>JASVEL010003953.1:0-398880 GCA_032618575.1 Nicotiana noctiflora
TTCATTCTTGGAGGAGGTAAGTCCCGGATGGCTTTTATCTTTGTTGGATCCAATTCAATACCTCTTCTAATGACTATGAAACCCATGATTTTACCTGATGGGACTCCAAAGGCGTATTTTGCCAGATTCAGCTTCAAATCGTACTTTCGCAACCTTTCAAAGAATTTCCTCAAGTCTCGGACGTGATCGCCCTGGGTTCTGGACTTGATGATCACATCGTCCATGTACACCTCTATTTCCTGATGCATCATGTCATGGAAGATTACAGTCATGGCTCTCATGTATGTCGCTCCAGCATTTTTCAAACCGAATAGCATGACTCGGTGGCAGTAAGTGCCCCAAAGTGTGGTGAAAGCAGTCTTCTCAGCGTCCTCTTCATCCATCAACACTTGATGATATCCCACATAACAATCCACAAATGATTGTATCTCATGCTTTGCACAGTTATCAACGAGGATGTGGATGTTCGGTAAAGGAAAGTTATCTTTGGGACTTGCTTTATTCAAATCTCGGTAATCCACGCATACTCGAGTTTTTCCATCCTTCTTTGGCACAAGAACAACATTAGCCAACCACGTGGTATACTGTACCACTCGAATTACCCCCGTTTTTAACTGCTTTGTGATTTCTTCTTTGATCTTATCACTGATGTGAGTTTTGAACTTCCTTTGTTTTTGTTCCACTGGGTGACAGTTAGGGTAGATTGGTAATTTTTGCACCACTAGATCGACCCCTAATCCTGGCATGTCAACGTAAGACCAAGCAAACATATCTTTAAACTCAAACAAGAGCTGGATTATTGCATCTCGAGTTTTCTCATCTGTATGGATGCTTATCTTGGTCTCTCTGTTCTCTTCGACGGTTCTCAAGTTAACCGGCTCGGTGTCATTCAAGTTTGGATTAGGTTTATTCTCAAAGTGTTCCAGTTCTCAATTTATTTCCCTAAAAGCCTCTTCTTCATCGTATTCCAGTTCTTGGTTCATTATTTCCAAATTAGGTGGAGTGTTCAGATTTGAGCGTGAAGTCCGCAAGCATGTCATGTTATTTAAAGCCGCATTATTATGATTGAAAAGAGAGAATAAATAACAAGAATTAGAAAGAATGCAAAATGATGATGAAATATTGATTTGATTTCTTGGAATTTTGGGAAGATAAACAAGGTTACATTTGGAAGATTAAATACAAGAAAATAAAGAAAAATATCTGAGTTACGTCCTGAAGTAACTTGTGATGCAGGAAAAGTGACCAGACAAGTCTACCAAAACTCCTGCCTGATTGGGAATGGCGTAGCCTTCCAATTTTGCAATTTGGCCTCTGGTCCCACATACAGCACCTCAGCAGCGCTAGTACCTTCTCCCAATTGAACCATGTTGACATTGTAGAGTATCTGCCTCATAGCTCCACAAATGTCTTCAATTTCTTCTGTCGTGAACACCTCATCATCTTCTTCGACATATTTAGGTCGGGCAAAGGTCTTGTACAGATGTGGCAATGGTTGTGGCAGGACCCAACCTTCTTTCTTTCTCTCCTCGGCCCATGTTTCGTATTCTGAGGTACGTGGAATCCTATCCCGAAGAGTTTCTTTATATAGGGCAAAGTGATGGGTTCTGTTATTCCCTGCAGTGATTTCCTGAGTCCCTTTCCTGTTTTGAAACCTCGTTGAATCATTTCTTTGGCCACCATGATTGATGCATTAGAAAGTGAGGGTTGGGGACAAGGGTCTCCTTCTTTTTGTTGATTGGAAACCACCACTTCAAAAGCTTGGTAGACTATGTGCTCACTTCCTCCTCTTGCTTCGAGGTATGGGGTCAACGGGTCACGGTAGATTGATTGTTCATCTTCTCCGTGGACCACGATCTCTTGGACCTTATGCTCATACTTTACCAGCTGGTGTAAGGTGGAGGGTACAGCTCCGGTTGTGTGAATCCATGGCCTTCCAAGAAGAAAATTATAAGATGTGTCCATGTCCAAAACTTGGAAAGTTACTTCAAAGTCTACCGGGCCAATAGTTAGGGTCAAATCGATCTCTCCGATCGTGTCCCTTTTTACACCATCGAAGGCTCGCACGCATACATTGTTGGGCCGAATTCTTTTAGCTCGAATTCCTATGCGGTGTAGAGTGGAAAGTTGGCATATGTCTACCCCCGAACCTCCGTCCACCATGACCTTTTTCATATAGTATCCTGCGCACTTGACAGTCAGGTGTAGGGCTTTGTTATGCGCTGCTGCTTCTGGGGGTAGGTCGCTCTTGCTGAACGAGATTTGGTTGACTGTGAAGAATTGTTCGGCCATTCTTTTTAACTTCTCCTTAGAAGTGTCAGCCGGCACATGTGCTTCATTTAAAATCCTCAGCAGGATCTCCTGATGTTCGGGTGAGCTCATGAGCAAGGATAGCATGGACACTTGATCCGGGTGCTTGTGCAACTGTTCAACCACCTCGAAATCTGGCATTTTCATCTTTTGGAAAAAGACCTATGCTTCTTCAGTGCTTACAGGCTTCTTGGATGGGAAACGCTTCCGTATGGCATTATTCACCTCTTGTGTGTCCAAATACTTCCGCACCAAGACCTTCCCAGATGGTTCTCCTGTAACCTCTTTACCTTTGCATGTAACCACCGTCTGTTGATAATTCCAAGGTACTACGGACGGGTCTATCATGGGTTTCTGTTGCACGCGTGCGATAACCACAGGTTCATTTGGCTGTAGTGGTTTAATTGCCTTTCGGACCATATAGGTTCCTTTTGGCACATACATTGGTGTTTCTCTCTTCGGCTGAAACTTCTTTGAAGCACTTATTGTCAGGGGCCCTCTGATTGATCTCGTGGGAGGTAAAGAACTCTGTTTTTCTGAGACATTGTCCTTTCTGCTTTTGTCTCGATCTTCTTTTCAAACCTAGTTTTGGCAACTTCATTCTTCTTCCCCGTTTTCTCTTATTTTGGGCCCGCCTTAGGCTATCTTTCCATATCGGCGATGGCAATTATTGCTTTCAAAGCAGGATTAAAATCCTTGTCCTCGCAAATAATTCCGATCACTGGCCCATTGTTATGGGCCGGCAGTGGGTTATTTGTCACATTTGGAACATCCTCATTTGCAAACACTATCCTCCATTGGTTGATCAATTCTTGCACAGCTTTCTTTAAGGTCCAGCAATTATCAGTGCTATGCCCCTCAACTCCCGAATGATAGGCACAGTACACGCCTCGTTGGTAAGCCGGAGAATTTGGATTCTGCCTATTCTTGGGAACGGGCTGCAATAGATTCTCTTGCATGAGCTTGGGAAAAAGGGTGGAATATGGTTCCCCAATCGGTGTAAAGTTCGACTTGGGTGGTTCATGAGGGAGAGTATTATTTGGTCGGAAGTTATACTGGTAAGGAGGTTGATTTCTCTGGAATAGAGGTGGGTTTCTGTTGGCTGGTGGCTATGGCCGGCCAAAAGGCTGAGTATTCATGACTGCATAGGGTAGAGGTGGCGGAGCATAGGCCATACCGCTATGCGGATAATAATGTTGGGGGGCACTTTCAGAGAACACTTGCCTTGGAGCTCGGTACCTCCTATCTCCAACTGCTGCCATGATTGTTTCTTCTTTCTTTTTGCCTTTGGCCATCCCTCCAGATCCTCCTTGGATGGCTTGGGAGGTCGCTCGAATGGCCGCCTGACTCAAAATTCTTCATGTCTTTAAACTATTCTCTACCATTTCTCCGATCGTGATCGCCTCTGCGAAAGGTTTTCCCATTGCTGACATCATGTTCTGGAAATACTCTGGTTCTTGAGCCTGGAGGAAAGTAGTGACAATTTCTATTTCATCCATGGGGGGTTTCACCCTGGATGCTTGCTTGCGCCATTTGATAGCGTATTCTCTGAAGCTTTCCGAGGGCTTCTTCTTCAAGTTTGATAAGGAATTCCTGTCTGGCGCGATGTCAATGTTATACTGAAACTACTTTACAAAACTCTGGCCAGATCGTCCCAAATGTGCCATCAAGATATGTCCTGATCCATGTACCATTCCGAAGCTATCCCGATCAATCTTTCTCCGAAATATGCCATGAAAAATTCTTCTTTTTTGCCGGCACCCTGCAACTGATTGAAATATTTCTTCAGATGAGCAATGGGGTCACCATGCCGGTCATACTTTTCAAACTTTGGCATTTTGAAACATGATGGCAAATGGACATATGGGAATATGCATAAATCTGCGTAGGAAACACTCTTCTATCCACTTAGACCTTGCATGCTTTTTAAACTTTGTTGAAAGATCCTCATTCTCTTTGCCATCTCATCCTGTTCGGGAGATTTTGGATTTTGACCTGGCATGAGCTCGTATCGGGGGGCTGAGGATAAACATTGGTAGCAAACTGGGTAGGATCCAACAAAAGAGGTGGCGCATGGAATGTAAAGGAGGATGAGTCAAAGAGAGGAGCATGTGCAACAGGTGGCGCCATGTCACGACCCCAAATCTGGTCGTGATGGCGCCCAGCACATTGCTAAGCCAGCTGATCAATCAATATCAACAACGGAGCTAGAAGCTCTCTTTAACCCATTTAAGCATTTCAAAATATGAAACAATAGTAATACTTATACCAACAGCGGGGAAACCAAGTCCCAAAATATACTAACTCCCATAGACCGAAGGGTCAGAGAGTCATGAGCCTCTACTGAACGTAAGGGTATAAAGGTTTACAAAAATACCAAGTGCGGAAACAAATGTCAATACAAAATCAAAAGACAGTAGGAAGGAATATCGGGTCCTGCGGACTCTGCAACTACCTCGTATATCCCACGGATGTCTCCTCGCACAGCTACTGGATCACTGCTGAGAGGTACCTGGATCTGCACACAAGGTGCAGGGAGTAAAATGAGTACTTCCAGACTCAGTGGTAATAAACAAGGGTAAGACAGCGCAGATAAGAAATCCGCAATAAAGCACTATGTAAAACTATAATCAGCTACCCTGTCATAGAATCAATATTCACTGTAACTGTACCAACAAATACCAATAAATAGCATAACAGCTAGCAGATGTAGCTAAATGCGATGCAATGCATGATATGACCGCTACGGCGCGTAGCCCGACTCCAATTTTGGGTACCCGTGCTCACTGTGGGGGTTCGGACTCCGGAGGGGCTCCTACGGCCCAAGCACATCTCATAGAGATTTCTGCGGCGTGCGGCCCGATCCAACATATATATCTCGGCTGCGACGCGCGGCCGGATCCACTACTAGTCGGCTAATATGCGGATACTAGCCTCGCGAGGCTCAAAAGTAGTTTTTGAAAACTCTTTTATCATTTTTCGATTGGAAAACCAGTAATATCAAGTTCCGGAGATTGGAATTAGCATAATAACAGAAAATAGCCACGGACTAGTAGTAAACTAGCATGTCTATATGATAAGACAATGATAACGATCCTCGCGGGATCCAATAAGTGGCTCACGGCCCACAAGTATACTCAACCACCCAAGAAGGGGGTTCAACGGCTCGAGAATAGCCAATAATACAGTATCAACAGGTCGGACTAATATATATAGTCTCCAGTTCACGATCGACCCCGCACTCTCAAGAGTGTGCGTGTCTCGCCGCTATACAGCGTCACAAAGTGGTATACCGGGGTTTCGAACCCGCTGGTCATCACCCGCATCTATTACTCACCTCAATACGGCGCGACGACTACTCCGCAATGCCCTTGCCACGAGAATCGAGCTCCGCACGCGTAGAATCTGATCAAATACAGTAGAAACACAACAAATTAGGCAAATGGGACGACACCCAATCAATATAACCCAATTTACATCAAAATTCCCAAAGTTGTCAAAACCCGACTTTCGGTACGATTGTCGAAAAATTACAAAAGTCACATATTCGGAACCCTCATTTCGATACGAGTCTAAGCATATCAATTTTACCAAATTCGGACTCCATTTGGCCATTCAAAACCTTGATTTTCTAAAGTTCAAGCCTAGGGCTAAATCCTCCATAAATTACCCCAAATTCCTCCATTTTCATGATATAATTGCATAATATTACCAATACTAATCATAGTTTAAGTCCATAGTTGATTACACTGATGATTTCCCTCGAGTTTCTCTTCAAAATCGCCCAAATCGCCTCTAAAGCCGAGACCCAAATGTGTGAAATGTTCTGAAATTTTTCTAACCTCTGATACAATTAACTCATTGCGATTTTTGCTTACGCGGATAAAATTCCGCTCCTACGAACCGCTTCTGCGACCTTTTGGTCGCTTCTGCGAACCTAGGCCCCTTTGGCCATTTCCGCACCGGCGATCCAGGGACCGCCCTGCGCGTCCGCTTACGCGGAAACTAGTCCGCTCGCGGAATGATCCGCTTACGCGACAATGAGTCCGGCTCGGCGGACTCGCCTATGCGACCAAACATCCGCTCCCGCGGATTTTTCCCAAGACGGCTCAAGACCGCCTCGCGATCGACCTCTCGCACCGGCGAAACCGCCTTGCGGACCGGGCTCCGCTTCGGCGTTCGGCTCCGCGCACGCGCGCTTGTTGTCCGCTCTCGCGGAGTCGCTCCGCGCTCCCATTTCCGCGAGGAGCGAAAACAACGAGCGAGTTCACCGATTCTGCAATTTTCCACATTTTCTCTCGTTTAGCCATCCGAAAACACCCCGAGGCCCCCGAGGACCTCATCCAAACACACCAACACATCTTAATACCTTATTCAAACATGCTCCAATCCTCAAAACGCGTCTAATAACACCAAAACCCATAATTCGCATCAAATTCAAGCCTAAATTCCTTAAAACATTCCGAATTACACATTCAATCAAAAACCCGACCAAACGACGTCCGAATGATCTAAAATTTTGCGTGCACATCCAAAATCACCTAACGGAGCTACTGCAACTGTCGGAATTCCATTCCGACCCCCAGATCAAAATCACACCTACCGTTCGGATTTCGCCAAAATTCAACCTTAGCCAATTCAAGCCTATTTCTACACCGGGCTTCCAAATTCAATTCCGATCGCTCCCCTAAGTCACAAATCACCTCCCGGAACTAACCGAATCATCAGAATCCGATTCAGAGCCCTCTAGCTAAATAGTCAACTCCGGGTTGACTTTCCTTATTCAAGTTTCCTTCACAAAGGCTATATGCCTCATTTCCAATCCCAATCACTCCTAACTCACTCGATAGACTCTAACACTGATATAAAATCATAAAACATGTATTTACAACATAACGGGGTGGTAATTCCCGTGACGAAGGGCCGGGTCGTCACATTCTCCCCCTCTTAAGCAAACGCTCGTCCTCGAGCGGGTCAAGAAACATACCTGAAGTCTCAAACAAGTGAGGATATCTGCTCCGCATCTCCCGCTTGATCTCCCAAGTGGCCTCCTCCACGGGTCGACCTCTCCACTGAACCTTAACTGATGCAATCTCCTTAGACCTCAATTTTCTCACCTGACGACCCAAAATGCCAATAGGCTCCATATCATAGGATAGATCACCATCAAGCTGAATGGTGCTGAAATCTAATACATGAGACGGATCTCCAATGTACTTTCGAAGCATAGACACATGGAATACTGGATGAACGCTGGATAAGCTGGGCGGCAAGGCCAACTCATATGCCACCTCTCCAACCCTCCTGAGTATCTCAAAAGGACCAACGTACCTGGGACTCAGCTTCCTTTCTTCCCGAACCTCATGACACCCTTCATGGGTGAAACCTTCAGCAATACCCTATCACTAACCATGAAAGACAACTCTCGAACTCTACGGTCTGCATAACTCTTCTGGACGAGACTGTGCTGTACGAAGCCTCTCCTGGATCAACTTTGCTCTATCCAGAGCATCCTGGACTAACTCAGTCCCTATCAATCTAACCTCACCAGGCTCAAACCATCCCACGGGGATCTACACCGCCTGCCATACAATGCCTCATACGGGGCCATCTGAATACTCGACTGATAACTGTTGTTGTAGGCAAACTCAGCAAGTGGTAGGAACTCGTCCCACGAACCACCAAAATCAATCACACAAGCTCGCAACATATCCTCCAAGATGTGAATAGTGCGCTCAGACTGTCCGTCTGTCTGGGGGTGAAATGCTGTACTCAACTCAACCCGTGTACCCATCTCTCGCTGAAATGCTCTCCAAAACTGAGAAGTGAACCTGAGTACCCCTGTCGGATATGATAGACACTGGGACTCCATGCAATCGAACAATCTCTCGAATAAAGATCGATGCCAACCGCTCCGATGAGTAGGTAGTACTAACTGGAATGAAGTGAGCTGACTTGGTCAGTCTATCCACAATCACCCATACGGAATCAAACTTCCTCGCCGTCCGAGGGAGTCCAGTAACAAAGTCCATAGTGATCCTCTCCCATTTCCACTCAGGAATAACAATGCGCTGAAATACACCACCGGGCCTCTGATGCTCGTACTTAACCTGCTGACAGTTGAGGCACCGTGCTACATGTCTGACAATGTCCATTTTCATCTTTCTCCACCAATAGTCTTGTTTCAAATCTTGATACATCTTCGCGGCTCCTGGATGGATAGAATACCGCGAGCTATGGGCCTCCTCCAGAATCAACTCACGAAGGCCATCAACATTGGGCACGCATATCCGGCCCTGCATCCTCAATACGCCGTCACTATCAATGGTGACATCTCTAGCATCATCATGCTCAACTCTGTCCCTCAGGACAGCCAAATGTGGATCATCATACTGGCGCTCACGAATACGATCATATAGAGATGACCGAGATACAACACAAGCCAATACCCTGCTGGGCTCCGAAATATCTAACCTCACTAGCCGATTGGCTAGCACCTGAACATCATGAGCAAATGGCCTCTCCTCGGCTGGAATATATGCCAAGCTCCCCATACTGACCGCCTTCCGGCTCAAAGCATCGGCCACCACATTGGCCTTCCCGGATGATATAATATAGTAATGTCATAATCCTTCAGCAACTCTAGCCATCTCCGCTGTCTCAAATTAAGGTCTTTCTGTTTGAATAAGTGTTGGAGACTACGATGGTCGGTATACACCTCACAAGACACGCCGTACAAATAGTGCCTCCAAATCTTCAATGTATGAACAATGGCGGCTAGCTCCAAGTCATGAACAGGATAGGTCTTCTCATGCGGCTTCAACTGCTGAGAAGCATAAGCAATTACCTTTCCTTCTTGCATCAACACACAACCTATCCCCACTCTCGAGGCATCACAATAAACGGTATATGAACCCGAAGCTGATGGCAATACTAACACTAGAGTTGTGGTCAAAGCTGTCTTGAGCTTCTGAAAGCTCTCCTCGCACTCATCCGACCACACGAATGGTGCACCCTTCTGGGTCAATTTAGTCAATGAAGAAGCAATGGATGAAAATCCCTAAACAAACCGGCGATAATACCCCGTCAAGCCAAGAAAACTCCTGATCTCTGTAGCTGAGGACGATCTAGGCCAACTCTGCATCGCCTCTATCTTCTTCTGATCAACCTGAATACCATCACGAGACACCACATGTCCCAGAAATGCTACGGACTCGAGCCAAAACTCGCACTTGGAGAATTTAGCATATAGTTTCTCCTCCCTCAATCTCTGCAACACAATACTCAAATGCCGAGCATGCTCCTCCTGACTACGGGAGTAGACTAGAATGTCATCAATGAACACAATCACAAATGAATCCAAATAAGGCATGAACACACTGTTCATCAGATGCATAAATGCTGCTGGGGCGTTGGTCAACCCAAACGACATCACAAGAAACTCATAATGACCATATCGGGTCCTGAATGCAGTCTTCATAATATCCGAGTCCCTGATCTTCAGCTGATGATAGCCCGAACGAAGATCGATCTTAGAAAACACCCTCGCACCCTGTAACTGATCAAACAAATCATCTATGCGCGGTAGAGGGTAATTGTTCTTCACTGTCACTTTGTTCAATTGCCTATAATCAATACACATTCGCATGGAACCATCTTTCTTTTTAACAAATAATACCGGTGCACCCACGGAGACACACTAGGGCGGATGAAACCCTTATCCAGAAGCTCTTGAAGCTGTTCTTTCAGTTCTTTCAACTCAGCTGGTGCCATCCGGTATGGAGGAATGGATATGGGCTGAGTGCCCGGCACCAAGTCAATGCCAAAATCAATATCCCTGTCCGGCGGCATGCCCGGCAGGTCTGAGGGGAATACATCTGGGAAATCCCTCACAACAGGTACAGAATCAATGCTAGGAGATTCGGCTCCCACATCTCTCACAAAAGCTAAGTACGATAAACACCCTTTTTCAACCATCTTCTGAGCCTTTAAGAACGAAATAACACGGCTAGGGACGAAATTAGTCGAACCCCGCCACTCAATCTGAGAAATACCAGGAATAGCCAACGTAACTGTCTTAGTATGACAGTCTAATATCGCATGATACGGAGACAACCAGTCCATACCCAATATAACATCAAAGTGCACCATCCCCAACAATAACAAATCTGCCTGGGTCTCCAGACCCCCAATAGATATAACACAGGATCTATAGACATGATCCACAACGATCGTATCACTCACGGGGGTGGATACATGAACAGGTAAATCAAGACTACCACGAGTCGCACCCAAATGACGTGCAAAATAAGAGGACACGTATGAATATCTCGACCCTGGATCAAATAGAACAGAGGCATCTCTGTGACAGAAAGAAATGATACATGTAATCACTGCATCGGAGGCAACTGCATCACGCCTGTCATGAAGTGCATAGAAACGTGCCTGGCCTCCACCAGATCTCTCCTCGCCCCTGGGGCGACCACGAGAAGGCTGACCTCCACCTCTACTAAACTGAGATGGTGCTGAAGAGGAGGGCTGATCCCTCTGCTGAGTCCTGCCCCTACGTAGTCGAGGGCACTGTCTCCTCATGTGGCCAAACTCACCACACTCATAACATGCACCCGGTGCTGGAGAAGTAGGTGTTTCACTCTGGGCTGGGAGGGCACTAAGCGATGACTGACCCTGCTGAAACCCCTGTCGACCACGACCATAAGAACCTCCGCTCTGCTCTGGGCGGACTGAATGAGAAGGTCTAGATGAGCGACCTCTGCTCTGCTGGGAATGCCCTCTAGATGGAGCACCACTGAAACTGCCAGAACTGCGAGGCCTCTTGGCCTCCCGCTCCTCTCTCTCTCGGCGACGATCCGCCTCGATGGAGCGTGCCATATCGGCAACCTGCTCAAACGATGATGACAGAACTCGCTCGCTGGTCATAAGAATACGAATAGAGTAGTTGAGGCCATCAATGAATCTCCTGATCCTCTCCCTATCAATGGGGATCATCCATGTGGCATGCCTAGCCAACTGAGTGAATCTAAGCTCATACTGGGTCACAGACATGTCGCCCCGAATCAACCACTCGAGCGGCGACGTAGGCTCCTCGCAACGAGGCCGAGGTACATATTTCTCTAGAAAGAGAGTGAGAAACTGCCGCCATGTGAGAGGTGTCGCTCCTCCCGAGGCCTACGCCTCTCAAACTCCTCCCACCAATCAAATGCGGGACCGGTGAACTGAAATGTAGTAAATGAAACTCCGCTGGACTCGAGAATACCGGCCGTACGCAGCATCTTCTGACACTTATCCAAGAAACCACGGGCATCCTCGCCCTCGGCGCCACTAAAATGGTGTGGCTGAAGTCCGCCAAATCTCTCAAGACGACGCTGCTCGTCGTCGGGCATAACTTTGAACCATATGCTCTGGAGGCGGAGCGGGTGCGGCTGGAGGAATAACCGGTGCAACCACCGAGCGGGGACCGCCTGCGGTGTCCGAAGTCCCTGAACAACCGGGTCGGGTGTGCGAGCCGTAGGGGTCCGCCGACCACCCCCTGAACTGAGATGTCGCTACGGTGGCGGTAGCTGAACTACCCGAGCCAAATCGGAACACACCCGATAATATTTGAGCAAGAGTCTCCCGAAGACCGGGAATAGCAATAGATATAGTCCGGCCCCGAGCCGGGGCTGCCGGAGCATCGACCACTGGGGCTGCTCTCGAGCCGGTACAACGGGCGGGTCGGTGGCACGCGCCTCGGCCGCCCTACCTCTAACTCCATGGCACGACCGCGCCCGCGGCCTCAACATATGGCAATGGAGGTCGTCCACCTCGTCCCGATGCTCGCGTTCTCGCCATCTGCGAGAGAATAGAATATAGAAGTTCGGTTCTCAGAACAACAAGATCGCACGACAGAGTTCAAGAAAAGTAAAGTTTTCCTAAAGGTTCGCAGCCTCTCGAGGATAAGTACAGGCGTCCCCGTACCGATCCACAAGACTCTACTAACCGGCTCAAGACTTATGAGGCCTAGTAAACCTATGCTTTGATACCAACTTGTCACGACCCCAAATCCGGTCGTGATGGCGCCCAGCACATTGCTAAGCCAGCCTGACCAATCAATATCAACAACGGAGCTAGAAGCTCTCTTTAACCCGTTTAAGCATTTCAAAATATGAAACAATAGTAATACTTATACCAACAGCGGGGAAACCAAGTCCCAAAATATACTAACTCCCATAGACCGAAGGGTCAAGAGTCATGAGCCTCTACTGAACGTAAGTGTATAAAGGTTTACAAAAATACCAAGCGCGGAAAGAAATGTCAATACAAAATCAAAAGACAGTAGGAAGGAATATCGGGTCCTGCAGACTCTGCAGCTACCTCGTATATCCCACAGATGTCGCCTCGTACAGCTACTGGATCACTGCTGAGAGGTACCTGGATCTGCACACAAGGTGCAGGGAGTAAAATGAGTACTGCCAGACTCAGTGGTAATAAACAAGGGTAAGACGGCGCGAGATAAGAATTCCACGATAAAGCACTATGTAAAGCTATAATCGGCTACCCGTCACGGAATCAATATTCACTGTACCCGTACCAACAAATAACAATAAATAGCATAACAGCTAGCTAGCAGATGTAGCTAAATACAATGCAATGCATGATATGACCACTACGGCGCGTAGCTCGACTCCAATTTTTGGGTACCCGTGCTCACTGTGGGGGTTCAAACTCCGGAGGGGCTCCAACAGCCCAAGCACATCTCATAGAGATTTACTGCGGTGTGCAGCCCGATACAACATATATATATCTCGCTGCGGCGCGCAGCCCGATCCACTACTAGTCGGCTAATATGCAGATACAGCCTCGCAAGCTCAAAAGTAGTTTTTGAAAACTCTTTTATCATTTTTCAGTTGGAAAACAGTAATATCAAGTTCCAGAGATTGGAATTAGCATAATAACGAAAATAGCTGCGGACTAGTAGTAAACTAGCATGTCTATATGATAAGACAATGATAACGATCCTCGCGGGATCCAATAACTGGCTCACGGCCCACATGTATACTCAACCGCCCAAGAAGGGGTTCAACGGCTCGAGAATAGCCAATAATACAGTATCAACAGGTCGGACTAATATATAGTCTCCAGTTCATGATCGACCCCGCACTCTCGAGAGTGTGCGTGTCTCGCCGCTATACAGCGTCACAAAGTGGTATACCGGGGTTTCGAACCCGCTGGTCATCACCCACATCTATTACTCACCTCAATACGGCGCGACGACTATTCCGCAATGCCCTTGCCACAAGAATCAAGCTCCGCACGCGTAGAATCTGATCAAATACAGTAGAAACACAACAAATTAGGCAAATGGGACGACACCCAATCAATATAACCCAATTTACATCAAAATTCCCAAAGTTGTCAAAACCCGACTTTCGGTACGCTTGTCAAAAAATTAGAAAAGTCACATATTCGGAACCCTTATTTCGATACGAGTCTAAGCATATCAATTTTACCAAATTCGGACTCCATTTGGCCATTCAAAACCTTGATTTTCTAAAGTTCAAGCCTAGGGCTAAATCCTCCATAAATTACCCCAAATTCCTCCATTTTCATGATATAATTGCATAATATTACCAATACTAATCATAGTTTAAGTCCATAGTTGATTACCGATGATTTCCCTTGAGTTTCTCTTCAAAATCGCCCAAATCGCCTCTAAAGCCGAGACCCGAATGTGTGAAATGTTCTGAAAATTTTCTAACTTCCGATACACTTACTTACAGCGATTTTCGCTTATGCGGATAAAATTCCGCCCCTGCGGAACCGCTTCTGCGACCTTTGGTCGCTTCTGCGAAACCAGGCCCCTTTTGGCCATTTTCGCACCGGCGATCCAAGGACCGCCCTCGCGCATCCGCATCGCGGAAACTAGTCCGCTTCGCGGAATGATCCGCTACGCGACAATGAGTCCGCTCTAGCGGACTCGCCTATGCGACCAAAAATCCGCTTCGCGGATTTTTCCCAAGACGACTCAAGACCGCCTACTGCGATCGACCTCTCGCACCAGCAAAACCGCCCTGCGGACCAGGCTCCGCTTCAGCGGTCGGCTCCGCTTCGGCGCCTCGTTGTCCGCTCCCGCGGAGTCGCTCCTGCGCTCCCATTTCCGCGGGAGCGAAAACAACAGAAGCAGTGCACCGGTTCTGCAATTTTCCACATTTTCTCTCGTTTAGCCATCCGAAAACACCCCGAGGCCCCGGGACCTCATCCAAACACACCAACACATCTTAATACCTTATTCAAACTTGCTCCAATCCTCAAAACGTGTCTAATAACACCAAAACCCATAATTCACATCAAATTCAAGCCTAAATTCCTTAAAACATTCCGAATTACACATTCAATCAAAAACCCGACCAAATGACGTCCGAATGACCTGAAATTTTGCAGGCACATCCAAAATCACCTAACGGAGCTACTGCAACTGTCGGAATTCCATTCCGACCCCCGGATCAAAATCTCACCTACCGTTCGGATTTCGCCAAAATTCAACCTTAGCCAATTCAAGCCTATTTCTACACGGGCCTCCAAATTCAATTCCGATCGCTCCCCTAAGTCACAAATCACCTTCCGGAACTAACCGAATCATCAGAATCCGATTCCGAGCCCTCTATCTAAATAGTCAACTCCGGGTTGACTTTCCTTATTCAAGTTTCCTTCACAAAGGCTATATGCCTCATTTCCAATCCCAATCACTCCTAACTCACCCGATAGACTCTAACACTGATATAAAATCATAAAACATGTATTTAAAACATAATGGGGTGGTAATTCCCGTGACGAAGGGCCGGGTCATCACACGCCATGATTGGAACGGGCAAACCAGTGGATGTTCTTGTGGCCGCATCCGATGTCATCATCCGGGGATAAGAAGTGGATGGTGATCCAGAGAGAGTTGTGATGGTAGAAAACCCAAACAGAGTAGGTGGGTAACTGGTGGGGGTGTTAGAAATCCCACTTGGCCAAATGAATAGTTCGGGGAACCCAGGGATCAGACTTGGGGGCTCCTTCCCGTTATTCCAATCATCCAACATTTCCAGCACGCGATAGCGTAAAATCCTCTTTTCTTCCGCAGTTGCTGATTCGGTAGCCGGAACAGCTGATATGGAACTATCTTCTAAAACGGGAACTGCTGGTAGAGGGATTTTTAAAGACATGTTGATACTTTTTTTCGATCTCGTAAAGTAAGGATGGGTACTTCCTTCTGATTCAGTAACGGGCCGCTGAACTTTTCCCTTGGACCTCGTGAAATATGAATGGGAGGCTGGATTACCACAAAATCAACCACCTTTTTAAAAAAACCTGGATTTTGGCAAACAAACAGTTAGTCTGAAATAACATAGCAGATAAGTAATCTCACATTGGGTGTGATGCACTTATACAGTTAAACGTGGTGCTACATCTATTCGGTTGCAATGCATCGTTCCGGCTTATACCTTTCCTTTGCTTGCATTCCGTTCCTCTCTTTATCAACTTCTTTTGTCATTTTCTTTTATACCTCCCCCCTTTTTCTTTTAGTGATGGTCGAATCTTATGTGGATTGCCTACGTATCATGTTCCGGCATGAATCAGACCGGGAATAGTTCGGATACGAAAAATGATGGAACATATTTTTTGGATTTTATTATCCCAAATTTCACTTAAAACACTTGAGAAAAAAAACAATGGAAATATAAAACTTCAAAAGGACAAACAGACTCTTAAATGAAAATACAGACTCTTCTAAGCATGCTCCAACTCTTTGAGATTCTCTGTCCGTGAAGCGTTGTTTGGCCTTGTTGCGGATTTCGGCATGAGATCCCTCTGTAAACTTCTCAACTCCGCCATGACTTGGTGGACATATTCCATAACTGAAGAAAAAAGGGTAGTCCGGGGCACTTGCTCGCATGTTAGGCATCTTATACTGATATAGTGCCTAATTTCTTCAATCCTAGCCCTGATCATATCATTTTCTCTAAGCAGCTGCCCTATATGTCGGCTCTTTGCCCCCCAATATCTGAGCGTTACCGGCGACTTGGTCCAAAAGCCTATCTACTTGCCTTTCCATCCACGCTATTAAGTCGTAGCAACGGTCCTTATTTGCTTTGGCATCCCGGGCTTGTCTGAAAACTCACTCCCTAAGAGTAGTATTTGCTTCTCTCAAGCCAGTGATGATCTCCCCATAATCTTTCTCTATCTATTGCAAATGAAGTGCTTTTTGGTGGGCCGCTCTTCTCCATTTGGTCCGAATTGCAACTAAAGTAGCCTCTGCTTTTTCCAAGTCTTCTCGGTGCTCAAAGGCTTTTCTTTCTAAGTCATTTATGAGCATTTTATCACTTCTCCTCGATCTTTCTGCAGTCGATTGCATCTCCTGGATTTGGGCTCGGAGTGCTTGTCTTTCTTGCTCCCAGTTGGCCCTTTCCTGATCGAAATCAGCCTGCTGTATGTCCATGGTGGCTTCCAGAATTCCTTTGTCTTCCTTCAAGGTGTTAATGCAAGATTGAAACTCTTGCGCTGTTTCGCATCTAGCTTCTCTGACTCTGTTTTCTATTTCCTTTTCCCAATCTACAACGTATTTTACCGACCTTTCTGTTCTTTGCTCGGGTATTGATTGGTTGTGAAACCACTCCAGGTATGCGAGGCTCACTTTTCCTTGTTCCCGGTCGGCAACCATTTTGTCGATATCAGAGAGTCGACTACCGAACCACACCTTCTGTGCATAAGATTCTCTTGGGAGCTCTTGCGTCGTGAATTCCCACATGAATGATCGCATATCTTCGATCGGGGGCCTTTTCTGTTCTCCACCCAACTGGCGCATGACACGTAGCGGGGCGTACGGTTGGAAACCCCTGAAACCCATTAGTATGTGGAATGGGCGATATGTTGACATGTGCATGACTTTAGGAGAAGGGAACCAATAATAGTTCCAGGTGAGCTGGTCTGCTTTCAAGGACTTGAGCAATTCTTGCCATGTCCTTAAGTCGTTTGGAAGATTACAACGGGCGGCTCTGTTCATATGACAACGAGTGTAATTCAACCAATCCACGTTGAAGTTTATCACAATTGGGTGATGATAGAGATGCTCTATGAACCACATTTGCAATAAAATGTTACAACCTTCGAAATAATCCTTCCCCTCTTGACACCGAGTTAATGCCTGAAAAATGTCTCCTAAAATCATAGGAAGAATGGTGTGTTCCTCGCTACTATGCAAATATGAGACCACTGCAGACAAACGGATCCTGATACGTTCATCACGTTCGGGAAAAACCATGGTTCCCAAAAAGGTGATTATGAAGGCGTAGATTCTTAAATCTCCCTAGGCGTCATAATTTAACTGGCTAACAAATTCAGTGTTCGAGAATTTTTCGAATCCTTTCTTGTCACCAAATTTGTTGTAGAAATACTCCAACGGCACCCAACCTTCATTTAAACAACCTATTGGAACTCGTCGGAGACTTAATTTCTTTAAAAAATTATTTACACCCATTTTTCTAAGAGTAGCGGGTTTCTTTTTGTGCAGATCTTTCCCAAATCATGTGAGTCTGCCTATCTCCTCTAAACTGGGCATCATTTTGAAGTCTCGGAATCTGAAACCATTATTTACTGAGTCCCAGAAACTCACCAAAGCCCTGATCAGATTTTTGTCCGGTTTTATTCTCATAATATCTAGAAAAAACTTGAGGTGTTTGTGGACTTGGTTTCTTTCCCAAGCAGAAAAGCTAGCCCACCAATCACAAAGAAGATCCGGGGTTGTATCTTGATCCATGAACATGGGAGGCATTTCGTCTCTCGCCCTTTTATGGACGATTCTTTGCGATGGAGCCATGCTGATCCTAGAAAAGATAAAAATATAACTTAAGATTTTCCAAATTTGTTTTATTTTTTTATTTTTTCATTTATTAAAAATTAATCTAGTCAACACGGCCTTTGAGCACTTAAAGAAGATTTGAAGGCTGCGTAACAAGATGCCGGTGTGATGACTAGGTTCTGTTTTTACGAAATTAGTCCTTCGGTGCCCCCTTCGAAGCGTTTGGCTATTTTCGCAAAATTTCCTAACCCTTGACTAAGGACAATCTTCCAAAGAGGGACACATTCTTTTTATTTTTTCATTTTTGAAAAAACAGTATTAGTTGAGCACGATATGGGTTGCCTACGTATCCCACGTCCGGTGAGAATCAAATATGCGTAGTTCGAAACAAACAAACTAAATCATTTTAACAAAAAGGAAAACAAACTATTTTCCTTTTTTTTCACAAAAATTATCAATGTTTATTTGGGAAACTTTCGAAGCATTTAAAAAAAAATTGACCTTATACCCTTGCATTTTCCTATTCTTCCCTTTTTAATAATAAGTCGGTCAGCATGCAAGATCGAAACAAATAAATGCACAGGCAAAGATGCATCAAGTTGGTCTTTTTTTCGGGTACATCTGTCCTAGACAGGCCCAACCCCTGTGTTGAGCCTCCTAAGTCGAATATGTACATGATGCAAATAGATGTTCCTATTGGGGATCCGGCATGAGGTTTGGTTATTCTAAGTCATCATCCTATTAGAAAAGGTGTCTAGACTGGCTTTACTCTAGCGAACAACTCGAGCCGAGGAGTGTCGGTGCACCGGTAGCATGGCTTTCCTTCTTAATTGACAGTACTCCCCGCCTATACATGTGTGACTAAAAATCATTCACCGGGTGCCAAGCACCACAACTATCTTGAGAAAAACGGGCCATGTCCAGCAAATGCCCGATATTATATTTTAAAGAGACTTAGAGGAGAAAGTGGGCATCGGCACAATTTATATACAATTCACAAAATATCAAAGCGGTAAAAATAACATTTAGCATATTAATACAAACATTTAATAAAATCAGATAATAAATAAGCCAAATACAATAATTATTCAAAGCTCGAATTCTTAAACCCTGAACCAGTGGTTCTGGGTTCGTTGTCCCCAGCAGAGTCGCCAGAGCTATCACACCTCCTTTTGGCGCGCCCCTACCCCGGGGGATAGAAGACGGGCGAGGGAGTTTTTTCCAATTTAAGTGACAATATTCAAAACATGATTATTCTATTTATTTCAGAGTCGCCACTTGGAATAAATTAAGGTGTCCCAAGTCACCGATTTATTCAAATCCCGGATCGAGGAAATTTCGACTTTCCAAATGAAGTCTGCGAACCGAAAATTCTAAGTAATGAATTTTGTTGACCCGAGGGAAGGTGTTAGGCACCCCCGGATCCTGTGGTTCTAGCACGGTCGCTTTAATTATTATAAATGGCTGAAAATACCTGATTTTAAATACATGTTATAAATTACATGCTCTACTTGAACTTTAAACTGCTTTATTGATTCAAAAACTGTACATTTAAAAAGCAAAGCAAACATAGTTACAACATAGACTCGGACTATTGACAAATATGCAAATAAAAAATGTACCTAGATCACTTACTTCAACCTATGCCGATTAAATCGATTGTTAGACTAGACAAAAAAATATCAATTTATCTAAAAAAATGTCCACTGAGGTTATTTCCAATTAAGACCTGTACAAAATGATATCTTATTTCGTGACTTGTTGACTTAGGACCGAAGATTGACTGAAAAGTTATAAACTAGTGAGAAAATTAATCGACTATGCCGGGTGTAAGTAATTCATCATGGTTCGTTATTAGAAATGAGGTTATTTATTTTATTTGCTTAACGACAAACGGATTTAAAGGAATGTCAAATCAAGAAACTCGGAGTGATTGAAGCCATCCTATATTAATAGCTAATCATAAATCAAACTACCACTTTAAACATGCTTAAATTACTTGACTTTAACAAATTATCTATCTACAGTTTCAAAGAAAATCCCAGCGTGAATTGGCTAGCTTTTACACAATTCGAAATTCCTTAACCTGAACAAATCCAACCATATACTGAAAAGAAACAGAAAACTAGCTAAGCATGAATGAAAACTAGTGTCTATTTTTAAACAGTAGTCCAAAACAGTCCTAGTTTACAATAATAGACAATACCAAACTATGTGCACTTTTAATCCTTCAATGACTAACAGTATAGTTTTTAATACAACAAAAAATCCTAATTTAAAACTATTTTTATTTCAAGTATTGAAAGCATGCGATTGGGCCTAGCATCTGAGCCCAATAAGTTGTAACGTTATTTGTTTAGCTGATTACACTGAATCTCATATATATTTTAACGTCTTGATTTGCTGCAATAATAGACACTTGAATGCGAATTTAGTATTTAACTTAGATACCTAAGGGTAATTCTAATTAACTACACTACTTATTACTCATATTATTCAGCATATATCCTAATACACATCAAGATTTAAACGGTTATTTTTAAAAACGGTCATTCTCAAAGTTTGCATTTAAACGGATGGAACAATGACCTTATTATAAGGCATGCATCATGTGAAAACTGAACATAAGACAACCAAGAAGTTCACTGAACCTTCAAATTCCTACAGCATATCAAATCTAAGCTATGATGAAAATTCACTTATTACACATCAGTTAGATAACTACATAAATAAGAAGAGTATAAATCCTTATTGAGTGTAACTCGATTATAGCACTCTAAATGAATTAAGCATCATAATATGTAGGTGCAAAGCTATACCTACTCAACATTTAACTAATAAAACTTTACACATGAGAACAATAGAGACAAAGAGGTTTGCAATCATTAATCTACAAAATTTGTATTCTAGGATCAATGCTCCACATTACATCAAGTGAAATCCATAAGATCCAAGATATACCTGGAATGAAAGAGATGATAAAGAAAAGTGAGGTCAGCAGTTAGCACCAGCAGGAATTAGAATCAACAGCGAGAACAACCGAGAATGACCAAATTCAAAATAGGAGACTCAAAATCAACCCACACTTGCTCAAATTCTCTAAACCCAATTCTTAATCAAATTATTTCATCCAGAAATTACTTCAAGAATTTAGAAAAATAAAGGATCTTCAAGGAAGTTCAATGAAACTGTATCCTGAACAAGCAATTTTATTTGAAATTTTTGATCTCTCAATTCTCTATGATAATCTGTAAAGTATGTGTGAAAAATCTGCTTTCTCAAAATCAGTCTAAGAATGTGTAAAATCTGCTCTTATCTCTCAAATTAATGTGTAAAAATCTGTGTAAAGTCTGTCCTCTCAAATTGAAAGTCTGTCTTCTTTTATAGCCTTAATACCCAGATTAGCAGCCCCTTAACATCCTGTTTTCGATGCCTTTTTCCTTAAGAAATTATTTCTTTCCCATCCTATTCCATTAACCCCACTAAGGTTTTTTTTATTCATTGTTTAATTAGAATTATTCATGGATTCATTATAATATTCAAATACTTCCAAGATGTTCCAATTCACATTCCACTATCTTTGTCAAACAATTCCTAATTTAAATGCTTAATCGGATACCATATGGCAGACCACTAATTTCAAAGCTTTTTCCCATTTTTCAAATCCTAAATTACCCATTAATTCCAATTGTTCTTACTGTTCTATCCCTACCCTAAGGAACCTGTGATTCCTACCTTAGAAACCAACAACCAAATCCTAGCCAGAAACATAGCACACAACTACACATGCTTTTAATTAGTTGCGTTAGCCGTATCTAAGCCATGGTTAACCAAAACTTCAACCATAGTTCACCTTTTGAAATCAAATTATAAATAAACAAAAAAAAATGACGGGTTGAGTGATTCAGGGCAGAGCAGGGATCAACAATGCGAATTAGTTACTAGACGAAAACAAATTAAACACATAGTTTAAACACAGCAACTACAATTAACGAAAAAAAATGAAAAAGAGATCGACCAACTAAAAGGTCTAATGGACGTGGACAAAAAACTAATTGAAAAATCAAAAAAGGATAGAAATAATATCAAAAACTAAACTAACAACGAATATAGATAGAGATAGAAGGAAAATACCTCGAGAGTGAAAAATCGAGGAAGAACCACGGGCTTTGGACCAAACTCGGATTTGAAATTTTGAGGCCAAACGAGATTTAATCGAGTGTTCTCAAGTGAGAACACTATGACTAAAGCCTGTTGAAACCTCAAAAATCTTCATCAGACTTAAAAACGCTTCTAGGGTTCTTGACAATGAACCAAGATTCGACGCATTCCAGTGTTGTTTGGAGGGAAATGGGTGTGGATTTAGGGAGGAGGTGGTCTGGTGGTGGTGTGGTGTTGTGTTGGTGGTGTTTGGTCTGGTAGCCGTTGGATTAAGGGTTGTAGGGTGCGGTGGCAGCTGCTAGGGTTCGGGTATGGGTCGTTAGTCTCGTCTCTGATAGAGACAATGAGGAGAGAAGGGGAAAATAGGGGTTTGGCTACGGGGGGTGTGGGGTATAAGATCACACTTATATACGAGATATAAGACGGGATCCTGGCTGTTGGATCAAGTAGGATTGACGGCTAGGATTTCTTGCCAAGGGAAAAACGACATCGTCTCAATTAAATGAGACTAGGTCGATCTCAATGGTTAACGGGTCGGGCTAAATGGGAAGCTTAAGGCCGTTGGATGGTGATCAAATGGATGGTTGAGATTCGAGATACCCAAACGGCGTCGTTGGGTTGGTCTCAGATACGGTGATTTGGACTGGGCTACTGGGGAATTTAGGTTAGAAGAGGTATGTATTTGGGCCTGGATTTATCCGGATCAACTTGGGCCAGTCCAATTTTTCCTTTTCTTTTTTTTTTTATTATTTCCTCTTTTCTTTTTCTTGTTTTATTTTAATAACTAAAACTAAAAACCATAATTTAAATTATAAAAACAAATTAAGCTATCACAAATACTAATTAACTCTAAATTGTAATTTTTCACAAACAATTAAATATCAAATCACACAATTTTGACTAAAAATATTAAAACGCAAAAGACACCCATTTTGATTTTAATTTTTTTTATAAAATAAATTACTTAATTAAATCCTAAATTCAAATGCAATATATTATTTATTTTATTTTAACAAATAAACATGTATGGATAAAAATGCAAATAATAACTAAGAAAATCACACACAGCACAAAACTATTTTATTTTTCGATTTTTGGGAGTAATTCTCATATAGGGCAAAAAAATCACGTGCTCACAAATTGATCTGATATAAAACATCTATTCTAATTGAGCTTTCAAATTTTCCCAACCAAATTCTGATCCTTCCCAATTAGATAAGTATGCTTCAAAAAGATCCACTACAACTTATCGCAAACAGGAAATAGTCTATTCATGAGGGCTCTAGCCCCAAACCTCAGGAATACCGAAATTTCCATACCCAACTCAAATAGTTAAATCAAATGGCTGATATATGACTCACATTCTATTATTCCGCGGAAGCAGCCATGTAGGATTTCTTGCTGTGCATCGAAATATGAACCCCGAAAACCTCAAAACCCAGTAATCACCATGCTGCTAGCCACGTACCCACAAATAAAAACTCAAGGTCCCTTCCCAAAATGCACACCTTTCACATATGATAGCCAACAAGGTCAACACTCTATTAATTTGTGATACCTATTTAGTAGAAAGTCACAAAGTACCACACATGCCTCATGCCTATAATAGACAACCAACTCAAGCCTTAGTCAAACTATCGAGAACCCTCCGAGGTCCGCCCACAGGTAACTAAGCCATCAAGACTGTACCTCCCCAACTCAACCATGCCACACAGACCATCCAATCTAAGAGTGCTATCACAAATGCCAGTAGAGAATTCCTATTAAAAATGACCAATTACTACCATTGTCATGCTAACCCCATCATTAACGAACTGAACCATTCCTTCAGATAGTCGATAAGAAAGATCCCCCTATCAAAGCCCTAATATCCCCCCTAGCAAGATCTCATTCTTTAGTAATATACAAATTTTAGAAACCTTCCAGTACTACTTATATGCATACCTAAGGCCAAAACTGATGTAAATTTGACTTTGCAATCTGAACGTCTCTAGTGGACTCCTCCACTTAGCGCGAAGCCATAGAAAATAGCATTTGATGATTCGAAAAACTTACTTTCACGACTCGCACAACACAGATCGCAAGGTACTCTAATACCACCAACTTTTCCCAATCAATACTCACCTTGTGACCTTGCCACAATCGCGACGACTAGTCAACCCATTAAACCTTTCAAAGCTCGCACTCATCAACCATATGTCAAAAAATGTTGCACCTACATATGAAAAACTGAATAACCTCTCAATACTTCTCTATCCTCATTCTGGACAGCACGTTGAGACAATGCCTGAGCATCTCTGGCTCTTTCATAGTCCGTTATAGCATCACGAACCACTAGCAAATGGCAAACGCCGAGGATGTAATATTATACATGAGTGGATATAAAGTAACTTGATTTATATACTTCAAGCTGAATCAATATTGCACGATAAGGAATGAAAGTAGTGGAATTTCCTAATAATTTCGTAGCCTCTCAAAAATAAGTACAGATGTCTCTGTACCGATCTACAAGACTCTTCCAAACCTGCTCATGACTTGTAGCACCCATGAACCTAGAGCTTTGATACCAACTTTTCATGACCCAAAAATCCCTCCAAAGGATTCGAGATGGCACCTAGTCTCTAAACTAGGTAATCCTAACATAAACTGAGTTAACATTGATATTTACTAACTTTAAATTAAATTACTCAGAAAAAATTACAATTCCCAAAATTGGTGGTACAAGTCACAAGCCTTTCTAAGAGTAGTTATATAAAATAAATACATTAATTCTCCGAAACAAGAGGAACAAATGAAAATAAGTACGAATGAATGTGATTCTGAGGCTTGTGAATGCCATAGCAGGTTTTCCTTGAGTCTCCACCGCAATGACCTACACAACTACTATTGACTAAATACTTGGATTTGTACACAAAAATGTATAGAACTGTAGTATAAGCATACCACAATAGTGCCGAGTAAGTATCAAGACTAACCTCGGTAAAGTTGTGACGACGAACATTCAAGGCACCTATAGGTCAAATAAACTGAATAGGATATAATGATAAACTATCGAGATGCGATAACAAGGTAACATTAGCAGCAGGTAGAAACTCATACCACAAACAATAGAAACAATAAAGGGAAATATAGATGGAAACGAAGATAACTAAGTAAATTAACACCAACACAGCTGGGACACAAACAAGTAAAATGTAATCAAATAAGAAAGGTGATATCAACTCAATAATTCACATCTTTTCTGTTGCAAAATTCTAGCCATCTCAAATTCGATGTCTCATATTATAACCCCAATTACCAAACCCTTGGCACACCCGACACCTCGTAGTCACATATTTCTATCTCACTTTGCGCAATGACTTTCTCATGTTACTCAGTACATAGGGTCCATAATCAATACAGTTAAGATGTTCAAGGAGTATCGTTTACATAATATAAAATAGAGTACAACTTCTAAGCAAATTAGGAACTCGGCAAAAAAAGATGAAATTATTTTAAGAAATCATTCAAATAAAGATAGTACCATTTTCAATTAAAATACAACATCGAATGAATTATTACCTCTATCGTGAGAGTTAATAATTTAAACTTAGTAGAATTTTTTTTAAAGTAAAATACAACCTTAGACGGCTTAAGGAGATATAATTGAGAAACTATTTGAATTAAAGATGTATCAATTATTAAAGTTTGAATTATTAGAATATATATATATATATATATATATATATATATATATATATATATATATAACAAGTACAGTAAGGTATGGAAAACACTATAGGTTTTGTGATGACCCGACCCTTCGTCTCATGAGTTACCGCTCTTTTTTCCCATTTTATGCTTCTTCATGTTTCATTATAAGTAATTGGTGTGTTAGAGTTTATTTGGATTAGTTTTGGGAGAAAATGAGACACTTAGTCTCTTTATGGAAGGTTTGATATTGAAAAGTCAACTGGATGTTGACTTATGAGTTAGAAGGCTCGGATTTGGTTTTCATTGATTCGGGTAGCTTCGGGGGATGATTTTTGACTTAGGAGCATGATCGGAATTGATTTTAGAGGTCCAGTGTAGAATTAGGCTTAAATTGGCTAAGTTAGTATTTTGGCGAATTTCGGTTGATGGGTGAGATTTTGATCCGAGGGTCGGAATGGAATTTCGAGAGTGTTTGTAGCTTCGTTAGGTGATTTTGGATATGTGTGAAAAAATACATCTCATTCGAACGTGTTTTGGTTTGATTTTTGATTGAATGCATGTTTTGGAAGTTTTTGAAGAACTTAGACTTGAATTCGATGTATTTTGATGGTTTTGGGGTTGTTTGAGGCATTTTGATGATTGGAACAAGTTTATATGATGTTTTAAGAGGTGTTGGTATTTTTGATTGAGGTCTGGGGGAATCGGGGTGATTTCGAATGGATAACGGGAATTTTTGAAGTTGGAAAATGCTGCAGAAATGCAGCAGTCAGTGCCCGAAAATTTCGTTCTATGCTATCACAGGAGCTCTAGTGCGATCGCATAGGGTTAGCTACAGTGCCCGGAAATTTTGTTCTATGCTATCGTGGGAGCTCTAATGCGATCGCTGATTCACGTCCAAGCAACGGTCGTAGTCAATATAACCTGGTCAAATAAGTCCAGAATCGATCTCACAGAGAATTAACCTACCAATTGCCACTTTCACAACCCAAGAACACTTCCGAATCAAGTTCCCAAATTTTGAATATATTTTTGTGAGATTTTCGAACAACTACTTTGCAAGAATTTAAAGACTTAAAAGAAAGAATTGAATATTGGGTAAATAATATGGAAAAAGACTAAGGTATTGATTTCCCCTATTGATGAAATCCCTTATGTTTATGCTCATACAAATTGTCAATATATTCTATGAATCATGAATGCTATTTTTATCGTAATCCTCTCCCGAGCAACTACAATAATTTACTAGTGCACTCTCCCGAGCTACCCTAGCTAGCTTTAATTTGAATAGTTCACTTTACATTGCACCCAAGACTTCGTTATTCCTAATCCCGTCTTTACGCCTAAAGTTATAGATTCCTCCAATAACCTAGGTGTGGTGTTGTTCAACAATATACCTAAATATGCACTCTTTTCCAAGTTATGCACACTAAATAGGCACAGAGCTAATTGGGACGTCTACCAATTAACTAGAATAATAACGAAGTTGAACAAATAGAAATCTAGCTAACAATTTGTAATCACATAAATGAGAAGTTCATCACCCAATAGGTTCCATCAAAACCTTAGAAAAGGAATTAGCTACTCATGATCAAGGAAACAAGAATAATAATTGAATTCATAAATAAATAATTGATATAAAAGAAAGGAATAAGTTGAGAGAGTTCTCTCTTACTAATAATCTTGCAAAAGTAGTCAAAAATATAATGCTTGCCTCTTTTGGGCGGACTAGAGGTTTATATAGAGAGTTTAGGGATTAAAAATTGAGTTTGTACAAAACTAGGAATAAAATTTGCGGCGCCTTCCGCGGTTTGTCCGCGGTCGCGGACGAACCGTGAACAGAACAGTTCTCTGATTCTTCCAAAGTTCCGCGAGCTTGTTTTTCCGCGATTCATCCGCGGTCGCGAGTGAACCGCGGATGAACAGTAATCCGGACTTCTACTTCAATTTTTTCAAGCTAACTTCACTTCAACTCTTCACTTTGGCTTTTTATCATCTTGCGACTCCAAAATAGCTCCTTTAGCATCCAATGGCTTATGTGTACCTATAACACACCAATAAACACTAATAAAAGCATTTTGTCATCATAAAAAATATCAATTCAACAACAAAGTGTGATTATTTAGGGCATAATTATAGTCAAATTCACCTATTATCAATACCCCACACTTAAACCTTTGCTCGTCCTCGAGCAACCTTAATCACACTTTAGGCCAATTTTATTTATGTCTCCCCCAAAATATGCCACAAAAGCTATCTTTCACGATTAACCTAAAATATGCACAATCCTTACCTAACCGTAAACTCTCATGCCATCACATTATTGCTTACTCTAGTTATTATCAAAAACTTTCAAATTTACCATTTTCCTCTTGAGTTACACGCCCTCACACAATTTATTGAGAGAAGTTCCCACACATAAACAATTTAGAACATGGAACTTATAAATATCGGAAAAATTCACTCACTCTCAACAAAGAACATTCATATGTGTAGCGACACACCATAGGCTTGCCCCTAGTGTAATACTCCACTAATCGAGTTATTCAATCATAGATCAAGAGGTCTTTAAGGGTTGTAATGTTGGCTACGAGACGGGTAGGATACTTTTGGTTATAGTGGCTAACCTCCCTAAGCACGTTTCTTCTCTTTTTCACGACTTCCCTTTTCGTTTTCTTCCTTATGTCTCCCCTAAACATTCCTTCACCTTTATTTACTTTTAATCCCCACTTTCCTTTTATTGGTGTAACTGACCTTTCTAATTTTCATATATACATTGATATAGATCTTTTTCTCAAAAAAAAAATTCTTCATTGCTTTGCAACGTATTACATTATTTTGGCTAGTTCACTATTTTCTACCATTCATTCTTGATTTTCCCTTTTTCAATTTCCCTTCACCCCACACTTAGACTTTTGCATATTCATTACAACACAAGTGCTTCTAGGAGGTAAAGTAGAATAATATAAGATTTCGATTTTTCATGAACATTCAGGGGTTATCAAAGAATAGGCTTTAAGCTCAAAGGGGTTAACTAGGATATTATGTACAGGTGAATTCATGTCTATTGATTTATGGGGTTACACAAAGAAATGAATCTATCCTCTCTACAACCAAACAACTTCTATTTCGCCTTGCAAACACACAGGGCAAGTTCTAGGTATCATGTAAAACATATAACGTAAGTAAAATCTCACATACACATAGCATGAAACTCATTTAGAATCCGGTTTATCTACAAAGTCCTATCAATGTTCAAGAAAGCTGTATTGTGCAATTTAAGGCATATCCTAGAATCTACAGTCAAGCTTAGATAATACATTCTCAGGTTCATTTTTGTTTTTTGCTAATGTGCATACTTGGGGTTACATGTTTACCTTTTTCCCTCTAATCCTAAAAAAGAAAAATCTACCTAACCGGTTCAATAAAAACCCTTGAAAAAGAACCGCGGTCAAAAGAAAAACCAAGGGGGAGATGATACACTACCTAGAAAAAGAAAATAAAAGAAAGAAAAATTCCTACGTGGACTACTTCCCTCAAGAGTATTTGTCCAAATAGTCCGGTCATCAGGAAGAGCCCTCTATTAATGTTTTTGGATTTTTCAAATTTTGACTTTTTTTTGTGTTTTTATTCTGACTTAGACCCTTAAGAAACCTGTCGCCAAGTGTCCATCATCGGGCCAACCCAGCTATTATTATTTACAACTATAACTACTATGTACAATATATACAAGATAAGTTACCCACCCACACTTATAATCATGTCATGTCCTCATGACATAATAATAAAAATATAGCTCAAGAGGGGCGAGAAAACTTACCTGTGACTCACTCGGAGTCGGAGACGGTGGAGGGGTCGCCGTGACATGCTTGACCAAGTCCGGAACCATTCTATAAATCTGTTTTTCGACCGAGCTTGCCTCTGTGACATCGCGTCTAAGCGCGTGTGTATGCCATCTACGGAGGTGCGTAATTTCGCAACCTCCTCCTCCATAGACCTAATCATAGGTCTGGTAGATTCAGACCTAGACATACTCGCTCCATGGTGAGCGTGCCTAGAAGGTCCGGCTGAGTCAGTGGAATGCCTGGCCCGGGCAACCGGCACAGGGTCAACCTCAGCATCCAAGTCAATTGGGTCATTATCTCAGCCCACCCGGATTTGAGAAGCTCTGAATGGAGCTTTTGGTGGGAGATCACCATCCATGGCAAGGACCAGAGTCTGATGGCCGAGACACAAAGTAGTGACGAGAGATGGGTAATAAAAACCATTGGCTTTGAGGGATCCTCTCATCACTATCTCGTCATTAATCAAGTGGGCGATGTCCACGTCCCGCTGTGTGATAAAACACCATGTTAGAAGTGCCCTATAAACGTTTACGTCAGTGGTGTTGCTGGAGGGCAAGAACCGGTTACATATGATTGAAAACCAACATTTAGTAGTGTGTGTGAAACAGTTAGAGTGTAGTGTTTTGTTTCTTATCAAAATAGGGATGACATCAACACATAAGGCCTCAGTTAAGGTGTCCCAGGTGACACCAAGCCTATCGTGGTAGTAGTCTACGTCACCAGTAAAATTTGGCAGTCTAAGAGCCTACCTAATAGCATGTGCATGGGCGTAGACATACTTACCTCGGACAAATACCCTCCTAGCCATCTCGTAGGGAGAATTGGCATAAAACTCCCTAACCAGCATCTTGATCATGAGGGCCGGTGCGTTAAATAGGAACTCCATTTCGCGGCGGCGAAGTTCATCATATATCTCGGGCTTTTCAGACCGAAGGGCTAACCTGTCAATTTCAACTTACTGGAGCCAGGCCTTAGTCACCTTGGCGTGGAAGTCAGCTTCGGCCTCCTCGCTGGTGAACCTCGACTCGTCATACGTTGGTCGCCTAGACGTGCTAGCTCCCTGCCTTGATCTTTTAGGGGCCATGATCCTGCACAAAAGAGAACAATAAAAAATTTGCATAATGTTAGAACATCGGTTGGCTACTCAGACTTCACCATCCGTGGATTACCACAATCGCCTCTTTAGTGCTATCATCCCATAACTCCTATACTTAACCACTTATCTAACAATTTCACCTATTCACTTCAAGTACCCCACACTTATTGTAATGACCCGGCCGGTTGTTTTAGAAAATTACGCCCAATCCCCAATTTAACTGTTTACCTAAGTTCATTTCCGCTATTGTGGTTTACCGGGAGAGTCGGTTCTGAAATTTGGAGCATTTTGGGATACTTAGTCCCTAAATGAGAGCTTTAAAGTTAGAAAATGGCCAGTAGCCAGAACAGTGTTAAGACGACCTCGGAACGGAAATTCGATGGTTCTATTAGCTCCGTTAGGTGATTTCGGGGTTGGGATTGCGTTCGTAATGTATTTTGGAGGTCCGTAGCTCAATTAGGCTTGAAATGCCGATGATTGAAATTTTGGCGAATCCGAACGATAAGTGAGATTTGGATCCGAGGGTCGGAATGGAATTCTGACAATTTCTGTAGCTTCATTATGTGATTTTGGATATGTCCTCAAATGTTTAGGTCATTCGGACATCGTTTGGTCGGGTTTTAGGTCGGATGTGCAATTCGGAGAGTTTTAAGAAATTTACGCTTGAATTCGATATGTATTATGGGTTTTGATGTTGTTAGACGTGTTTTTATGATTGGAATAAGTTTGTATCATGTTTTGGAGTATATTGGTGGTTTTATGATTGGAATAAGTTTGTATCATGTTTTGGAGTATATTGGTGGTTTTCGTTGGGGTCCCGGGGGCCCCGGGATGAATTCGAACCATCAAACGGGCATTTGGAACTTGGAAAATCTGCAAAAAATGCAGCAGCAGTGCAACATAAATTTGACCTACTCGTTCGCGAGGCACGTGCCGCATTCGCGTAGGCCTGGTCAGGTTGGTCATCGAGTTCGCGTAGTGGAGATCACGTTCACGTAGTTGTGGCCTGGGACGTATCGCGTTCGCATCCAGGTGGGCCGCGTCCGCGAAGAGTAAAGTGGGCGGCTTGGGATTTTTATTCATCGCGAACGCGCGGGGAGAGCCGCGTTCGCGAGGGGTATGTTTGGCAATACATCGCAGAAGCGTGGGATGGCGTCGCGTTCGCGAAGAAGAAGCTGGGCGAGTCATCGCGGATGCGTGAAGCCCATCGCGAACGCGATGAGCAATAGGGTCTGGCAGTGAGCTTAAGTTCAGAACATAACAGTCGCGACCCCCAAACACTAAAATGCCATTTTTGAGCTCCAAGACAGGAATTTGAAGGGGAAACGCTGGGATATCACCGGAAAATCATCGGGGGTAAGTTTCTTGACCTTAATTCGTTAGTTTATCATAAAATCCTTGATTATTTCACTGAAAATGGAAGATTAAAGGTGGGTTTGAGCTCTTGGCCTAAAATTTAGGAAATCTTTGATTTGAATAGGCAAACGGAGTCCGATTTCGATAAATTTTATATGCACGAACTCGTATTGAGATAAGGAACCCGAATTTATAACTTTCATGATTTTTTGATAAGCATACCGAAAGTCGAGTTTTGGAAGCTTGTGGATTTTGGTGTATTTTGAGTTATTTTGATTGGGTAATGCCCAATTGGCCTATTTTGATGTGATTCTATTGATTTTTATCAGATACTACACCTGTCGAGGCCGACATTCGCGGCAAGGGAGTTGTCTCTTAGCGGTTTTGTACCGGAGTCGAGGTAAGTGGCTTGTCTAACCTCGTGTGGGGGAACTTTCACCCCTAGGATATTATGTGATAGTTTAAATGCCTTGTACGCGAGGTGACGGGCGTGTACATGCGCTGGTTGTTGTAACACACACTTTACTTGAATTGTCCGATCAGTGATATTCCTGCTCTTAGCTGATAAAAGTGTTACGTTTTACCCGGTATTAGTTAGAAAAGCATGATTGACTAGGATTCAACATGTTTAATTGCCTAGTTGACTTACTTGAACTTCTTGATAAATTGTCGGCACTAGCTTCACTGAAGTTGTAATTAAACATATTCTACTCTCCTGTGTGTTTTCTTTAATTAATGTTATTGGTAGGGACTACGGGTTCGATTCCCGGAGATCCTGAGTTATTGGTAGGGACAGCGGGTTCGATTCTCGGAGATCCTGAGTTATTGGTAGGGACTGCAGGTTCGATTCCCGGAGATCCTGAGTTATTGGTAGGGATTGCGGGTTCGATTCCCGGAGATCCTGAGTTAATGGTAGGGACTGCGGGTTCAATTCCCGGAGATCCTGAGTTATTGATATATTATTGAGATATGGACTGCAGGTTCGATTCCCGGAGATCCTGAGATCATTGAGACACATCTTGAGGTATTGAGGCATGGGTTGCGGGTTCGATTCCCGGAGATCCAGAGATAATGTTATTGGGATTGCGGGTTAAATTCCCATAGCTTCTGGATTGTTGATTACAGAGTGGGACTGTGGGTTCAATTCCCACAGGTCCTGGACTTGCTGATTGAGTTTTTATTGAGTTATTTACTTGCTGCTAGCTTAAATCGTAGACGGTTGCAGAAATCACTTTACTGTTGTCATTTCAGATTCATTATTATTTAAACTGCTTATTATTGTTATCATCATTATATTATTGTTCTCTCAGTAGGGCCCTGACCTTCCTCGTCACTACTCCATCGAGGTTAGGCTTGGCACTTACTGAGTACCACCGTGGTGTATTCATGCTACTCTTCTGCACACTTTTTGTTGTGCAGATCCAGGTACATCAGGACAGGCTCATACTAAGTGATTCAGCAGCACTTTGGGAGACCTCGAGGTATGATCCGCTACGTCCGCGGATCCGGAGGCCCTCATTCTATTCTGATAGTATTAGTAGATGTTTTCCTTCATTTCTTTGTTAGATACTCTTCATACATAGAGCCACATTTGTATACTCTCTTTTACTCTGTGTTGCCCGTGGGATTCCGGGTCTTGGTGGTGTTTATACAACGTGTTTTTGACGGGTGTATATGCCAAGCGGCACGGATTACATTTCCTATTTATATCTTTTTCCGCTATTTCTTATTAAATGATCATAAACTTGTATATTTCGCAACGTGTTAGGCTTACATAGTCGTGGGGACTGGGTGCCATCATGACATGTTCACGTTTGGTGAACTAGGGTCGTGACAAGTTGGTATCATAGCTCTAGGTTCGTAGGAGTCACGGGACACAGACCGGTTACTTTGAGTCTCGCTGATCGCTACGGAGACGTCTGTATTTATCTACGAGAGGCTATGTAACTATTTAGGAAACTCTTCAATTCTTTGAATTCCTTATCGTGCGCCATTTATTCAGTTGGAGCCTATGTCATACGTTCTTTTGCATCCACTCATGTATTGAAATTGCGCGCTCGGTATCAAGTATGCGCCGACGGTTCGTGACGCTGCAGAGAGATTTCAAGGGAGTCGAGAATTTACTCACCCATTGTTACCGCGTGTCATCCATATCAATAATGCAAGAGAATTGAAAGATCTTCAATTGTGCACATGTCTGCACTAGGTTCTGGCATTCGGTTGATAAGTACGGTCTTGAGAAGGTTTACTTAACTGCCTAATCGTCACGGTAATGCTAGAATCACAAGGTGGATATAGATCTAAAGATAGTTGGTGGTAATAAAGACTATATGGTTCATATGAGATATCTATTTAGCGAAGGATTCAGCCAGCAGAGATACTGGGGGAAATGAGTTTAACTATCTTAAGAAGGACATGTACCAAACGAATGTCTTAGACTATCTTATGATGAAGATGTACAAATGATAAAGGCTATTGTCATGGATTAGCAAAATGTATCTTAAGGCTTCGTGCCAGGTGAAAGGATTTCACTATCAACGATCAAATTATGGGTCATGTGTCATATCATATTTGGCCTGCGATGTATTTAGGTGCTATTCAAAAGTTCTTGAAAACTTGCGGATGGGCAAGAGTTGAGGCTCGTATGGCATGATGTTGGGACTTTTGATGTTCCTGTGTCCCTAATAAACTCCACATTTTATTATCAGCAGGGAAATATTCGACAAAGGCTACATGGTGCTTCGTAGGCATGTGAGGATCATAGTATGTTTTAAGATGTCATTGGTAGAGAATGATTGGTGCATGGAGTGGGATGACGTTTGGTTGTATTGGAATGAGGTCATACCCTATGAGGTCAGAGTGCTAATAGGGCACAGGTGATTATGTTCGTAGGATCAAGTGAATTGCAGTTGAATAAGAGTAGATGACTTGAGTGAATGTTTCTAATGTGCTCGAGAGTCGTGTAATAGTGGCTTTGAGCTGGTGGGAGAGTCTCACCGCTTATGATTTGGGTCGCATGGCTAGTTACCTGCGTGAATTCTGGGTATTAGCGTATTAATGGGTTATTGCAGCTACGGAAAAGGACCATGAGTGGTAATTTGAGTATATGAATTGTTGAATGCATATTATGATTAGCCTTACTGGCTCATGTTCAAACTTGATTAAAGATTCATGATTTATGCCTCTTCTAGGTGCAGGCTTCGCGGGAAGTGATTCCGTTGGGTGCTTTATCGAGAGGGTATTCATATGTTATAAAATTCAGTAGAGTTGGTTGCGTACTGGGGCAAGTCAGGGCAAGTCAGGACCGGATGGCTCTCAATAGCGGTCCTAGTAAATTCAAGAGGTAAAGTGTGGCGTTTGATAATCTGAGGCTATAAGTACAGTTGAGGCTCAAGCCTTTGAAGCAACTTATGAAGAAATGCACAAAAAATGATCTATGATGTTTTGACTTATGGTATAGTAGTTGAGAGACATGAAATGGTAGTCATTTTTGAGACAGCATGGCCTCATGATTTAAGGTCACTCGGCGTGAGTGTGGTTGGAATAAGTTAGGTATTGAAGGAAGATATTAACACTTCTAAGGAAATCAAGGATAAACTGGAAGGAAGTAGATTGATTATCCAAAGTTGAGTTGGCATATTGGTGTTAATGATCGGTTCATGTAACATGATCGAGGTATGCATGCGATTTGTGATGGTGCATTTGAAGCTTGTCGGCCGCAGTGATTGATGGTATTCTGAAGCATTCTTCTGTTAGAGCCTGTTATGAGTAGGCGGACCTCGGAAAGGGTTATGTGGGCTTGGACCACTACTTAGAGAATGGCATATTCAACGGTTATGAGAACTCGCCGTGTATTGCTATAGTTCTCCTGAAATGAGTTAAATGGAAGGTCTTATGTGATGAAGTATTATCCTATTGTCAGTTCTAGAGTTGTGATGGAAATGGTGTCTATGGTATATCGACACGTGAGGTGCAGTGAGTAGTATGAAATTTGAAGTAAGGACCAAGGTCACAGTTTTGTCGATGAATGTGATATAAAGAGCTCGGATGAGCAGGAATGGAGTTTCAGTGTTTCGAGTAAGATGGGTATTAACATCAATATCATTTGAGATCGGTGTTCTGTGATAAAGGCTTTGCATCCCGTTTAGGGACTCCTGATCGCTTTTCAGTGTTAGTGCAGCCGGTGGGTTGAATGTGCAGGCCCGTTTAATTATTCGGAAGATGGTGGGAGCTTGACCCACAAGAATATTGTATAGGTGTGACTTGTAGTCACTTGATTGGTTAGAAATTCAAACCAAGTATGAGGATTTTGGTGACATCATCCAATTGAGAATTTATGCGGGGAGGGCACTCTGCTTATTGGGTTATAGACCTGTGAAATACTATTGACTTAACTTGGCACGACCAGGATAGACTTAAGGTCGGTGGATAGATTTAAATGTGGAAGTGAGCCTTGCGTTAGGCCAGTTATGTTTCTTCCAGCAATGCACCCTTTATAGAGGGATAGTCGCGGTCTTATTTCGCGGTTAGTTAATTCATGTAAAGATATATTGCACCATATGAGTGTGAGACGGCTTGGTAAGTTCCTTATGTGTTGAGATTCCGCTCAGCGGTGATGCTATATGTGCATGATGGCTCTTGAGACTCAGATCTTATATCGCACCTCAGTTGTGCTTGAGTTCATAGCCTATAGCGCTATATGTTTTCATTGAGTCTGATATCATGCACCTTAGTGTGCTTATGATCGATATTCAGTATTTTGATGTGATGAGCTATTCAGCTCGACATATGACTCCTTGTGTGAGTTTTATATTGTTGGGATCGGGTGGCACACTACCATGGTTATATTGTTGGGATCGGGTGGCACGCCACCATGGTTATATTGTTGGGACCGGGTGGCACGCCACCATGGTTATATTGTTGGGACCGGGTGGCACACCGCCATGGTTATATTGTTGGGATCGAGTTGCACGCCGCAACAGTGTGATGTTTATTTCAGTGTCTATAATTGCTTTTATGTGCTGTGTTTCCTATTTTCTGAGGAGGTCCACGTTTATGTGAGAGTTGAATAGTTCTCTCTAATGTTCGCCTTCCCTTGTATCACGTACGAATTAATGGATTACTAGTACCTTGTGTCATCTTGTGGGACTTTTGATTATGTCTGATGTGGCTTATTGCCTGAGCAGTTCGTACTGGGTGTGATAAGATTATGTGATTTGTGGTCAGTGCAAACTGATTATACGAAGTATATTATAGAGGAAAGGATCATCCTCTGGTTTAGGACAAGGTAATGGATCTTGTCAGGAGTATAGACCCAATGAATTGTTGACTCAGTAGTTGGTTATAGATATCGGCACATCTCTTCCGTCGTGTCAGTATTGTAAAAGTTGGAACGAGACCTATGTAGATCGTGAGGTGCAATGAGAACATCTGATTCATTGAATTTTTGGCTAATTTGGTCATAAAATATTATTGTGGTCATGTGGATTTTGAGTTGCAAGGTAAGAATCCAGCAAGGTTATGCAGTCATGTTTGAGGACGGCGTTTGCGGAATATTGAGTGATCTCTTGATGAAAACAAGCCTGACATAGAATTCCGGATGTTGGAATTAGGCTTTAAGACTTATGTATTTGAACAAAAGGGAATATCTTCAGATTATATCAGACTAATGTGCTCAGCTGAGTCCGAGATTTATTGGCCCTTTTAAGATTTGAGGCATGTTGGGGAGGTTTCTTATAAGCTGGCCTTACCTTCTAGCCTAATCGGGGCCATCCCGTATTTCATGTCCCTATGCTCCGGGGATACCATGGTAACCGTCGCACATGTTGGGTTTCACTTTTGTTTAGCTATACGAGGATCTGCCTTATGTTGAGGAGCGAGTGGACATCCTGGACAGGCAAGTCAGGAAGCCAAGGTCAAAGAACATCGCTTCAGTAAAGGTTCAGTGGCGGGGTCAGCCGGTCGAGGAGGCGACTTGGGAGACCGAGCAGGATATGCGCAGCCAGTACCCTCATCTTTTCACTACTCCAGGTATGTTTTCTATGCTCGTTCGAGGACGAATGAATCTTTTAAGTGTGGGAAGATGTAACGACCCGGCCGGTCGTTTTAGAAAATTACGCCCCGATCCCCAATTTAACTGTTTCCTTAAGTTCATTTCCGCTATTGTGGTTTGTCGGGAGAGTCGGTTCTGAAATTTGGAGCATTTTGGGACACTTAGTCCCTAAATGAGAGCTTTAAAGTTAGAAAATGGTTCGTAGCCGGAACAATGTTAAGACGACCTCGGAATGGAAATTCGATGGTTCCGATAGATCCGTTAGGTGATTTCGGGGTTGGGAGCGCGTTTGGAATGTATTTTGGAGGTCCGTAGCTCAATTAGGCTTGAAATGCCGATGTTTGAAATTTTGGCGAATCCGAATGATAGGTGAGATTTTGATCCAAGGGTCGGAATGGCATTTTGACAATTTCTATAGCTTCGTTATGTGATTTTGGATATATCCGCAAATTTTCAGGTCATTCGGACGTAGTTTGGTCGGGTTTTAGGTCGGATGTGCAATTCGGAGAGTTTTAAGAAATTTAGGCTTGAATTCGATGTAAATTATGGGTTTTGATGTTGTTAGACATGTTTTTATGATTGGAATAAGTTCATATCATGTTTTGGATTATGTTGGTGGTTTTCGTTTGGGTCCCGGGGGCCCCGGGATGAATTCGGACCATCAAACGGGCATTTGGAACTTGGAAAATCTACAGAAAATGCAGCAGCAGTGCAGCAGAAATTTGACCTACGCGTTTGAGAGGCACGTGCCGCGTTCGCGTAGGCCTGGTCAGGTTGGTCATCGCGTTCGCGTAGTGGAGATCGCGTTCGCGTAGTTGTGGCTTGGGACGTATCGCGTTCGCGTCCAGGTGGGCCACGTCCGCGAAGAGTAAAGTGGGCGGCTTGGGATTTTTATTTATCGCGAACGCGTGGGGAGAGCCGCGTTCGCGAGGGGTCTGTTTGGCAATACATCGCGGATGCGTGGGATGGCGTCGCGTTCGCGAAGAAGAAGCTGGGCAAGTCATTGCGGACGCGTGAAGCCCATCGCGAACGCGATGAGCAATGGGGTCTAGCGGTGAGCTTAAGTTCAGAATATAACAGTCACGACCCCCAAACACTAAAATGCCATTTTTGAGCTCCAAGAGAGGAATTTGAAGGGGAAACGCTGGGATATCACCGGGAAATCATCGGGGGTAAGTTTCTTGACCTTTATTCGTTAGTTTATCATGAAATCCTTGATTATTTCATTGAAAATGGAAGATTAAAGATGGGTTTGAGCCCTAGGCCTAAAATTTAGGAAATCTTTGATTTGAATGGGCAAACGGAGTCTGATTTCGATAAATTTTATATGCACGGACTCGTATTGAGATAAGGAACCCGAATATATAACTTTCATGATTTTTCGATAAGCATACGGAAAGTCGGGTTTTGGCTGCTTGTGGATTTTGGTGTATTTTGAGTTGTTTTGATTGGGTAATGCCCAATTGGCCTATTTTGATGTCATTCTATTGATTTTTATCAGATACTACACCTGTGGAGGCTGACATTCGCTGCAAGGGAGTTGTCTTTTAGCGGTTTTGTACCGGAGTCGAGGTAAGTGGCTTGTCTAACCTCGTGTGGGGGAACTTTCACCCCTAGGATATTATGTGATAGTTTAAATGCCTTGTACGCGAGGTGACGGGCGTGTACATGCACTGGTTGTTGTAACGTACACTTTACTTGAATTGTCCGATTAGTGATATTCCTGCTCTTAGCTGATAAAAGCGTTACTTTTTACCCGGTATTAGTTAGAAAAGCATGATTGACTAGGATTCAACATGTTTAATTGCCTAGTTGACTTACTTGAACTTCTTGATAAATTGTCGGCACTAGCTTCAGTGAAGTTGTAATTGAACATATTATACTCTCCCTGTGTGTTTTCGTTAATTGATGTTATTGTTAGGGACTGCGGGTTCGATTCCCGGAGATCCTGAGTTATTGGTAGGGACTGCAGGTTCGATTCCCCCTGAGTTATTAGTAGGGACTGCGGGTTCGATTTCCGGAGATCCTGAGTTATTGGTAGGGACTGCGGGTTCGATTCCCGGAGATCCCTGAGTTATTGGTAGGGACTGTGGGTTCGATTCCCTGAGATTCTGAGTTATTGATATATTAATTAGATATGGACTGCGGGTTTGATTCCCGGAGATCCTGAGATCATTGAGACACATCTTGAGGTTTTGAGGCATGGGCTGCGGGTTCGATTCTCGAAGACCCAGAGATACTGTTATTAGGACTACGGTTTAAATTCCCGTAGCTCCTGGATTGTTGATTACGGAGTTGGACTGTGGGTTCAATTCCCACAGGTCCTAGACTTGCTGATTGAGTTTTTATTGAATTATTTACTTGCTGCTAGCTTAAATCGTAGACGGTTGCAGAAATCACTTTACTGTTGTCATTTCAGATTCATTATTATTTAAACTGCTTATTATTGTTATCATCATTATATTATCGTTCTCTCAATAGCGCCCTGACCTTCCTCGTCACTACTCCATCGAGGTTAGACTTGGCACTTACTGAGTACCGCCGTGGTGTACTCATGCTACTCTTCTGCACACTTTTGTTGTGCAGATCCAGGTACATCAGGACAGGCCCATACTAGGTGATTCAGCAGCACTTTGGGAGACCTCGAGGTATGATCTGCTACGTCCGCGGATCCGGAGGCCCTCCTTCTATTCTGATAGTATTAGTAGATGTTTTCCTTCATTTCGTTATGAGATACTCTTTATACATAGAGCCACATTTGTATACTCTCTTTTAGTCTGTGTTGCCCGTGGGATTCCGGGTCTTGGTGGTGTTTATACAATGTGTTTTTGACGGGTGTATGTGCCAAGCGGCACGGATTACATTTCCTATTTATATCTTTTTCCGCTATTTCTTATTAAATGATCATAAACTTGTATATTCCGCAACGTGTTAGGCTTACCTAGTCGTGGGGACTGGGTGCCGTCATGACATGTTCACGTTGGTGAACTAGGGCCGTGACACTTATTTATTTTGGCAATCTAACATGACCCAATTAAACCTAAACCATCTCCAATCATATACAGCAACAAACAACTCACTAGTTGGGCAATATCTCCCTTAAAAGTTCAATAACCAAATACTACAACAAATAAATGCCCACATTGGCCAACCACTCACCAATTATATCAACCAACACATTGGGTCTCCAAAACAACAAAAGTAACATTATTAACTAAATTGGAGACCCAACAACACAATCTCTACCATAATCCCATCAATACCAACAAGGTTGCAAAAATCATATAACATTCTACTACACAAAAAAATTAATTTCTATACATTCTACTACTACTAGCAATATATAATACATATTTACAATTTAAACTACAATTAACTAATTAATTCTACCAAACTAATGATAAAAATTAAAGAAATAAAAGAAGAAAGAAAGAAGAACAGAAGAAGAAGACTTACTATGGAGTGTAGGAGAAGAAGAAGATTGAAGTAGAGGAATTGTTGGGAGAAGAATGGAAGAGAGGTGGTAGAGAGAAGTAGGAGAACATTTAGAGAGAGAGGGAGTTTGGGGAGTGAGAGGCGGCTGGAATTGGTAAAGAATGGGGGGGTTTAATGTTTAGGGTTATTAAAGAGAGGGGGGAAATATTTAAATTAAATTTGTTTTATTTTTTTTTATTTTCTGCCCGCCGCGGAACTGACCGCGGTCGTTCGCGGTCGCGGACGAACCGCGAATAGTCAACCTCAGAGAAGGTCTTTTTCTGTGGTTTGTCTGCGACCGCGGATGAACCGCGAACAGAGGCCTTCTCTGAATTTTTTTTTGTTCGCTAGCAGAAAGTTTTATTTTTTTTATATAGACTAACTATAATGAGTATACTTACAAGAAATTTGTGGGTTTCCTCCCACTTAGCGCCTGATTTAACGTCGCGACACGACTCATCTTAGCGCAATTTAAGGCTCTCTACACCTTTGAGGTTCCTCTAACCGTAGTTCCACTTTGTCCTCGATGTCATCCATGCCGACATAAATTTTCAATCACTGTCCATTTACCTTGAATGTGCGTGAACCATCAATGGTTTGAATTTCCACAGCGCCTGAATCTAATGCCTCAATTACCCTAAAAGGGCCTGACCACCTTGATTTTATTTTCCCGGGATCAACCGTAATCTAGAATTGTATAACAGTACCTTGTCCCTGGTTTTGAAGTTACGTTCTATGATGTTCTGGTCGTGAATCCGCTTCATCCGCTCTTTATATAGTCTTGTGCTCTCAAAGGCCAGATACCGGAATTCTTCCAACTCGTGCAACCTGGTCATTCTAGATTTTCTCACTTCATTCCAGTTGAGATTCAATTGCTTCAGTGCCCACCATGGTTTGTGCTCTAGTTTCACAGGTAGATGACAAGCTTTTCCAAACACCAAGTTGTATAGTGACATGTCGATTGGTGTCTTGAATGCTGTCATGTATGCCCATAATGCATCATCGAGCTTCCTGGACCAGTCGGTCCTCGTGGCGTTCACTATTTTTGTTAATACACTCTTTATCTCCCTGTTGGAGACCTCAACTTTCCCGCTGGTCTGCGGGTGATATAGAGTGGCAACTCGGTGTTTCACATCATATTTGGCCAACAATTTCTCGAATGCTCGGTTGCAAAAGTGTGTGCCCCCATCACTGATGATAGCCCTTGGAGTCCCGAAACGGGTGAAAATGTTCTTCTTCAGAAATCCCACCACCACCTTAGCATCATTGGTGGGTAATGCTACAGCTTCCACCCATTTGGACACATAGTCTACTGCAACAAGTATGTACTTATTTTCGTATGAGCTGACAAAGGGCCCCATGAAGTCTATTCCCCAGACGTCGAACACTTCCACTTGCTGAATTGGGTTCATTGGCATTTCATGATGCCGGGAGATGTTCCCAATGCATTGAAATTCGTTTCAACCCTTCACCCACAAGTGCGCATCTTTAAACACCGCTGGCCAATAGAAATCATCCTCAAGTATCTTGGCGGCTGTTCGCACTCCTCCAAAGTGACCACCATATGCTGAAGCGTGACATGCCTGCAAAACAGAAGATTGTTCTATCTCGGGGACGCATCTTCGTATCATGTTATCGAGACATATCCTAAACAAATAGGGTTCATCCCAATAATAAAGCTGGCTTTCACGAAAAATCATTTCCTCTGGACCGACGAGAGGTTGTGAGGGAACAATACCGCTGGCCAGGTAATTTGCATAATCTGCATACCATGGCGTTTCAAGGAGAGTGGTGATAAGCAGCTGCTCGTCTAGAAAGGTTTCCAGAATTTCCCCAATCTCTTTGATAATTTCAGCTCCTTCAAGTCGTGATAAATGATCAGCGACTTGATTTTCGATTCCCTTTCTATCACGTATTTCAAGGTTGAACTCTTGGAGAAGCAGCACCCAACGAATTAGGCGTGGCTTAGAGTCCTTTTTATCAATTAAGTATCTTAAAGCTGCATGGTGAGTGTATACAATTACCTTGGATCCTATGAGATATGACCGAAATTTGTCAAATGCGAACACGACTGCAAGCATCTCCTTTTCCGTCACTGTGTAGTTTAGTTGTACTCCACTTACTAGCATAGTAGATTGGATGCATCAGTTTGTCTTTCCTTTGGCCAAGCACTGCCCCCACTGCTTAATCACTTGCATCACACATTAGCTCAAACGGTTGCTCCCAGTCGGGGCCAACGATGATGGGTGCCGTGACCAACCTCTTCTTCAGTTCCTCAAAAGCAATCCTTCATTCATCAGAAAAAACAAAGGGGTGATCTTTTTCAAGTAACTTATAGAGAGGGCTTGATATTTTGGAGAAGTCTTTGATGAACCTCCGATAAAAACCGGCATGTCCAAGAAAGCTTCTAATGGCCTTGACGGATGTTGGTGGAGGCAACTTTGCAATGACATCAAATTTAGCTCGGTCTACCTCAATACCTTTGCTTGAAACCCGGTGCCCCAATACGATACCTTCTTGTACCATAAAATGGCACTTCTCCCAGTTTAGCACTAAGTTTGTCTCCATGCACCGTTTCAGCACTCTTGTCAGATTGACAAGGCATTCATCGAATGAATTCCCTACCACTAAGAAATAATCCATGAACACCTCCATAATGTCTTCCACCATGTCGGTGAAAATAGCCATCACGCACCTTTGGAATATGGCAGGTGCATTGCATAGTCCGAATGACATCCTCTTAAAGGCAAAAATGTCATATGGGCATGTGAAGGAAGTCTTCTCTCTATCCTCGGGGTCTATGGAGATTTGATTGTACCCCGAGTATCCATCCGGAAAGCAGAAGTGTGACCTCTCTGGCAACCTGTCAAGCATCTGATCAATGAAGGGAAGTGGGAAGTGGTCTTTACGAGTGGCTAGATTCAGCTTCCTGTAGTCCATGCATATTCTCCACCCGGTGACGGTTTTAGTTGAGATCAACTCATTATTCTCATTTTTCACCACCGTCATGCCACCTTTCTTTGGCACACACTGAACTAGGCTAACCCAGCAACTATCAGAGATTGGGAAAATGATTCCCGCGTCTAGCCACTTGATTACCGCTTTCTTCACCACTTCCTTCATGTTTGGGTTTAGCCTTCTTTGATGTTCCCTGGAAGGTTTGTGTCCCTCTTCCAGGAGAATCTTATGCATGCAATATGCGGGGTTGATCCCCTTTATGTCTGCCATGGTCCACCCAATGGCAGTCTTGCATTCTTTTAGTACATGTATAAGCTTTTGAACCTTCACATCTAACAAACCAGATGAGATAATAAGAGGTAAAGTGGAGTTAGGGCCTAGAAATTCATACTTGAGATAAGATGGTAGGGGTTTAAGCTCCAGCTTTAGTGGCTCTTCTATGGATGGCTTTGCAGGAGGGGTCTCTCTTTTCTTTAAATGTAGAGGCTCAAATTCAAGCTCTCCCTCCCAAAACCCCTTGCCTTCCAGAGATAGTACCCATTTTGCAAGACTTTCACCATTTACTTCTTCTAAGTTCGTTAGGCATGCTTGAAGTGGATCTTCAATGGTCAACTCTGCATCGTCTGTCTCCACTATCACATCAATCGTATCAATAAGAGAGCATTTCACGAACTCACTAGGGCGGCTCGTGGATTTTTGCACATTGAATATGATCTCCTCATCATTCAACCTCATCTTGAGTTCCATAGTCTCACAATCAATCAACGCTCTCTCGGTGGCTAGGAATGGTCTTCCTAAGATTATATTAATTTCCTCGTCCACCTTGCAGTCAAGAATCACAAAATCAGTGGGCAACACGAACTTTCCCACCTAAATAAGCACATCATCTAATATACCAAATGGATGCTTAACGTCCTGTCAGCAAGCTGTAATAACATGGAGGTAGGTCTGGCTCTCCCAATGCCTAGCCTCTTATAAATCACCAAGGGCATAAGATTAATGCTTGCCCCAAAATCACACAATGCCTTTGCAAAGGCATAATGTGAAGTTACCTGGATCAGATAGCTTCTCAACAATAGGTCTAGAGACTATTGCACTACAAGTCTAAGTAAGAGTCACGGTGGCCAGTTCTTGGAAATCAAATTTCCGCGACATCAAGTCTTTCATCATCTCGGCATACTCAGGCATTTCTTTCAAAGCTTCAATTAAAGGAATGTTTACCTAGATTTTCTTGAGCATATCAAAGAACTTTTTGTATTTCTCTTCTTTCTGGTGCTTGGCCAACCTTTGGGGGAATGGTGGTGGAGGACTCTTCTTCCCAATGACTTGGGACTTTTCTTTCTCTATCACTTTCTCTTCAACCTGCTGCTCTACCTGTTCAACTACTTTCTCTGTTCCCTGTTGCATCTCTTTATTTTCAGCTACTGGCTGAACTGTAACTTCTGTCAACCCGGTGGACTCATCCAGTTCAATGGGCATTAGAGTGAGTGTCTCGGCCTATGTGTTGTTTCTCTCTCTTTCTTTCTCAGCATCAAGATCTCTACCACTTCTCAGAGTCACTACCATCAACTACTTTGGGACTTGACCTTTTGGGTTTATTTGTGTATCTGCAGGCAATGTCCCTTGAGGACGATTGTTAAGAGACATAGCAATCTAGCCCACATGTACTTCAATATTCTTGATAGCTGCATCATGCGCATCTATCCTCTCATTGGTTTTGGCATTTGACCCAATTATTTGTTGCATCATAGCTTTCAACTCTGCGAACCCATCGTTATGTCTACCCCCATGCTGTGGTGGAGGTGGATGATATCCCTGCTGCTGATTGCTGAAATTCTGAGGTCTAGGATATGGAGCCATGTTGTGTGGTGGCCTCATACCTACTGCATTATACTGTAGTTGTGGAGGCCTGTACTGTTGTGGAGCCTGCTGCCCCTAACTCGGATTACCCTGTCTCTGCCCTCCATAATTTGCTACATAGTTCATATCTTCATGCTGGTGATGATGTTCTCGGTCTGCAGCCCATGGATTACCTAAGGGTTGGCTAAAGCAAGATGTGCATAAACCACCATTGGTAGTGTCTACAATGTGAACCTGCTGCTTGACCCTATATTCTTCCACCTTCTTCATCAGGATGCTCATTTGTGTCAATAAGGTTGCCATGTTCTCCTCTAAAGTGTTGAACGGATTCAGAGGTACAGAGTGTACCACTGGAGTGATAGGAGCATTCCTGGTTGTCCACCGAGAATTTTGAGCCATCTTGTCTAGCAAATTTTGGCCCTCTCTCCAAGTCTTGCTCAGAAAAGCCCCACCTGCGGAAGCATCTACAATATTCTTCATACTATCTGAAAGGCCCATGTAGAACCTTTGACCAAACATCTGCTCAGGAATCCCATGGTGAGGACACATAACAAGCATACCCTTGAATCTGCCCCAAGTTTCATGTAATGTCTCCATTAATTTCTGCTTGAAGCTCACAATCTCATCAATTTGTTGAGCTGTCTTGTTAGGTGGATGAAACTTGTTGTGGAATTGTTTGACTAACTCATCCCAAGTTGCAATAGAGTTTATGGGGAGTGAGTTTAGCCATACATGTGCAGCCCTTGTAACTGAGAACGGAAAGAGCAATAGTCTGATGGCTTCCGGAGTCACATTCGGTTGCCTCTGTGTCTTTCATATCGAGAGAAAGTTCTTCAGGTGCTGCTGTGGATCTTCAACCTGAGATCCAGAGAATAATCCCTTATTTTGCAACAAATGTAGCATATTGTTAGTAATCTGGAAAGACTCGGCTTTAATTGTTGGCACAACGATGGCAGTTGCCAAATTATCCGATGTGGGTTGTGCCCGGTCATATAGTGCACCTTCCTGCGCCTCTTGCATGTTTAACCCAGCTTAATGATTTGGGTCGTTCACGTCACCCATGTCGAAGTCTAGTTTGATTGGCTGCTGAGATTGCTGAATTTGTTTGATTGCTCTGTTACGCGCCCGGAAAGTTTGCTCGGGGTCTGAGAGTCCTTCAATTAGTTCTCTAGTCCTTGCAGATTTTCTAGGCATGCACTCGAGTACCCAAATCAACAACCGTCAAAATTTTCAATGTAAAGTGTAGAAAGAACCTGACTACACAAGAATCTTGAAGTTTTGTCAATGGCAATTGATAATTCCGTTAATTCCCCGGCAACGGCGCCAAAATTGATTCACGTCCAAGCAACGGTCGTAATCAATATAACCTGGTCAAATAAGTCCAGAATCGATCCCACAAAGAATTAACCTACCAATTGCAACTTTCACAACCCAAGAACACTTCCAAATCAAGTTCCCAAATTTTGAATATATTTTTGTGAGATTTTCGAACAACTACTTTGCAAGAATTTAAAGACTTAAAAGAAAGAATTGAATATTGGGTAAATAATATGGAAAAAGACTAAGGTATTGGTTTCCCCTATTGATGGAATCCCTTCTGTTTATGTTCATACAAATTGTCAATATATTCTATCAATCATGAACACTATTTTTATCGCAATCCTCTCCCGAGCAACTACAATAATTTACTAGTGCACTCTCCCGAGCTACCTTAGCTAGCTTTAATTTGAATAGTTCACTTTAGATTGCACCCAAGACTTCTTTATTCCTAATCTCGTCTTTACGCCTAAAGTTATAGATTCCTCCAATAACCTAGGTGTGGTGTTGTTCAACAATATACCTAAATATGCACTCTTTTACAAGTTATGCACACTAAATAGGAACAGCTAATTGGGACGTCTACCAATTAACTACAACAAGAACGAAGTTGAACAAATAAAAATCTAGCTAACAATTTGTAATCACATAAACGAGAAGTTCATCACCCAATAGGTTCCATCAACACCTTAGAAAAGGAATTAGCTACTCATGATCAAGGAAACAAGAATAATAATTGAATTCATAAATAAATAATTGATATAAAAGAAAGGAATAAGTTGAGAGAGTTCTCTCTTACTAATAATCTTGCAAAAGTAGTCAAAAATACAATGTTTGCCTCTTTTTGACGGACTATAGGTTTATATAGAGGGTTTAGGGCTTAAAAATTTAGTTTGTACAAAACTAGGAATAAAATTTGCGGCGCCTTCCGCGGTTCGTCAGCGGTCGCGGACGAACCGCGAACAGAACAGTTCTCTGATTCTTCCAAAGTTCCGCGAGCTTGTTTTTCTGCGGTCGCACGTGAACCACGGATGAATAGTAATCCTGACTTCTTCTTCAATTTTTTCAAGCTAACTTCACTTCAACTCTTCACTTGACCTTTTTATCATCTTGCGACTCCAAAATAGCTCCTTTAGCATCCAATGGCTCATGTGTACCTATAACACACCAATAAACACTAATAAAAGCATTTTGTCACCATAAACAATATTAATTCAACAACAAAGTTTGATTATTTAGGGCATAATTATAGTCAAATTCACCTATTACCAATCGCATAGGGTTAGCTACAGTGATCTGGGTAGAATGTTTTAAAACATTTCATCTGCAATTTTGGGGCTCATTCACTCCATTGCTGGTCATTTTGAGAGCTGTTTGAAGGAAATTGAAGGGGGATTCAAGGAGAATCGATAGGAGGTAAGATTTTTGAACATAAAAACTCATTTTTATTGTGAAATACACCTAGAAATTCATAGAAATTAAGCTAAAAATGGAAGAACTAGAGCTTGAGTTTTGAGATTTTTAAATTGGAATTTGAAGGGCCTTTTGAGCTTAGATTTGAGAGTTATTGGTCTGTATGAACTCGTGAGAGGATGAGGAATCCGGTAATGTGAATTTTCTAATTTTTCAAGAAGTGGGCTCGAGGCTCGGGTTTTGCTAATTTTGAGATTCTTGATATTTTTCGATTGCTCTCGATTGGGTATTGTACCCTTAGCATATTGTGATGTATTCACTCTGATTTTGGTTAGATTTGACGCGCGTGGAGGACGATTTGAGGGGAAAAGGCATCGTGATCTAGATATTTCACCGGTTCGAGGTGAGTAATGATTATAAATGATATCCTGAGCGTTCGAAACCTCAGATTGTACATCGTAGTGCTAAATTGAGGTGACTTGCATGACGGATAGTGGTCATGAGGTAGAGCACCATTGGGGATTGTGACTTGGTCCATCCCTATTGATGATTTTTACCATGTATTTGACTGGAACATATTTGTTATTATCATGATTTGGGCTTATTTCCATATTTGGGCTTCGTGCCAATTATTTGAACCCTTCGGGGATTATTTTAACTATTTCCTCACTATTTTTACTTATTACTTGAACTTAGTCATATTGTTTCTCCATTATATTACAACTCGGCCACTTTTACTCAGATTAGAGTCTTAAATGATATTTTAAATGATAATCTAGGCTGAGAACTACTGTACTACTAATGCCTTAGGGGCTTGTGATGATATTCTTACTGAGTATGGTTGAGGGCCAGATGTGAGGATACACCGAGTGATGTGAGGCCGAGGGCCAGGATGTGACGATTATATATGGATCGGGATGCACGCTGCAGCGATACTTATATGGATCGGGCTGCACGTCGCAACAGTATATTATATAGATCAGACTGAACACTGCAGAAGTATGTATATATATATATATATATGTATATATATATATATATGTATGTATATATGTATATATATATATATATATGTATGTATATATATATATATTGGATCGGACTGCACGTCGCAGTGATATATCGCTTGGTGTGTAGGAGTCCTTTCGGGGTCTGCACCCCCACATTGAGCGCGAGTAACTATATGGATCGGGCTACACGCTGCAACGATATGTGGATCAGGCTGCACACTGCAGCGGGTACGATGTGATACTATTTTGAGTGTGATCTAAAAGAGAGAGCCCGAGGGGCTGGGAGTATTGTTGAGAGTGAGCCCGAGGGGCTGGTTCAGTTTGGGATATTGCCCGAGGGGCGAACTTTTATGTGCTCATCTTGCATAATTATTTGCATTTTTACTTGTTATATTGTGGTATTTGTGCCCGAGGGGTGAATTTTCTGTGCTTATCAGCACTAACCGTTTTGAAATCATTTTTCGATATTATTGAAAAGATCATTTTCAAAAGAGATTTGAACTGCGCCAACGTATTTCTATAGATTTCACATATTTCACTATTTTCTCAAAAATTATACCCAGCTTTTATATCGTATATTAGTTGCATTACATGATATTTTGCTGCTCAGTTATTATTTACCTTTATTACTCACTGAGTAGGAGTACTCACTTTACTCCATGCGTCGCGCGTTTAGATGCAGGTATTTATTCACTCGGTAGCGGGTATTGGCTGCATGGAGGGAGAGTTTTAGAGATCTTAGCGAGGTGACTGCCAATATTCACATCCCCGTTGTCTTTTTGTGTTATTCATTATTCTTGTTTAATGTATTTCTATACTGTAAAGTGGGAATTTCATTCTTATAGATCCTCGTAACCTATAACGCCCCGGTCAGGCTATGTGGGATTGTAATTACATAATTAATACCATTAAATCATACTCGATCTTGTGACGATCCAAAGGGTCATCACCGTATTTCTCACTTTCTCCATGCTTTCGAGGCCTTGGAAACCTCATTTTTGGTTTCATCGACTTGCGTCCACAGTCCGGGCGCGAAGACGAAAATTTTTTATGTTAAAATATATGAATTCTGTGAAAGATTTAAAGAATTATGATATTAATATTGATATAGTTGACTTTAGCCAACATTTTGAGTAAACGGACCCGGACCCATGATGTGACTGTCCCGGGAGGTCCGTAGAAAAATATAAAACTCGGGCATCTGCCCGAATTCGAAATCCAAGGTCCACAACCCCAGTAAATGAATTTTTCTGTTAAATTATTTTCTGAAATTATTAAGAAAAAATGAAAATGAAAATGAGTTAGAAATATAGGTATCGGGATCCCATTTTGGTTCCGACGCCCGATACAAGTCTTAAATATATGTTAAGCACTAACTGTAAAGTTTGGTTGAAAACGGACGTCGTTTGACGTGTTTCAGACTGAAAAGTGGGAAACTTGGAAGTTATGAACTTTGAAATGAAATTTATGAGTTTTGGGGGTTGATTCTTTGATCTTGATGTTATTTTAACGATTTGATCGCTCGAGCAAGTTTTTAGGATGATATCGAGTTAGTGTGTGTGTTTGGTTGGGAGCCCTGAGGGCTCGGGAGTGATTTTTTAGGTGGTTCGGAGTGTCTTTGGACTTGGACAAACTGCAGAAAATCTGCAGCAGGTGCTCAGGGATTTCCTTCTATGTGATCGCATAGGCATAGTTGTTATCGCATAAGCAAACTTCGGGGGTACCCAAATCCTTCTTCGCGATCGCATTGGTCTTCCTGCGATTGCATAGCTTGCCAGCTTTCTTTTATGCAATCACATACTAAACCCCAGGATCGCACTGAGTAAAAAGAACAACCTCAATTTCTTCTTCTATGCAATTGAACATGTCTTCTGCGATCGCATTGCACATCAGGTCAGACTCTATGCGAACGCAGACCCCTCTATGCAATCGTATAGAGAAATTTCATCCAGTTATAGTTTTAAATTCAGAATCGGATATACGGGATTTTACCCTCTTCTTCACACGAACCTCACCCTTAAAACCTTCATTTACAAGTTACAAGCTTCCCTTCCTCCATAACTCTTTGGGTAAGTATTCTTAACATCGTTTCCTCATTTTATCATCAACTAATCACTAAATTCTAGGCCTAAAAGCATCAAATCAAAGTAGAAGTTAGGGCTTTTGGGTAGAGTTGGGTTTTTGAGAATTTTGGGTGATTCAACCCCAATTTGGGGTCGAATCCTAAAATAAATTATGTATTTGAACTCGTGGGGGTATGTGTGAATTTATTTTGGTTCGAACCTCGAATTTTGACCAAGCGGACCCGGGGTCGAATTTGCAAATTTTGGGCAGAATGTTGGAAAGCTTATATTTAGGCATTTGGGTTGGATTGTTGAGTTTATTGATGATATTAAATAAATTGTGTATGGATATGATTGAATTGGAGCGAAATTCGAAATGAAAGGCATTGCTTGAGGATTAAGTTAGACGTAAACCTTCGAGGTATGTTTGATCTAATTTTGGCTTGGGGTAATAGGATTAGAGTATCATATATGCTATTCGCTAAATGATCGAGTGCGGTGTATAGGCGTGGTGACGAGTGTCTATACATCGGACTCTAGCATGACCGTGGGTCTTTGTTTGTTCTTGTTATTGAGATAAATTTGGAACTCTCCTAAGCTAAAATATGATTTGCTATAAATGTATAGAGTTTGAGGATAAATTGTGAAATATTAATATTTTGTAGCATTGGCTCGAATGATAAATACTATTGACTAAAAGATAAAAGTATTGAAAGGAGTTGTGATTAATCCCTTGTCGGGATGGTTGAATATAATGAGAATTACCCTTGATGGGTTTTGAAAGTTATTGTTATTGTACCCTTGCTGGGACTGAGTTGTTATTTGTGTTACTCCCTTACCAGGATATTGTTATTCTTCTTGCCCGTTTGGTTGTGAGTGCTGTTTGGGCGAGGAAGAGTGATATTGCATGAAGGGTCATTCTATGTTATTTCATATTATAATTGCACGAAGGGTCATTCCGTGCTATGTTTTGATTATTTACGCATGAAGGTACATTATGTGCAACGATTTGATTATATTTGCACGAAGGGTCATTCCGTGCCATGAAATGGGAGTATGTGAGGGAAAGCAGGAAGGGTGATGTCGTGCATTTTATTCGATCTCTTTGGTTGAGAATGAGAGTAAAAGCACGAAGGTTGATGTCGCAACAATTGAATTTCTTATTCTATGATAATTATCATTGTTCCTTGTTTCTTAATTACGTTGATGAACTCTATGTTCAATTGTACTCCCCACAGCATGCTTTCCCCCCTTATAATTGTTTAGTTTTAGTATTTCTATTGTTTTAGTGTATATATGTATATATAATTGTACAGGTTGATTTGGTAGTCCTGTCTAGCCTCGTCACTACTTCGTTGGGGTTAGGCCAGGCAGTTACTAGCACACGGGGTCGGTTGTACTGATGCTACACTCTGTGCATTTTTTGTGAACAGATCCGGGAGCAACTTTAGGACAGCAGTAGTAGGATATTTATTCCAGGAGCTATCATCAGTCCGGGGATTTTTCGAGGTAGCCTAGCTGGCGTTCGCAGGCCGAAGTCCCTTTCCTTTACTTCAGTTTGTTTTCATTATTTCGAAATAGACTTATGTATTTTTCTTCATTCAGACTTGGCTGTAGTATTCTATAGTAGTCCGTGAGCTAGTGACACCAGGTTTTGGGTAGTGATGTGTTTCAAACTTTTGCATTTTTATATTAATTTGTTGAACTTAAAAGTCTTCCACACTTATTTAATTGTTCATAGTATATTAAATTGGTGATGTTGATAGAGAATGTGTAATGTTTGGCTGGCCTAGCTCCGTCGGTAGGCGCCATCACGATGCCCAATGGTGGGATAAATTCGGGTCAAGAGAAGTTGGTATCAGAGCTCTAGGTTGCATAGGTCTCGCTACTCACGGATAAACTTAGTAGAGTCTGAGGGATCGGTATTGAGATGTCTGTATTTATCCCCCAAAAGCTATGGAGTTAGAAAGCGTTTCACTTTTTTTCTTTCTTGTCGTGCGAATCTGTTTCTCAAATATTGATTGTCCTTCTACGCAGATGGCAAAAATACGTGTGTCTTCTTCTACCACGCAGCAGCCTGAGACCCCAACAGTAGATCCTACGAGAGGCAGAGGACGAGGCCATGCTAGAGGCCGAGGTAAGGGACGAGCTCTGCCCCGGGCACAGTCCCAGAGGTGGTTTTAGCCCCTGCAGTCTCGATGGGCCACGCTCAGGTCCCAGAGGGGTTCATTGCCACCCTAGTTCTTTAGGACGCTCTAGTCGGATTGGTAGGCTTCATGGAGAGTGTCATTTGAGCAGGTTTGCTTCCAGGAGTTCAGCCAGCAATGGGGCTGGAGGAGGGGTTCATACTCCTGCTACGCGTAGTTCAGAGCAGGTAGCTCCCCAGACTCAGATTATAGTGGTTCAGCTCGTAGTGGCAGCTCAGACAGGCATTACAGCTCAGGCCGAAGATGGAGCGGCCATGTCTTCGGATGCTTTGTGTAGACTTGATCGGTTCTTCAAGATTTTTACCACCACCTTCAGTGGAGCTTCATTGGAGGATCCCCAGGATTTTCTATTCAGTTATCATGAGATTCTCAGGACTATGGGTATAATGGAGATCAACGGGGTCGATTTTTGCACCTTCAGGCTTGCAGGATCAGCCAAGACTTGGAGGAGAGATTTCTGCCTATCTAGACCAGTAGGGTCCCCAGCTTTGACATGGGATCAGTTCGTAGAGTTGTTCTTGGAGAATTTTCTCCCTGGCACTCAGCGGGAGGCACTTCGTAGGTAGTTAGAGCACCTCCACCAGGGCTCCATGACCATTACTCAGTACGAGACTAGATTTGTGGATTTGGCACGCCATGCAGTTGTGATACTCCCTTCAGAGCGGGAAAGGGTCGAGATTCATTGATGGATTGATTCATCTCAGCAGCATTTCTCATATCAGCAGCCTATCAGTGCACCCCCACTTTAGAGCTTCAAAAGAGGATATTCTGGTCAATAGGGGCAGCAGTCGCAGCAACCAAGATCTTGTTATGGTTGTGGTGACCCCGGTCATATTGTCAAGTTTTGCCCTCGACCATCGAGCAGCTCTCAGCAGCAGGGATATTGCCCCATGATACAGGCAGTAGGTGATCCAGAGCCCACTCAGCCAGTTAGAGGCGTAGGTACGGATCATAGAGATGGAAATATGGACTGTAGATGTGGAGCTTAGACCAGTATAGGCAGAGGACAGATAGTGGTTGATCGTCCTAGAGATCTAGTTCATGGAGGTAGGGCCCAGCCCCAATTTTATGCTTTGTCAGCCAGGCCAAAGGCTACGTCTTTCGATGTTGTTATTACAAGTACTATTCTTGTCTGTGATAGGGATGCTTCAGTGCTATTTGACCTTGGGTCCACGTATTCATATGTGACATCTTATTTTGATCCCCACTTGGCTATGCCTAATGATGCCTTGGGTATCCCTGTATATGTATCCACGCTAGTGGGTGATTCTATTATGGTCGACAGAGTTCACCGTTCTTGTGTAGTAGTGTTTGAGGGTCTTGAGACCCGTGTTGATCTATTACTTCTAGACATGGTTGATTTTGATGTCATGTTGGGGATGGACTGGTTGTCCCCATATCATGCGATCTTGGATTTCCATGCAAAGACCGTGACCTTGGCTTTACCGAACTTACCTCGATTGAAGTGGAGAGGGACCTCAGGACATGCCACCTGGAATGTTATTTCTTATGTTAAGGCTCGACGCATCATCGAGAAGGGGTGCTTAGCTTATTTGGTATATGTTCGTGATTCTAGCACGGAGGTCCCATCTATCGACTCAGTTTCTATTGTTTGGGAGTTTGCAAAGGTTTATCCTTCAAACCTGCTGGGTATTCCGCCCGACAGGGATATTGATTTTTGCATTGATCTGGCCCCAGGCACGCTGTCCATTTCTATCCCGCAGTATCATATGGCTCCGCTAGAGCTGAAGAAGCTAAAGGATCAGTTGCAGGACTTGCTCGAGAAAGGCTTTATCAGGCCTATGTTTCTCCTTGGGGTGCGCCAGTTCTATTTATGAAGAAAAAGGATGGATCGATGAGGATATGCATTTATTACCGACAGTTGAACAAGGTGACAATAAAGAATAAGTACCCATTGTTGAGGATTGATGATTTGTTCGATCAATTGTAGGGTGCGAAGGTATTTTCAAAGATAGATTTGAGATCGGGTTATCACCAGCTGAGGATTAGGGTGTCTAATGTCCCTAAGACAACTTTTCGCACTCGGTATGGGCATTATGAGTTTTTGGTCATGTCATTTCGGTTGACCAATGCCCCAGCAGCATTTATGGAATTGATGAACCGAGTATTCAGGCCTTATTTAGACTTGTTCGTGATAGTTTTCATTGAAGATATTCTTGTGTACTCCTGCAGTCAGGAGGAGCATGAGAAGCACCTTAGAGTGGTCCATCCAACTTTGAAAGATAACTAGTTATATGCCAAGTTCTCAAAGTGCGAGTTCTGGTTGATTTCTGTTGCATTTGTGGGTCATGTTGTATCAGTAACGGGCATTCAGGTAGACCCGAAGAAGATTGAGGCAGTCAAAAATTGGCCTCAACTAGCTACAGCTACCGATTTGGAGTTTCTTTTCATCTATAACAGCCCTAATGACCAGGTTGACCTAGAAGGGTGGCCAGTTCAGATGGTCAGATGAGTGCGAGGAGAGCTTTTAGAAGCTCAAGACAGCTATGACTATGACACCGATATTGGTTTTGCCCACAGGTTCAAGGCCTTATACAGTTTATTGCGATGCTTTTCTTATTGGGCTGGGCGCAGTATTGATGCAGGATAGCAAGGTCATTGCTTATGCTTCGAGATAGTTGAAGATCCATGAGAAGAACTACCCAGTCCATGATCTAGAGTTGGCAGCCATTGTTCATGCCTTGAAGATTTTGAGGTATTACTTATATGGTGTGACATGTGAGGTATACACTGATCACAAGAGTCTGTAATACATGTTTAAGAAGAAAAAGTTGAAATTGAGGCAACGGAGATGGTTGGAGCTATTGAAGGATTATGACGTTACTATTTTATGCCACCAGGGGAGAGCTAATATGGTGGCGGATGCATTGAGCAGGAAGTCAGCCAGCATGGGTAGTCTTGCCTATATTCCGATCAGCCGGAGACCGCTTGCTTTAGATATTCAGGGCTTAGCCAATCAGTTTGTAAGGTTGGACATTTCTGAGCCTAGCCGAGTTTTAGCTGCACGGTCGCTCATTCTTCATTATTGGAGTGTATCCGTGACCGGCAGTTTGATGATCCTTATTTGTGTGTCCTGAGAGACACTACACAGTGTGGAGGTGCCACAAAGGTGACTTTAGATGCGGATGGAGTTTTGAGGTTGCAGGGGTGAGTGTGTGTGCCTAATGTTGATGGTATTCAAGAGTTGATCTTAGCGGAGGCCCATAGTTCTCGGTATTCTATTTCACCCGGGCACCACGAAGATGTATTAGGACTTGCGGCAACATTTCTGATAGCGTAGGATAAAGAAGGACATTGTTTTATATGTGGCTTAGTGTTTAAATTGTCGACAGGTCAAATATGAGCATCAGAGGCCTGGTGGTGTGTATCAGAGGATCGATCTTCCTGAGTGGAAGTGGGAACGGATTACTATGGACTTCATTGCTGGACTTCCGGTAATGCGGAAGAAGTTTGATGCCACCTGGGTCATTGTTAATAGGCTGACCAAGTTAGCACATTTCATTCATGTTGCACCACTTATTCATCAGAGAGACTAGCTGAGATCTACATCCGAGAGATTGTTCGCCTTCATGGTGTGCCGACATCTATCATTTCGGATCGAAGTACACGGTTTACCTTGCGCTTTTGGAGAGCAGTTCAGCAGGAGTTAGGCACCTAGGTTCAGTTGAGTACAACATTCTATCCTCAGACAAATGGTCAGTCCGAGAGGACTATTTAGGTATTGAAGGATATGCTACGAGCCTGTGTTATGAATTTTGGAGGCTCTTAGGACCAGTTTCTACCGTTAGCAGAGTTCTGCTATAACAATAGCTACCAGTCAAGCATTTAGATGGCTCCTTATGAGGTGTTGTATGGTAGGGGATATCAGTCCCAAGTCGGATGGTTTGAGCCGGGAGAGGCTCGGTTGTTGGGTACAAATTTAGTATAGGAGGCCTTGGATAAGGTCAAGATCATTCAGGACAGACTTCGTTCATCTTAGTCGCGGTAAAAGAGCTATGCGGATCGCAATGTTTGAGATGTGGCTTTCATGGCTGGTGAGCGAGTGTTGCTTAGTGTATCACCTATGAAGGGCATGATGAGATTTGGGAAGAAGGTCAATTTTATCCCTAGGTACTTTGGTCCATTTGAGATACTTGATCGAGTGGGGGAGGTGGCTTATAGACTTGCCTTGCCACCTAGCTTGTCAGTCGTGCATCCAGTGTTTCACGTGTATATGCTTCGGAGGTATCACGAAGATCCTACCCATATGTTAGATTTCAGCACTGTCCAGTTGGACAAGGATCTGTCATACGAGGAGGAGCTGGTAGCTATTCTAGACCGACAGGTTCGACAATTGAGGGCGAAGAGTTTTCCTTCAGTTCGTGTTACCTCCTAAGGCGTCGACCTGGGAGTCTGAGTCTGATATGCGGACCCGTTACCCTCATCTATTTCCTGACTCAGGTACTTCTTTCTTCTGTCCGTTCAAGAATGAACGATTGTTTTAAAGGTAGAGGATGTGACGACCCAAAGGGTCATCACCGTATTTCTCCCTTTCATTGCATTTCCGAGACCTTGGAAACCTTAATTTTGGTTGCCTCGACTTGCATGCGCAGTCCGGGCACGAAGATGGAAAACCTTTTATGTTAAAATATATGAATTCTGTGAAACATTTGAAGAATTATGATATTAATATTGATATAGTTTACTTTAGTCAATATTTTGAGTAAATGAACACGAACCTATGATGTGACAATCCCGGGGGGTCCATAGAAAAATATGGAACTCGGGCATGTGCTCGGAGTCAAAATCCGAGGTCCAGAACCCGGTAAAACAATTTTTCTTATACACTATTTTTTGAAATTATTAAGAAAAAATGAAAATGAGTTAGAAAATATAGATATCAGGCTTGCATTTTGGTTCTGGTTCCCGGTACAATACTTAAATATGTGTTAAGCGCTATCTATAAAGTTTGGTTAAAAACGGACGTTGTTTGACATGTTTCGGACTAAAAATGGGAAATTTGGAAGTTATGAACTTTGAAATGACATTTACGAGTTTTGGGGGTGATGTTATTTTAGAGATTTGATCACTCGAGAAAGTTTGTAGGATGATATCGAGTTAGTGTTTGTGTTTCGTTGGGAGCCTCGGGGGCTCGGGAGTGATTTCGTGGGTGGTTCGAAGTGTTTTTGGACTTAGAGAAACTGCAGAAAATTTGCAACAGGTGCTCATGGATTTCCTTCTATGTGATCGCATAGGCATAGTTGCGATTGCATAGAGCAAACTTCAGGGGTTCCCAAATCCTTCTTCGCGATTGCATTGGTCTTCCTGCGATCTCATAGCTTGCCATCTTTCTTCTACGCGATCGCATACTAAACTTCGCGATTGCATTGAGTAGAAAGAACAACCTCAATTTCTTATTATATGCGATCGCAACAAGTATTCTGTGATCGCATTGCACATCATGTCAGACTCTATGCATTCACAGTCCCCTCTATACGATCGCATAGAGAAATTTCACCCAGTTATATTTTTAAATTCTAGAATCAGAACATACGGGATTTTACCCTCTTCTTCACACGAACCTCTCTCTTAAACCCTCCATTGACGAGTTCCAAGCTTCCCTTCCTCCATAACTCTTTGGGTAAGTATTCTTAACATCATTTCCTCATTTTTTTCATCAAGTAATCACTAAATTCTAGGCCTAAACCCATTAAATTAAAGTAGAAGTTAGGGCTTTCGGGTAGAATTAGATTTTTGAGAACTTTGGGTGATTCAACCCCAATTTGGGGTCAAATCTTAAAATAAATTATATATCTGAACTCGTTGGGGCATGGGTGAATTTATTTTTGTTCTAACCTCAGGTTTTGACCAAGCGGGCCCGATGGTCGGTTTTGCAAATTTTGGGCAGAATGTTGGAAAGCTTATATTTTAGGCATTTGGGTTGGATTGATGAGTATTATTGATGTTATTAAATAAATTATGTATAGATATGATTGAATCGGAGCGAAATTCGAAAGGAAAGGCATTGCTTGAGGATTGAGTTGGCCATAAACCTTCGAGGTAAGTGTTTGATCTAACTTTGGCTTGAGGTAATAGGATTAGAGTATCATAAATGCTATTTGCTAAATGATCGAGTGCGGTGTATAGGCGTGGTGACAAGTGTCTATACACCAGAGTCTAGCATGACCGTGGGTCTTTATTTTTACTTGTTTTTAGATAAATTTGGAACTTTCCTAAGCTAAATCGTGATTTGCTACAAATTTAAAGAGTTTGAGGATAAATTGTGAAATATTAATATTTTGGAGCATTGGCTCGAATGATAAATACTATTGAGTAAAAGATGAAAGTATTGAAAGGAGTTGTGATTAATCCCTTGCCGGGATGGTTGAATATATTGATAATTACCCTTGCCAGGTGTTGAAAGTTATTGATATTGTTTCTTTGTCGGGAATCAGTTGTTATTTGTGTTACTCCCTTGCCGGGATATTGCTTACCATTTATTTATTCTTCTTGCCCGTTTGGATGTGATTGCTATTTGGGTAATGAAGAGTGATATTGCACGAAGGGTCATTCCGTACTATTTCTGATTATAATTCCACGAATGGTCATTCTGTGCTATGTTTTGACTATTTATGCACGAACGTACATTCTGTGCTCTGATTTGATTATATTTGCACGAAGGGTCATTTCGTTCCATGAAATTAGAGTATGTGAGGGAAAGCACGAAGGGTGACGTCGTGCATTATTTTCGATCACTTTGGGTGAGAATGAGAGTAAAATCACGAAGGTTGATGCCGTGCAACTATTGAATTTCTTATTCTGTGATAATTATTGTTGTTCCTTGTTTCTTAATTACGTTGATGAACTATATGTTCAATTGTACTTCCCACAGCATGTTTTCCCCCTTTTTAATTGTTTAGTTTTAGTATTTATGTTATTTTGTGTATATATGTATATAGAATTGTACAGGTTGATTTGGTAGTCCTGTCTAGCCTCGTCACTACTTCGCCGGGGTTAGGCCAGGCACTTACCAGCACATGGGGTCAGTTGTGTTGATGCTACACTCTGTTCATTTTTTTGTGAACAGATCCAGGAGCAACTTCAGGACAGCAGTAGTGGGATATTTATTCCAGGAGCTATCATCAGTCCAGGGACTTTTCGAGGTAGCCTAGCTGGCGTTTGCAGGCCGAAGTCTCTTTCCTTTACTTCAGATTGTTTTCATTGTTCCGAAACAGACTTATATATTTTTCTTCATTCAGACTTGGTTGTAGTATTCTATAGTAGTCCGTGAGCTAGTGACACCAGGTTTTGGGTAGTGATGTGTTTCAAACTTCCGCATTTTATATTATTTTGTTAAACTTAAAAATCTTCCGCACTTATTTAATTGTTGATAGTATATTATATTGGTGATGTTGATAGAGAATGTGCAATGTTTGGCTGGCCTAGCTCCGTTAGTAGGTGTCATCACGACGCTCGGTGGTGGGATAAATCCGGGTCACGAGAGATCTATTATTTAACTAATTAATTGTTTAAAAGTGGTGTTCTAAATTGGTCTGGCTAGCCTTGTCTTCACGAGAGGCACCATCACGACCGGAGCGGGGTTTGGGTCATGACAAGTTAGTATCAGAGCCTAGGTTACTAGGTCTCATGAGTCATGAGCAGGTTTAGTAGAGTCTCGTGGATCGATACAGAGATGTCTGTATTTATCCTCGAGAGGCTACAAAACCTTTAGGAAAACTTCTCATTCTTGAATTCTTATCGTGCGTCCTTGATTTGGCTTGAAAAGAGACTTTGAAATTCCTTCCACGTGGTTGTATGCGCGCATGAGCGCTCAGTGTCAGATTTGCCTTGATGGCTTGTGATTCCCCGAACAAGGGGCGAGTTGTGATCTCTGTGAGTTTGATGTTGTGATGGTCTGGAGGACTTGAGGCCAGATCTTGCCTATGGCTTGAGCACAAAAGTGTTGATTGTGTGAGTTCATGTTTTGAGCTTATATGTTCGGTATTGTCCCTATTAGCTAGAATGGCGGTGGGGTATCCATGTGATGAGTTTGTTAGTACTGCGAGATGTATATATATGACTTGGTAGTGATGAAGAAGTCTGATGGATAATAGATGAACAGTTAAGTGTTCGATTCCTATTGTGATTTGATGTGTAGCCCGAATTATGGGCATGTGAATAATATATTCGTGTCTCCTAGTTAGGGAGTAAAGTGCATTACATGTGGAGGTATGAGTTCAGATCTAGGAAAGACTAAATGACTGTGTAATGGGTATGACGATGGAAGTTATGCTGAAATACTAAATTGAGGTGAAGCAAGTGGGTTGTCTCTTGCGGAGTGCTCTTAAATAGTATGATCCTTGTGTGTATGTTAGAAGATCTCATGTGTAATTGAAGGGTACGTATTGAAATTTGAAAAATTTGGGTCGCTTAAGAGAGTGGACTCAACTGATGTGGGGGTGAATGCGAGATTTACAGAGGACTACAGTACTAGAAGATCTGTGTTTTCACAAACTTATAGATGATTTGAGTTTAATCTCACTATGACATTGTGGCATCATCAGAGTAAAAGTGTTATGAGTTGTTGAGTGTGTTTTGATATATGGATTCGAGCCAAGTTGGGGAGTTTACTACTAATTAGCTAATTGTACGGTCATGTGCTATGTTGATTCCAGTTCGAGGCATGCTGGTGAATCAGTTCTGGTTGCGGAAATTAAGCCGAGGATGGCACGAGTGAAGCAAAACTTTGACAAGGGTTATATGATGCCTCATAGATGTGTAAGAAGCAGAGGATGTCTTAAGCTATTTTTGGTTAGAATGCTTGGTGCATGAAGTAGGAAGATGTTTGTTTGTATTGGGTTGAGGATCTCATTTTGCGGTATCGGAGTGCCAATAAGGCACGAGTGGTTCTGTTAGTTAGGTCAGGTAATTTTTAGTTTGAATAAGAGTGAATAACATTCGAGAATGGTTCTAATGTGTTCAAGATTCTACATGTGACAATTAGGTGTCCGAAGGTTTTGTATGTGGTTAGAGACTGTGTTTTCATTGGAAGATGTCAAGACTTGTGGTATTTGTATGTTAATTATGGGATTCTATGCATCAGTATCAGGAAAATAAAGGTAACATATTTAGATTCGCAGGAAGTTGGGTAGTTTGGCATTCATTCATGCAGAGATGAGACCATTAGCTTTGGACATTCAGGTCTTGGCTAACAGACTTGTGAGGTTGGATATTTCAAAGCCCAGTCGGGTCCTAGCATATGTGATTGCTTAGTCTTCATTTTTGGGGGAGATTAAGGCCGCCAGCTCGATGATCCACATTTGGCAAATCTTAGGGAGACGATAATTCAGGGAGGGACCAAGGGGATTTCTACTGGCGAAGATGGTGTGTTGCGGCTTCAAGGCCGAGTATGTGTTCCTTTTGTCGATGACTTGAGGGGGAGGATTCTAGAGGAGGGAGGCCCACAGTTTGAGGTACTACATTCATCCAGGTGATACAAAGATGTACCGTGACTTGAGGTAGCATTACTGGTGGCAGAGGATGAAGAAGGACATTGCGGAGTATCCAGCTAGATGTTTGAATTGCTAGTAGGTCAAGCATGAGCACCATAGGCCAGGTGGCCTACTTCAGCGGATGCCCATTCCGGAATGGAAGTGGGAGCGCATCAGTATGGATTTTGTGGTTGGGTTGCCGCGGACTCAGTGGAAGGTTAATTCGATATGGGTCATTGTGGATAGATTGACCAAGTCTGCCCATTTCATTCCAGTGGCGACTAACTATACGGCAGAGAGGTATGCTCGGATTTACATTCGGGAGATAGTGAGATTTCATGGTGTGCCGGTCTCCATCATATCAGACAGAGGCCCTCAGTTCACTTCCCATTTCTGGAGAGCTGTTCAGAGTGAGTTGGGGACCCGTGTGGAGCTTAGCACGGCATTTCATCCTCAGACTGACTGACAGTCGGAGCCGATAGTTCAGATTTTAGAGGAAATGCTTAAAGCATGTGTGATCGGCTTTGGAGGATAGTGGGATCAGTCCTTAACCTTGGCAAAGTTTGCATATAATAACAGTTATTACTCCAGCATAGAGATGGCCCCGATTGAGGCATTGTATGGTCGGCGTTGGCGTTCTCCTATCGGATGGTTTGAGCCTGGCAAGGCTAAGTTGCTTGGTACAGATTTGGTCCAGGATGCCTTGGATAAGGTAAAGTTGATTCAGGAGAGGCTCCGCACAGCTCAATCTAGGTAGAAGAGCTACTTGGATCAGAAGGCGCTTGATGTATCATTTGCGGTTAGTGAGAAAGTCCTCTTGAAGGTTTCGCCCATGAAGGGCATTATGAGATTCGGGAAGAAGGGCAAGTTAAGCCCAAGGTTCATTGGCCCCTTTGAGGTGTTGAGGCGAGTTGGAGAGGTTGCCCATGAGCTTGCCTTAGCACCCAGTTTATCAGGAGTTCATCCAGTCTTCCATGTATCGATGCTCCGTAAATATCATGCCGACTATTCACAAGTGTTGGATTTCAGCACCATTCGGTTAGATGGGAGTTTGGGCTACAAAGAGGAGCTGGTTGCCATTGTTGATAGGCAAGACCGCCAGCTGAGATCCAAGAGGGTTCTGCAGTGAGAGTCCAGTGGAGGGGCTAACTGGTCTTGGAGGTGACCTGGGAGTCAGAGGAGGACATGCAGAGCCGATATCCCAACTTATTCAACAGTCCAGGTACTTTTCTATATCAGTTTGCGGATGAACATTTGTTCAAGAGATGGAGAATGTAATGACCCGACCGGTCATTTTTCCTTTTCGAACCTTGTTCCCTTAAATAATACTTTTTGTTTTTGATTTAGCTTAATTATGACTTGCCGGGGCGGGTGGTTCGGAAGTTAGAAAAATTTCGGGCAAGAATAAGCCCAGTTGCTTCTTTAAGTTTCTTTAAAAAGGTCAAGTTTGACTTTGTTCAACATTTTGGGAAAATGGACACAGAATAGCGATCAGGATTTTTCTGAGGGTCCGTGGTAAAATATGGGACCTAGGCGAACACCCGAAATTGAATTCAGAGGTCCCTAGCCCGAGTAATGGATTTTTATGTAAAAATTGTTAAATTTAAGTTTCAAAGATTTAAATAAACTAAGAAATTATTATTTTCATAGGTATAGGGTTCGGATTTTGATTTCGAAACTTGGTACAAGTCCGAAATAACAGTTAAGACCTACCCGTAAAATTTGGTGTCAATCTGAGTAGTATAAGGGTATTTTGACATGTTGATAGGAAATTAAGAACTTGAAGTTTATTAAGTTGGATCAATTGGTTGTGGGGTTCGATTCCTTGATTTTGTGTTGTTTTGGGTGTTTCGAGGGTTCAACTAGGTCCGACTCGTGAATTCAGATTTGTCGGTATGTTTGGGCTGGGCTAGGAAGCCCCGAGCGTCAAATGGTAGAGGTTCGAGCGAAGTCAAAATTTGAGGAGAAACATGATCTGCTGCTTCTGTCAAAATCGCTTCTGCGGCTCCTTGACAGCAGAAGCGTGACCGCATAAGCGGCCACTCGACCACTGAAGTAGTGACCGCATAAGCGGCCACTTGACCGCAGAAGCAGAAAGGGTGAAGGTAAGGGGGATTGCAGGTGCGGCCTTTGGGACCGCAGAAGTGGTACCACCTATACGGGAAAACGACCATAGATGCAGTCTAGTCAATTTTCCCCTGAACCGTAGAAGCGACTAAACGACCGCATAAGTGGTCTTCGCAGGTGTGGAAATATGCCCACAAAAGCGAAAATCGTTGGGCTAGTGAGTTCATTAAATACGAACTCCAACCCTTCTCTCTCATTTCTTATCCGGTTTTGGGGCGATTTTGGAGATTTCAAAGAGAGGGTTTCAACATAACATCACAAGGTAATTAATTCCCACTCACCCTTAGCTTAAATACGTGAACATTAGGTTGATTTAACACAAAAACATTAAATAAAATCAATGGTTAGGGCTAGACCTAGGGCTTTGGTAAAATTATGATTTAACCACCTAATTAGTTATGTAATGAACTAAAATATACATATTAGTAACTCTTAGGTTATAGAGAATAATTTCTTCAAAAAATCTCAGAATTCGGGCACGTGGGCCCGGGGTCGGAATTTAGTAAAATTGAGGGAAAGGTTGGGAAATCATTTAATTAGTTAGAATTCAACCTTGTGAGCATTTATTGATTATTTCTTGCCTTATTTAAACTATTTGGTGCTTATTCGGCTTCGAATTGAGCTTGGAGCCTAGTCTTGTGATTGAAAGAGCACTTCGGAGCAAGGTGAGTCTCCTTTCTAACCTCGCAAGAGGGAATTGTCCCCTTAGGTTTTTATGTTGAGTATTTGTTGCTAAATGCGGGACTATGCACGTGTTAGGTGATGAGAGCCCATGTGTAGCTACTACTATGTTAAATGTCCAGGTAGCTTAGGACCTACAACATGCCCATTAAATGTATCCCTTATGTTAAATTGATTTCATGAACACCTAGCATGCACTAGAGACGAAGAATATGAGCATATTTCTGTAGTTAATTGAGTTCGATTTGGTATTTTTACCATTTATGTGTCATGTATGTGAGCATGATATTTCATTCTTATTTGTGGATCGGGTTGATCGCCTTGGTATGAATAGATGCATCTATAGGCGTGTCGTCGACTCTCGACAAGTGCACATTTATTTCTGTTGGTTCGGGTCGTCGCCTCAGTATTATGTGCGCATGTTAATTGTAGAAAAGCTTATATATGATTTTCTTTGCCATTATCTCACTTGATAAACATAAACTTGATGTTGTAATATTCATGACTTATACTACATGCTATAACCTGCTGTTACTTGCAAATTCCATGTTTGATCATGCCATATTCACATATATGTATATATATTAATTGACCTTAGTAAGTATCGAGTCAACCTCTCATCTCTACTTCTTCGAGATTAGATGGGATACTTACTGAGTACACGTTGTTAATGTACTCATGCTACACTTCTGTACTTAAATGTATAGGGTTTAAGGCAGGTGGATCCGGACATCACTCTGGTGCATATCAGTGAGCACTTCTGGGACTTCTACGGCGAGCTGCCTTCTTTCTCATGCTGATCAGCAGCCGAAGGAGTCCTTTTCGGTATTTATAATTTTCTTTCTATTCTGATTCAGACAGTAGGATAGTGTTTTATATATTTTTTTGTATGCTCTACTGGTCGCCCGTAGCTAATGACACCGGGTTCTGGCACACACTGTAGTAAATATTTATTTGGGATCTGTATGGCTATGTTAGTACTTTTTGATTTAGCTAGTTTTCCTTCGTTTACTTAAAATGTTAATATATCTAGTTTGTCCAAACTAAAAATAGAGACTTAATCATAATTTCGCAGTTTGGCTGGCCTAACTATGGTGTTTGGCGCCATCATGACCTATTTAGGCAAAATGGGTTGTGACAACTACGACATCAATAACCCATTCTGAGTTCGAGCTAACTCTCTAGCTGCACGAGTCCATTCACCCCTCGTGGAAACCCCTTAAATGTGTGACAACATCCTTTCGCTTCAAAGTCATGCTACGTCTTTCTTCACTTCAAGCAGCTCATTTCCGTGACACACAATCTCCTGCCGCATAACAACACTATACTTTGAGTTATTCTACCGACTTCCATTTCCCGTCGCTGAAATCCCCACTTCAAATTAGATCTGAAAGCGCCGATAACCAAGCACCGATATACTCAAGTCATTCCAGACTCCCTTAAGGAGCATAGTTTTCTAATTACCAAGCCCCTACGCAGCTCCGCTGCTCTCCCACTTTGGGCAAACTCACTTCTTCAATCAACTGCTTGGCCCGTGCTTCCTCAGCCTGACCCTTTAGAAGTTTAAAACTTCGCATGGCACTTTCCACACGTCTTTTTCACCTCTTGTTGCTCAGTTGTTACCTTAATTACACACTAAGTAAACCTCCCTTCAATTCATTCACCGCCCTGACACATGGGCAACATCCTTCCATTACAAAAACGCTCCGGAAATAACCGCTCATGAGCATCATGGCAACATGTGCCTAGCCTCAAGGCTCTTAGAAGTTTTGCTACTGTGCTGAAATAATAGAATATTATTCTATAATGCGACTATAATAGTCCAACCAACTACACTGGGAGATCATCCTGCACCACCTTTGTAGTGCCACTACAAATTGTTTAATTTTTTTTAATTTATAACAAGCACTGGCGTCGCATAAAATTGAGTGGAAAGGAATCAAAGGCATAAGCCTCAAAGGAATCGAACCGCAGAACAAGGAAATCAAGAAGGGAAGTACTCCTAACAATCATGCAGCCTCCCGAGGATAAGTACAGACATCTCTATACCGATCCGTGAGACTCTACTAGACTTGCTCATGACTCGTGAGACCGAAGGGAACCTAGTGCTCTGATATCATATTGTCACGACCCAAAATCCACTAAGGGTCGTAGTGGCGCTGACACCTCTTTTAGGCCAGCCAGCTAACTTATCAATTGATTCGTCTTTTACTACTTTTGAATATCTAAGGTTTTTCCTTTCGCTTTTATAAATAAAGTTCACTACTAAAGTTTAAATTTAAATAATAATGATTAGTACAAATCCGTTGTAAACCATCCCAGAACCCGATATTACAAGTACATGAGCGACTACTGATAAGAGAAATAAAATATAACATCCGCCCGGAATACAATGGACGAGAAATAAATACAGTACATTGGAAGGAACTACTCTAGCTGCGGTCACCTCAAATGGTGCAGCTCACCTAGTCCCAGCATCATCCATGCTGCTACGCCCAATAGGCTGCTAGAGGTATATATACCGATGCAACAAAAATGCACAGAAGTTTAGTATGAGTACGTAATCAACGTGTACTCAGTAAGTGTCCTACCTAATCCCGAAGGGGTAGAGACGAGAGAGCCAACTTTGACACACTCTAATGGTCCAACGATAATTTGCTCTCAACATACATATCAATTAGTGAATTTATTTTCTAACATGATTTTTATCCAGATATAGGAAACAAGTAATCACATAATTCTTTCATAGGAAATTTTCCAAGATTTCTTTTCATTATTAACAAGATGATCTCGAGTCGTATGGAGGCATGTAACGACTTAAACAAGTCCAGGCAGCAATACAAGCATGCGCAAATCATATCGAGGCGACGGCCCAATCCAACATAAATAAATGTGCACTTGCCGAGGGTCGATGGCGCGCCTATAGATACATCTATTAATCTGTCGAGGCGTTCGGCCCGGTCCAATGTAAACACACACACACAGAGACAGACAATCAGTCAAGAATTCAATGTGGAGAAATTATCCAAGGAAGGCCAATTCTCTTTAATAATTGAGAAAACGAAGCTTAAGTCTCTTTAGAAATCCATTTATTAATTTAAGGTGATTTATCACCCCGCTCGAGAATCATCCATGCTACTCGGGTACACATAAGATCCATGTTCAGATAACAATTAGAATTTTATCAAGGAGTAACTATCCAAATAAGCCAATTCTCTGTTTAACAATTTAGGAAATGATGTTTAATCTCTTCTTAAATTCGTTTACTAATCAAAGGTGATTTAAACCATCCAAGTCATCGATGAGTTCATAATTTATTCAAGTATAGCATGTTTTTGGGTCATAGACTACCCAGACAATAGCATGATAGTAGCTACGCACGGACTCTCGTCACCTCGTGCATATGTAGACCCCACAAATAGGAGCACATTCCAATTTTAACTCACATATGGGGTAAATTTCCCCTCACAAGATTAGAAAGGAGACTCGCCTCACTCCGAAGACTCGCAACAGGCTTTCTGCATCCTTCCAAAAACTTGAACCAACGCACAACGCATCAAAATTAGCCAATGATCATACAAATCCATTAATATATGCCCAACTATACCTTACAACTCAATTTATAACCATTCCTAACCCTGAATGCGAAGTTGACCAGAATGCCCTTGGGCCCACATGCCCGCAATCCGAAATCCGAAATCAGAAAGATAAACTTTGCCTAAGAGCTCACAAACTCAAATATATGATTTTCTCTAAATTCCATATCCAAAATCGTGGCTAAAATCCAAGATTCATAATTTTCTAGGTTTCCAACCAAAACCCCAACATTTACACTAATTTCCATGCTTAATCTCATACATAATCAATGTATTTAACTTATAATAGGTAGGAATAACTTACCTTAACATTGATTGCAAAAATCCCCTCCTTGAAGCTCTCCACAATCGCCCCAAGCCATAAAAATATGAGAGAAATGAACCAAATCACGACTTAAATCAAGTTTATGCCTTCAGTCGTTTCCGCTTCTGCGGAATTATTACCGCTTATGCGGTTCTGCTTTTGCGGATACTTGGTCGCTTTTGATGTCCTGGTCTTGGCTCCATTTTTTGCTTCTGCAATCCCGTATTCCGCAGATACGATCCCAATTCTGAAGAACCTTGACCGCATCTGCGATCCACGACCCCTTGAATCAAATCCGCTTCTGCGGCTCCCTCAACCGCTTCTGCGGTCCCTTTTCCACATAAGCAAAAACACCAACAACCGGATCCTTCAGCCATCTCCAAAATTCCATTTTCGATCCGTTAACCACCCGAAATCCACCTGAGGTCCTCGGGACCCCAACCAAACATACCAACCAATCCCAAAACACCTTACGGACTTGCTCGAGGTCTCAAATCATAACAAACAATGCCAAAATCACGAATTTACACTGATTCAAGATGAACTTTGAACTTTCCAACTTCTACTTCCGATGTTTAAACCCGTCAAATCACGTCTGATTGACCTCAAATTTTGCACACAAGTCATAATTGATATTACGGACCTATTCATACTTTCGGAATTAGATTCCGACCCCAATATCAAAAAGTCAATCCCCGATCAAACTCTCCAAAAACCTTCAACTCTCTATCTTTAGCCAAATGACTTCAAAATGGTCTACAAACCTCCGAATTCACTTCCGATCGCGCTCCCAACTCTAGAATTACCATACAGAGCTATTCCTGGTCTTGGAATCTCAAACGGACATTGATAACACTGAAACGCACTTCAAGCCAAACTTATAAAATTTCTTCTAAAATGCTAACTTCCACGATAAACGCCAAAATGCTTCCGGGTTAACCAAAACTTGCATCGGGCATATGCCCAAGTTTAAAATCATCATACGAACTTACTGGAACCTTCGGATCTCAATTCCGAAGTCGTTTACCCATAATTCCAATCCTGGTTCATTTCTTTCAACTTAAGCTTCCGAAATGAGAATTTTCTTCCCAATTCAACTCCGGACTTCCCGAAACTAAACTCCGATCACGCGTACGAGTCATAATACCAGAAATGAAGCTGTTCATGGCCTCCGACTATTGAACGGAGCGCTAGTAATCAAAACGACCGGTCGGGTCGTTACATTTCACTACAAGAACAGAACCTAAAATTTACAAAAACTAAAGTTATCACAAAATTCTGAAACAGATGATTTTCAGTTTTATAGAAAAGAATAAAGAGATGGGCAAAAGCATTACTACCATTTAAGGTTCGGAGATCAAGCGAAACGACATCGTAACCGAGCTCGAAAAGAGTCTCATTGAAATGTCCAGGAGCATCAACGTGTGTACCAGAATGAGTAGAAAGGTTAAAAACCGAATAATTTGAGAGATCACCCAATTTGATGCTTGTATGAAGTCTTATGAAGTTGCCTAACCCATTTTTTGAACCGTAAGCTGGCAATTCAGGAACATACTGATGAGAAACGCCAATTACTTTCTTTTTCTTGTAATTTCTCTCCTCTCTCGTGATTTTTTGGAGGTCAGAAGTGCTCACTGCCCCGGCGCCAGCGATGGAGACAAGGCTAGTACGGCGGCAAGCGGCAGCACGACAGGGAACAGTGTCTCACTGGTGGTCATGGTGCTGATGGGTTTTTTTCTTTCTTCTTTTTTTTTGGGGGGGGAAGGGGGGAAGAAGAGGGGACTGAAGAGACACTGGTGAAAGGTGATTAAAAGCAGATTGGTGACTGTAGTTTTATGTAACGGCAAATTTGGCAATTAAAAGCAGATTCATGCAACTATGCAATGTTTGGACAAGTAATTGGAGTTGGAATAAGGAAAATAAAATTGGATTAAAAAGTGTGTGGAAGAAATTATTATTGTATTGTAATTTCTAGTTTACCCAAGAGTAAGATAGGAAGTTCTTGGAAGGAAGTATGTCGGGGTCTATTTGGAGACAGTCTCTCTACCCTAGGATAGGGGTAAGGTCTTCGTATATACTACCCTTCCCAAACCCCACTAAGTGGGATAATACTGGGTTTGTTATGAATAGAATTCTATTTAGAGTGAATGTCTATCTTATGGAGAGTTTTACTTTGTGACTAAGTAATATTTCTCCTATAAATAGAGGGGTCTTACCCCATTGTAATTCATCCCAAAATTCAATAAGAATTTCCTCTCTCTCTTTCTCTGCAATATTGTTCTTGTTCTTTTATTATTTCATAACACGTTATCAACACGAGACTCTAACTAATTGAGTAGAAACTTTGGGATTGAGCATAATGATTGTCAATTATTTTATGAACTTCCTTCATGATTAAAATTCTGGATTTAAGGTAAGTATTTTACTTTTCTCTTTCAAATTCTTGAAATTCTATAATTTAATTTTATATACAAGCAAAGATCAAAGTTTGATTATAACTCTAATGGAGTTTGTAGGAAATTATAACCACCTGAAGTGGTAAAATTTCTATGCCTTGCCATGATTAAATTCATGTATAATTGTGGGCAAAGAATTGAAAACACATCACATTGAATTTGCTCCATTCTCATTCCCTTTAGAAAATGTGATAGCAGTATGTAATAAGTCTGAAAGAAAACAAAATTATTACCATGAATAATCAATGGATATGGACGTGGCAATAGACGAAATTATATCGTCATCATTGTGGTAATGAGAACAATAAATATTCTCAAAATAATCCTTCACTATGTGAAAGTAATATTTGACAAGAGGGGTTGCTCTGATGGTAAACAACCCCCACTTCCAACCAAGAGGTTGTGAGTTCGAGTCTCCCAAGAGCAAGGTGGGAAGTTCTTGGAGGGAAGGATGCCGGGGGTCTATTTGGAAACAGCCTCTCTACCCTAGGGTAGGGGTAAGGTCCGCGTACACACTACCCTCCCCAGACCCCACTAAGTGGGATTATACTGGGTTGTTGTTGTTGTTGTTGTTGTATGTGAAAGTAATATTTGTCATCGATTTGACATGAGATTTTATAAAGCACATATAGATGATTATGGTACATTCATGGTGTGAATGTGACAACATCTTACTTATGAATACATATTCATTCTTCAGAGAATATGAACGTGCTAGTGGTAATGAATATACCACACTCACCTCTAAAAGGAGTTTGAGATGATATAAGAAAATAATATCATTATTATGGCATGAATGGCCATTGGTCACGTACCTATTGTACGCCAAAATATTTTGACAATGAGATTATTAAAGGACAACAATAATGCAAGAAACATATCTTGAATATAATTTTGGCCATGACCATAATGGTATAAGTTTCTCTTTAAAAGAGATATTCACCACATGGATATTGATGAATCTGTGGTAGTACAAAATTAATTGAGAGCTCTGGAAGAGCCAATTATTACTTTTTTGGAGAAACACAATTAATTACCAATAAGGTATTGTGTTGTAGTACGTCTCAAAGAAACTTATTCAGTTTCCAAAGTATTCGCGAAAGCGGTTGATTATATTGAGACTATAAATAAAGGAAAGATTTATTATCTTCTATTACTACAACTTGTAACGGGATAATATGTATGTAAAAAGCTACCCGCTTTATCTCCAATTTGTACTACATAAACAAAAGAATACCACAATGAAGTGGATCTTTTATTGATATAAAACCCATATCATAATAAACTTGGAGTTTATTCATAATAGCACACATCATGGTGTAAATATGAAATTTATTAATATTGATAATTTATTCAGTTGGCATAATTGATTTACCCATATCAATTTAAGTATGATGTGCAAAAATAAAGAGAATTCACATGGGTAAATATTAAAGAACTAGAATGTTCTTTACGAATTCTCTTACATTGCTTGTTCTCATTAATTAATTGACCAACTAAAATTGGGATTGAATCTCAAGAATGCTGGAAATATCAAAGGTGAATACGGGCCCATTCACCTGCCATGTATACCACATAAGATGCATCTATGAGATGGTTACATGTGCAATTATTATTAACCCGCAACATGGCCGGTATGTGTGAGGTAACTTGCTCATTAATTTAATTTCAAGCATAATTTCCAGATTTCCTATTCATGATAGTTTATCTTGATAAGTTGGTTTACATCATAGTTGGTTTAGCAAAATAATTTATTGAGTGCTTCCACTTAATAGCTAAACTATTGCTTATGAGAACAAAGTTTATATATATCAGTTTGATATACGTTATATACTAAAGTATATTATTTTCTCCCATCACAAGTGGTTCAGGGTCAGGAACCAAATAATTCCATCTTATTATTATTGATGTGCAGTGTATATTTTGATTAACACCATGACGCACAAAGATGGGTTCTCAAAGTTGAGGAAACAAGTTAGTTTTTCTAACATGAGGGAGAGATAAGATGCAACCGTTGAGAAAACGTTACATGGAATGAATTATCATTTACATCTAGATCAATGAATAAAATAATATGAACTTGAAGTTCATAAAAGGATAATTCATGTGCAATTTATTGCAAAGCATGCAAGACGCATTTGCTGACCCAAATAAAGTAACTATATTCTCATTGCAAATGCTCATATTAAGTCCTAGAAGGACAAAGTTTATGGTAAGCTTAAAGCGTATAGACAAATCAATTTCAAAAAACTTCTTGATAAAGAAGATGAGAAAATGATCATAATAAATGAGGCAAGAGATCTAGAAGATCACATGACATAACACTTCATAATATCTCATGAGTGATTCAGGTACCTGAATATATGAATGAAGAGATCTTTATGTTATGTCATTATGAAAATACATTGAAACTGATATAAAATCTTTATCGACGTCAACCTTCAAGAAGCTAGTGCACAAGATTGGGATGCGAAGGCTTAAGGATGTGAATTGATGCTCTCATCAGGAGGAGTTAATGCGCGTTGCACTCTTTTTTCCTTACAAGGTTTTGTCCCACTGGGTTTTCCTTGCGAGGTTTTTAACGAGCCAACCAAAAGGCGTATTGTTAGATATGTGTACTCTTTTTCCTTCTCTAAAATTTTTTTTTCCCATTGGGTTTTATTTAGTTAAAGGTTTTAACGAGGCACATTATCTGTTGAATAGACATTCAAGGGGGAGTGTTATGAATAGAATTCTATTTAGAGTGAATGTCTATCTTATGGAGAGTTTTACTTTGTGACTAAGTCATATTTCTCCTATAAATAGAGGGGTCTTACCCCATTGTAATTCATCCCAAAATTCAATAAGAATATCCTCTCTCTCTTTCTCTGCAATATTGTTCTTGTTCTTTTATTATTTCATAACAGGGTTATTGTTATTTAGATTGTTGTACTTCTTTTAGAATGAGAAAGAAAAAAAAAAGTTAAGGTTGATTATTTGTGAGTGAAGGTTTTAGAGGTTTCGAAAATTTCATTTGAAATACAGATTCAAGCTACAAAGTAGTATTTGGATGTATATTTAATTTAAACTAAAAAGAGCATTTTTGAAGTTTAGTTAGAAAATAATTTTTTAAAACTATTTGTGTTTGAATATGCGTTTTATTTAAAAGATTTAAAAAAAATTAAATCTTTCTTCCGATCATATTTCATAAAAAAATAATATTTTCAAAACAAAAACTGAAAAAGTAAGCCTAAATCTATGCCAAACGGGAAATACCGTCCACCTTTGGTGTATCCATGCGCAACAGAACCATTAGAATTTACATTTTGTTTGACCATTGTTCCCAATTGTTTTATAATGCATTGTATTGAATCGTAACGTCTTATGAATAAAATGTTTGGATAGATTGTATTATTTATTATTATTAAATAATATTTTCACTGTTTGGTTGAGTGTATCGTATTGTACTGTGATAAGTTTACTAAAATACCCTCAATTATTTATATATTAAATTTATCAAAATTATGCATACAAATAATTTTAAAAACAAAACAGAAAATGGCAAAACACCTTATGAAAACAGAACAGAGGAGCGAGACAGAAGAAGGTAAAACAAAGGAGTATAGCTAATTAGAATCGAGTTACAGTTTGTTTGGATGGTTGTTACATATCGTTTCATAATGTATCGTATCGTATTATATTGTATCGTTTGATGAATACAATGTTTGGATGAATTGTATCATTTTGTCGTCGTTTTAAAGTATCACGCACCAGTAATATGATGAATAAACTTGCAATATTATAAAGAAAAATTATATTATGGTATATAAAACAGTAAGGTAAATGATAAAATAAAATTATTTAATAATATTGAAGGTTAAGATTGAGAGAAAAAGACAAGGTAACGACGCAACCAAACCAAATCGGTCGTTACATAAAGTGGCACATTTCATCGTTACATAACGACGGATTTAACGATACAATACAACAAAAAGTAAGTAACAATCAAAACAAATATTGTATTTAAAGTAACAATACAATACAATAGGTAACAACCATCCAAACAAGCTGTTAAAAGCAAATTAGAAGAAAATATAAAAATAGAAGGCATTAAAATGCCTTTAACGTTGGCGTCATTTCTTGAAAAAAAAAGTACGTTAAAGGTTAGAGATTTGGAGTTAAAATAGAAAAAAAGGTAAAGGATAAAACAAAATTGTGAAGTAATAAGTTAGGGCATAATTGAAAAGAAAAATAGTAGGAAACAATCCAACCACCCCAAAACGGATATTTCAAAAAAGATGACTTTTCATTGTTCCGAAACAATGGATTTACTAATGTAATACAACCAACTTTAATAAAACAATCAAAACAAACACTTTTTTGGAATAATAATACAATACGAAACAACGGGAACATCCGTCCAAACAAGCTGTTTGCTAAAGACTGTTTGTACTTTGTTTATATCAAGGTCCCCCTAGTACAAATGTGAAATCTTGGGGCAAAGGACTGCAAAGTCGGGCTTCTAGTATCTGATAGAACAATCACCAATTAAAGTTTGAAGGAAGAAAAATCCAATGCTGAACCCCCACCCCACAACCACCCAAAAGCCCAAAAAGATTGCCAAATTGACAACCAAATGTACTACACTTCTAATTTCACATCCAAATTATTTTGTATCCTACACTAGACTACTGGTAAACAAACAATATCATCAAAAATTTGCTTTGCAGCGAATTCAGACAGACAACAGTTCTTATAATTTAAGGTAAACAAACTCCTCAACAGCAGGAATTTCCCCAATCCTCTTCAATGACTCCTTACTGGGTTGCTCGTCCACCCCAATAGCCATAACAGCGTGCTTCCTTGGAGCAACCCTTCCAACACTCATGAAACTTACATTCACATTCTCCTCAGACAAGATGCTACCCACCTTCCCGATCATTCCTGGCTGATCAACCTGTCTACAGAGAATGATGCTGCCTTCCAAACTCACATCCACTTCAAAAGATCCAACTTTTGTCAAATGAGGGATTCCATCTTTAACTCTGCCCTCCACTCTAATCTCTCCAGAATCAGAAATAGCACTGGCAAACTTGGACTCCACATTGGCAATCTGAACACGAATGAACTCCAGCGGACTTTCTGGTGAACCATTTAGAAGAGATCTTTCTTCGGCTATTCTTAGTCCCCTCTGTTTAGCAGTGAAATCTGCATTGACCAAGTTCACAAAGGCACTGGAAATAGGCTCAATCAATCCCTTAGTTATCATGGCACGAAGCAATCTTGTGTCAAGATCATCAGGCGCTCTAGCTGAACCATACGTCACTTTCACTGATTTCACACCACTTCCACCTGTGACTAGTTGGACAGCAAGTCTACCAAGTTTTTCAGCCAGTTCGACAAAAGGCTTCAGCTCAGAAAGCACCTGCATTATAGGGAGATAGAAATGATATTTCCTTTCTTTAATTCCATAAACCACAACCAAGTTAATCTTCCAAGGCCCCGTTCCTTAAAAAATAAATGGAAAAGAACAATGCATTTATATCTATACACTGGGAGGAGACTCTTGTACAATTACCAATAATTGGTCAATTTGGAACATGCAAGAATTAACTAAGTGGGGGGGTTAATTAGTTTAAGGCACTGTATGGAGCCTTTCATAATTTGAACTAAGATGTAAAAGGGATTATAACCAGTAAATATTCAGTGCATTTACCTCAGCAGGCACCATTGGAGCATTGACAGCAGTAGCAGCAAGCTCTCCTTTCAAAGCTCCAACAACAGCTTCTGCTATCTCAATGGCCACCCCTTCCTGAACAAGAAGTTCAGACAGTATCATGATATATATCAACTGGTAAAGAAGTGTGACACTAGTGCAGACATCACACAGACCTGCGCTTCCATAGTACTAGCACCAAGATGAGGCGTTGCAGTTACATTCTCATGTTGAATCAACTTACTATCCTTTGATGGAGGCTCCACAGTGAAAACATCAAGTGCCGCCTGCAAAATTACTCTTACGTCAATATGGATAAACTATGGCAAAATCCTATTTTATAGTTTAATCCAGGATTGGACAAGAAGGTGGAAACTAAATATTGGTTTTAGACTCTCAACTGTCAAACAGACATGAATATCAGCAAAATACACAGAAAGATGCAGTTTGACAAATAAATGCATAACATACAGCCAGGACCTGTGCCACAATACCAACATCAAGTGCCCTGACCAAGGCATCTTCATCAATCACTCCCCCACGAGCAACATTTACAATTCGTACCCCCTTTTTCATCTTTGCAAAAGTTTCATCATTTAGGACCTTCTTAGTTGCAGGAGTAAGGGGCATGTGAAGTGAGATAAAGTCTGCAGACGCAATGGCTTCATCAAAGCTAACAAGCTCCACCCCAATGGCACGTGCACGGTCAGCAGGCGCATATGGATCATGAGCAATAACATGCATGCCAAGCCCCTTAGCTCGCCTAGCAACTTCTGATCCAACCTTCCCGAAACCCATCACAGCAAGTGTTTTGCCAACTAGGGAGACACCAACATATTTGTTTCTCAGCCACTTCCCTGTAAACAAATAAACAATATCATGGGAAAGTTTCAAACATTACAATCTTCACGTGCAAACACAACCAGGATAACAGAGGAACTATTAGCAGCCATAAAAATGTACATGCAATCAATAGAGGTTTCCTGACTAGTTTCCCCATATTAAATTTCAAATTCACATTCCTAACATAAGCAAATTCGTTCAAAGCATTTCCTTCCATTGAAATATCATTTTGCCAGTTATTTAATGGTTAGTGTTACCCTGTTCAAGATAAAGCCCATAAATACTATAGCATTTTGGTGGCACCGCCTAAGCGAGGCGGATTATTCAACTGTCCTAGTCTGAGGATAAGTGCGCCTCACGGAGCCTTTAACACTGGTACTATGACAACCAGATCGGCATATATCCTCATTAAGATAAAGCTAAGAACGACCATAATCTTTTCTCTATTCCAAGTAAATCATCTGAACAAGTGAACCAATTTAAAATAGATCGGATCAAAGCAATGGAGTTTTAGCAGAATTACGTCTAGATAATCTTATATTCAAACTAAAATACTTTCACATTGACAAAACAGATCAAATTCAAGAAATAACTACGAGCGTCATTTGTATAGATAAAACCAAACGTGTACAATATACTAACCAGCTTTCACGGAAGCATCGGCTTGAGCAATATTTCGAGCCATAGCAGTGAGTAGCGCTATTCCATGCTCAGCGGCAGCAACAGTGTTAGCAGTGGGCGCATTTACAACAAGGCATCCATGCTCAGTTGCCGCTGCGAGATCCACATTATCAATTCCCACACCAGCTCGTCCAACAACTTTGAGCTGTCCACCGGACGACTCGAAGACCTCACGGCTCACCTTCGTACCACTACGTACAATCAATGCATCACACAATGAGATCTTATTGCGGAGTTCCTCAGGACTAAGGTTATACGAACAGTCGACGTCAGCGAATTCCTTTAGGAGATCTACCCCTGCCTCGCCGAGTTTTTCAGCTACAAGGACCGTAGGTTTTGCGCCCGTAGCAAGGATGATGAACCGCGGGTACTGACGATGATCGCGGCGGGGAGACACGGCGGCGACGGAGAAAGCGGAGGAGGAAGCGAGGCGTGTTTTCCAAGAGAGAGAGGTGCGAGAGGGTTTGGTTGAGAAATTTATAGTCGAAGAAGCAGATGCCGCCATTTTTACAGATGATTTTTGAGCGTTTCTTAATACAGAGTGCTAAATTGGTGTGTCGAAGGAGAAGTAGGTGGGTAGGAGGCGGAGAGGGAGGAAGAAGAAACGAATTATAATATCAGAATTCCTAGGAGCAATTATAGAGAGGTTAAGGTGGTGCTTTGTCTATGAACGAGACGAAAACACAAGAAAATAGTTTTTCAACAAATTGTCAACACTTCTTGAAAACAAACATAATTTGGTTGATTTAATTTGAAACTAATATTTGTTACCAAACAATGAAAGAATAAAGAAAGTATTTTCAGAGAAAAATAGAGAGAATTTATATTGATTTAGAATGATTTATAATGAAATAAAATTCTTTTAATTATAGAAAAAAAATGCTTAGCTACTAGGTAACAAACCTAAAGATCTCTCTAAAATATAGAAATTTACCATAAATAAAATTCTATTTGTAACAATCCCTTTGAATGCCTATACAACAAATAATGTGTCTCATTAAAACCTTAACTAAAATAAACCTAATGGGAAAAACAATTCTAGTAAAGGGAAAAGAGTACACATATTTAACAATACATCTTTTGTTACTTCGTTAAAAACCTTGCAAAGAAAACACATCGAGACAAAATCTTATAATGGAAAATGATACAACACATATTAACTCCCCCAAATGAGAGGATCAATTCACATCTTTGAGTCTTCGCATCCCAATCTTGTGCACTAGCTTCTTGAAGGTTGACATCGGTAGAGATTTGACGAACAAATCATCCATATTAACTCCAATAAATATGTTGCACCTTGAAAATTCCCGCTATCACATTATCATGCTTATAATTATTGTAACATTAAAATATACAAATTATACTTAGGATGGAGTACTTCATCACCAAGAATTTTATATTCTTTAAGCGATTTAAATCCTTCAAGGGGTGTCATATAAGTTAAGTAATATAAGTCATATAATAGACGTTAATTAGATGCATATCTAGTTTTTATGTCATGCAAGACAAATAAGATGTCACGGCCCAAAATCCACTAAGAGTCGTGGTGGCGTCGGACACCTCTGTTAGGCAAGCTGTCACGACCCCAATCCAGCTCGTGATGGCGCCCAACACAATTGCTAAGCAACCCCGACCATTTACATTATCAACCCGAGCATGAAGCTCAAAATAAATTATTTGAATATCATTTAACTATCATAAAGCTAAAAGTTTTAACTGATAGATAGAAATAAGCAGAATGTCAAGATAATACTGAATAGACTCCCAAAGACCTGGGGGTCATGAGTCTAGAGTCTCTAACAATACACAGTAAAAGGACTCTAATAATACAAATGTTCAGAACAACGGAAAAGGTAAGGGGATAGGGGAGGAGTCGGGTCATGCGGACGTCAGGAAGCTACCTCGACAACTCCAATAAAACTCTGAAACAACAACTAGCTCAGCTAAGCTCCCGAGGCACCTAAATCTGCACACATGGTGTAGGGAGTAAAGTGAGTAATTCCAACTTAGTGGTAATAGACATGTATGATGACTAATAGTAAAAAATCCTGAATTAAAACAATGCAAAGATATAGTCAGTACTTTTACACATTTAACAGTGGAACAACAACAAGTAAAGATAGATAAAGCAAGCATATATCGATGCATGAATGCAATGCAATGCACATGACCGCTGCGGCGCGTAGCCCGATCCATTTGGGTACCCACGCTCACTATGGGGGTTTAGACTCTAGAGGGGATCCTACATACCAAGTGCAATATCATTGTAGCATTCGCTGCGGCGTGCAGCCCGATCTACAATCTGTCTAGTTATATGCATGCAAGCCATACGGGCATAGTCAAACTTACCATTTTCAGTTCCAATTATGAGAAATTATAGATTTAGTGTTTAAAACCTTAGAAACTTACTACCCATTTTGAGACAGTGTTTAACTCAGGACTGATATCATGAAAATATGCTAAACATCATGGAGACAGTGATATTAATCCCTACGAGATCCAAATAATCGGCATACGTCCCAAATATGTTCATAACCATCCACGTAGGAGATTCACCAACTAATTTCTAGCCAATAACACAGTACGAACATCACTCGGTCGAACTAAGTCATAGTCCCCAATCACAATCGACCCTACACTCACCGTAGAGTACGTGTCTTGCCTCAATATAGCATCACAGTGTGATATACCGTTATTTTAAACCCTCATGTTATCATCTACATCTATTACTCACCTCAAACCGGCCACGAGACTAGTCCATTAAGCCTTTCCCTCTTGAATCAACCTCCTCACGAGCCGAATCTGGTCAAAAACACAAGGAATACATTATAATAAGCTAATGGAACATAACCCAATTGAAAGAACTCGAAAAATACCCAAAAACACAAAGTTGGCAAAACCCGAACCCTGGGCCCACTTCTCGAAAAAATTATGAAATTCACATCACCAGAATCCTCATTGCCACAAGTCCGAACATATAAAATACACAAGAATTGGAGTTCATTTGACCCCTCAAATCAACAATTCAAACCTTCTTAGGTTTTAAGCCCTAACCTCCATTTTTACCCTTTAATTCCTTGAAATTTCGTGATTCATTCATGTTTTTACACCATAATAACATAGTCCGAGTCCAAATATTCATACCTAATGAAACCCCTTCGAATCCTCTTCAAAATCTCCCAAAAACCCGCTTTAGTCGAAGTCTAAAATGTTTTCTTCTTTCCTAAGTTCGTGAACACTGTTCACTATATCACCAGTCCTTTTTCCGCTTATGCGGTCCACTGACCGCACCTGCGGTACCGCTTACGCGACAAATCGACCGCTTACGCAGTCTGACTTAAAACTCCTGGGACCGCTTATGCGATCCACAAACCCGCTTATGCGATTTTCCCTCGACAGCTTCTACGGTATATTAACCGCTTATTCGGCCCCGCTGATATGCTCAACCTTCCGCTTAAGCGGAAATCCCCTAGGCCACACCTGCCCGCTTCTGCGACTCCCTCCGCCGCATCTGCAAAATCGCTTATACGGCTCCTTTTCCGCAGATGCAAAAATACCATAAGACTGAAAAATCTGACCTGCAACACATGCTTCAAACTCTCGTTTAACCATCCGAAATCACTCAGAGGCTCCCGGGGCCTCAACCAAAAGCACCAACACATCCTAAAACTATCACGACCCGAATTTCCCACCATCGGGAGTCATGATGACGCCTACTAGTGGAGGCTAGGCAAGCCAATTCTTACTTACATTTCCATTGGTTACAACTCTCTTTTTAAAACATTAAATAAAATTATGCAATTACAGCAGAATAAATAAATTTAGCGGAACATTTAGCAAATTTTACAAGATACGATACAGAAAAAATCCAAACATGATACACTACCCAAGACTGGTGTCACAATGCTCACGAACTTCTAAGGATAATACACATAACCGTATGAAAGAATTATAAACTATTTATCTCGAATACAGGAGATAATAGACTAAAAAGTAAAGATAGAGGAGACAACGGGTCCTAAGGACGCCTGCAAGGCTACCTCTAAGTCTCGGTGGTCGAAATACCCACAATCGTGCTACTGCCGCTACTACTGTCCGTAACCTGTATCTGTGCAAAAAGAGCGCAGAGTGTAGTCTCAGCACAACCGACCCCATGTGCTGGTAAGTGCCTGGCCTATCCCGGCGAAGTAGTGACGAGGCTAGGACCAGACACCCACATAAACCTGTATAGTTGAAATATGTACATATATAACAGCAGGAAACATTATCGAACCTTTATAAGGAAAGAACATACTCTGAAATAACAACCAATAATATATAATATCACACCTCCTTTTTTTTTACACAACAGTACCCCGAAAGGTAAAAATATATAAAAGGGAGTTTTTCCAATTAAAGTGACATTATCCGAATTGGGATTATTTATTTATTTTTTAAGAGTCGCCACTCGGGAAAGGATTGGTTTTTGGAGTCCCGAGTCACTGATTTAAATCCCAAATCGAGGAAAATTATTCGACTTCCCAATTGGAGTCAGCAAACCATAAATTCTGTGTAAGAAATTCTGTTGACCCGAAGGAAGGTGTTAGGCACCCTCGGATCCCGTGGTTCTAGCACGGTCGCTTAAATTATAATATTTGGCTCAAAATCCAATTTTATACATATTCCAACCTATAATGCCATTTTATAATTATTTACCACTTTTTAATTATTTTTACGAAAGTGAACGTCGCCTAAAAATATGTTTTCGGATCACGTCTCATGAAATGCACCCGGATCCTCGACACATCTTTATTTGACGTTTTTAGATTTGGATTTGGGTTGTATTAAATACACACCCGAGTTTAAGAATGTAATTTTATTAAGATCGCACCTAAAGGCTAACACATTATTAACTTTGCGGGAGGCCATGAAAATTCGCTAGATGGCACGTCCCGAATTCTAAGAATTTTTATTCAAGTATTATTTGAGGGCCCCGCAATATATGGTTTAGCGAGGCTCATCTCATTTTTATTAAAGACCAACCTAAAGCAACTACAATTTTTCTATTTATTATTTGTCTCTAAAAGTCCAATTAACTTACAATTATAAATTCAAGCCCCGGATTCAAGTCCGAATTCAAACAAAAGGGAATACCCTTTTAGCTTGAACTCGCTACCTAATTCGAAACTCAAAGTTACATTTGCGAATTAATTCCCCATATTCCTAATATAATTTTTAAAGGGTTTTATTTAACATGGCAAACTTCAAATTATTTCAAAAGATCGTACTCAACTAAAGCAAACTACATATATTTATGGCACATTACAACGTAAAAAATTTGTGCGGATTCATATACATGATTCGTAAGGGTAACTGTTTAACAAAAGTCGGCATAGAATACGCTACTCAATTGACAGAATTAAGATCCCATTGACGTGTACTACATACAATAACAAATAGAAATATCTATAATTTTTTTTTTTTGGTAAATAAAGATAATACTATTAATAATTAAGTTGTGCGTACAGGGAGTGATGTATATATGGCATCCTAGTACAAACTGTAGAGCTACTAGTAGTTATATTTACATCTGTCAACGCCTTCCTAGTAAAAGTATCATCATGACAGTCATTCACACATAAGTAATTACTATGACTATATCGACTAACTGGCCTGTCAGTTTCAAAAAGTAGCACAACAAAATGAGGGACAGTTTCCAAAAGTTTAGGCAAGTGATTTTCTGCAAAAAGATGTCTCATCTTAGCTAATTGATCAGCCACCATATTTTGTCCTCCGTACACATGCTTGATAAGTGGTTTACCTAGCTCGTCCAGATAGAAACTGCAATCCATAATCAAATAAGATAAGGCAATATTTTTGGACTGTAATAGAGGTATAAGCCCAAGTGCATCCACCTCCACTTCGAGTGGTACTAATTGACGATCAAAAGGTAATTTTAATCCCTGTAACAAAGCGTATAATTCTGAGTAAATAGAAGAGACATAAGGGGATGATCTAGTAAATCCTATTATCCAATCTGCGTCTGAATTCCTAATTACCCCTCCAATACCAGCCCCTTTTTCTTGAAAAAGCGCCATATGTGTTAAGTTTATAATGATGAGGGAGAGGTGGATTCCATTTAATATCTTTACTTACCAAAGATTTATGAGTTGGTTTAAAATGGTAAGAAGTTAAGTAAGTAAACTCCACTGATTGACAAGTAATATTAAGATGGGAAATGGCTTCTTTTTTATGATTGAAAAGATTATTATTACGAGTGAGCCAAATATGCCAAAGTGTATAAGATAAATAAGTTTGTGGATTGATAGTGTTTGGAAAGAGAGTAGATTCGCTCATTAGAAGTTGATACACCCACAAATAAGTGTTATGTATACGGAGGAGAGAAGTAATTTGAGTCATGAAACCTAAGTGTTTCTATAGTGCCTTAGCATTTATACAATCCAAAAATATGTGTTTTGTAGTTTCATCCTCTTTGTCACAAAATAGGCAGGTGGCAGTTGGTAGAATTTTGATGTGATTCAAGAAAGCTCTTGTTGGTAATCTATTGTGACAAAGAAGCCAAATGAAACTCTTGATTTTTGGGTGAATTGGTAGTTTCCAAATCCAATTTAACTACGATTTTGACTATTAAACTTATGTTGATCTATTACTAATTGAGTATACATAGATTTTATTGAAAAAATGTTACTATTTAACAATATAATATAATATATTATAAAACGATAGCAACAATTATCCAACATAGTGTAAAACAAGTTGCACTTTTTTAATTCAAGGCGGAGGGTCTCTTTGGTAAATTCTCTCAGGAGTATTTCCCCGGTATAAAAGGTCATTGTTAATGGCTAGATTAGATATATAATTTGCATCAATCATATTCTTAGTGGTATGATATAGGTCAAATGGGATATTTTCTATTTTCCAACCTAATGGATCTATAATGGCAGAAACTTTAAGATGTAATTGATCCTGCGTTAGAGGACCATGGACCAAAGATCGGAGGTATATGCCTAGTTTAATCCAAGGATCTTACCAAAGACTAATAAATTTGCTATTTCCAATTCTCCATTGTAAATACTTTTGCCAACAGTTCCATCCATTAAGGATATTTGTCCAAGTTTTAGAACAATTATGACTATTATGTTTAAAAAGATACTTATTAGAGAGAATCCTAGACCATAGTGCTTTGGGTGCATGGAAGAACCGCCATGCAAGACCTGCTAACAAAGCATCATTCTTAGTACTAAGTTTTTGTATTCCTAAGTCTCCTTGATCTTTGTTAGTGGTGATCATATCCCAATTAATCAGATGCATTTTTTTCTTTATTGACGTAGTTCCCCATAAGAAATTCCTCTGATATTGCTCAATTTTATTAATAATATGTTTAGGAATTTTTATATATTGCATAATATGGTTCGGTAGATTATTTAAAGTTGATTTTATTAAAGTGGATCGACCAGTCAAAGTTAGAAAATTTGTTTTCCAACCTGCTAGCCTATTTTTAAAGTTATCAAGAAGAAATTGAAAATGTTCTTTCTTAGGCCTAGAAGTTAACATAGGAAAGCCTAAATATTTACCAAAAGTGATACCTTCCTTAATAGAAAAGGATTCTAATATGTAATATTTATCAATTAAATTAGTGTTATTTGACAACAAAATTCTTGATTTTTTAAAATTAATTTTTTGGCCTGAACAAGCAGTAAAATGCTCTAGTGTGTCAATAATTGAATGACAACTCTTTATTGTAACTTTGGATAATAACACAATATCATCTGCAAATAGAAGGTGCGATAAGGGAGGACACCTAGTGGATAATTTAATAGGTTGCCATTGAAGATAATCGACTAAAATTGATATGCTACGAGAAAGCATTTCCATACACATGATAAACAAATAAGTAGACAAGGGGTCCCCCTGGCGAATGCCTCGTAAAGGCGTGAAAAATTGAGTTCTAGATCCATTACTTAGAATTGTAAAGGAAGATGTTGTGACGCAAGACATGATGAACCTAATCATAGAATCAGGTATTTCAAAATAACTAAGGGTTCTTCAAATAAAAGCCCATTCTAATCTATCAAAAGCTTTTTCTATATCTGGCTTTAAGAGCATGTAAGAAGCTTTACCTTTAGTAGTTGTAAAATAATTTAAAGTTTCTTGAATTATTATAGCGTTATCAGAAACACGTCTCCCTTGGAGAAAACAAAATTGAGTAGGGCCTATAATTTTTGAAATAACTAATTTAATCTCGTAACAATCAACTTAGTGATTAATTTATAAATAGTATTGCATAAACTAATGGGACGATATTGTTGAATAGATGTAGGATGTTTAACCTTAGGAATAAGGCATATAAAAGTTTGATTTAATTCAGGAGGCATAGTCTGAGTGGTCAAGATGTCCAAACAAAAAGGAATAACCTTATGACTAACCTCAGCCAAGTAGTTTTGATAGAAAAAAGGGTGTAGTCCATCGGGACCGGGTGATTTAAAAGGTTTAAAACTAAAAAAAGCTTTCTCAATTTCTGAAGGAGTAAAAGGTTGATTTAACAGACTGATATCAATATTTGAAATATTATGAGGAGGATTATCAAAGTAGTATTTTGAAAAAATTAATTGATCAGTTGTGTAGAGATTATGTTAAAAATTAGTGATATAACTATGTAGTTCATTATGTTGAGAAATCCAATTACCTTCAGAGTCACGAAGAGTGAAGATTATGTTTCTTCTACGTCTATTAATAGTAGTTAGATGGAAAAAGTTAGTGTTGGCATCACCATCATTTAACCAATTTATACGAGATTTTAATTTCCAAAATTGCTCTTCAAGTTGTAAAATTTTACTATATTCCAGTGAAAGGTCTTTTTCAAGATTTTGGAGAAATAGACTCGTAGGATAATGAAAAGAACCTTGAAATCCTGCAAGTCTAACAAGAATATTCCTTTATTTAAAATGTTACCAAACTGATTTTTATTCCAAATATTGACAGCTTCTTGGAACCTTGTTGTTGTAAGAGGTAGGTTATAAATTCCTAACCAAATGTTTCTAACCAAACTAGGGAATTGAGGGTGGGTTGTCCACATAGGTTCAAACCTAAATATTTTTTTATGAATTACATTATTAGGTTCCAAGGTGAGTAGCATGTGACAGTGGTCCGAGTAAGTTCTGGGCAAGTGATTGTCACGCCCCAAATCAAGGGACATGACTGGCGCGTGGCCGGGTAGCCCCAGTCAAGCAGACTTGGGTGCCTTTCTAACCCACGCGTTACCCCTGTGTTGATTACTTCTCATAAACCAAATATCTTACCAATTATAACTGATTTCACGATGTACAAATATAACCATACGATTGATTTACTAACAAGTTTACAATTTATAATGCCTGACGTATATATACATAGGCCAAAACCCTACAGTTTACATGTCTACGGAGCCTCTAAGATTATAAGGAAGGATGCAATACTTGTCGGTAACAAAGCTCCGGCTATACCTTACAAAATCAAAATGAAGTCTTAAAACAAAAGTGGCATGAGCCACGCAGGGCCCCTGAGGAAGAAAGGGGCTCACCAAAACGGGCAGTTGAAGATGAAGGATACTACTGCCGATGAGTTGGAGTGCCTGCTACTGATTCATCTACAATCATAACACGAATGTAGCGTCCCCGGCAAAAGGGACGTCAGTACACTGGAATTTTACTGGTATGTATGGACAAACTTTGTCCCAAGTAAACTCAAGCCATCAACAAGTAATCACGATGATAAGACAACCAATAAATTACACCAAGAATTAATAAAGTCAGCTAACCATATTTTCCACATTTTCCTCATTCCAAATAATTCTCAACCCAAAGCACGGTTAAAGATCAACAAGGAGGACAACAACCAATCCTGTTGTCTCCTTTCACAATTCCACATCAATGATTTTCATATCAATTTCAATGGCGATTTCGATCGCTTTTCATCCTTATTAACTCGGCCACCCTTATTACCTCGGCCACCCTTATCACCCCAACCCACACCTTATTACTTCGTGTTGCAGCGCGCAACCCGATCCCACCGTACATTTTCAATCACAACAATCATAAATAGCAAAATAAGGCACTACACAAGATTACAACAAGTGCAAATAAGCAAGTTACAAATTGGTTCATGTTCTCAAATACTTTTCAAACCAATATCACAACCATGTTACAATGTTTCCATAATCAAGAGTACCCATGCCATTATGTTCAACAACTTATTATAATTCAAGTGTTTCATTTCTTTCCACAAGAACACATGAATGTCATCACAACAATTGTTCTCAGTTCTTTACCAATTTCAATTCCTTTTTATATTTCGGTTCATATTCAATACTACATCACACATAGTACAACATCAATTGAATACCCAATAACAAAATCAAGGAATTTCACACAATCTCTTAAATTAGCACATACCAAACGAATTTCACACATAAGGGCAATTTTACAAGAACCAAATTTAGCCATACATACCTGGTGTCGGGTTTTCTTCCTTTAACCTCCTACTTTATGCTTACCCAATTTATCCTATTTTGCCAACCTCGTTCTTGCAGATTCTTACTCATACTCGCTTTTTATTACTAAAATTCAAGTTCAAATAACATGCATGAGTGTTAAATTCTATTTTCAAAAGCTATTGTATGCAAACCTTTCTTTACCTTTGAAAACTGAAAAATTCGAGAAAAATATCTAGGGTTTTTACCTCTTAGAGATTTGGGAAAAATGAATTTTGCCTTAGGATCTTCCGGACCAAACGATTTGAACGATATTTGAATATAGTTATACTTCTCTCTCTAGAACCCCTCTTTTCTCTCTCTAGCTTTGGTAAGAAAATCAGAGAAAATGAAGGTTGAAGGTGTTTTACTAAAGAAGGGGTCGGGTCAAAAATATATAAAAATCTGGACCGAGTCAATTATGCGGTCGCATCTGCGATCGCAGAATCAACATGCGGTCCGCATGGACAATAAAATTGCCTCAAAAATTACACATGTTCTGTTATGACATGCGACCAAGATGAGGTCTGCATTTGTGTTCTGCGGTCACATAATGCACCACAAATTTGACACTCAAAAATTCTCAAGAAATTATGCGATAGATTTGTGGTCATCATTTCCATTCTGCGATTGCATATTTGACCGCCTTTTCAACACCATTTTTGGAAAACATTCTGTTAAGCTCTGCGGTAGGAGGGCGGTCCGCATAGCAAATCTGCGATCGCATTCCTGACCGCAGAATCAACATTTTCTGGAAAATTGATTCTTTCAATATTTTTTAAACTTAAATGACTACCAAGGGTCCGAACTCCTAACACATTATTCGGACCATGACACCACAGCTACTAGGTTTTAAGAACAAAAATTTTACGAGGCCTTATAGTGATTTACTACAACATCTGGGTATAGCTTAACCCATTCATAATTAGTTAGGCAACGGTCTAATCTGTCCAAAATCGTATAACCAGAAGCACGTTTATTTGACCAAGTAAATGTACTACCATAAAAACCCAAGTCCAATAATTGACAAGCATTTAAACAGTTAAGAAATTTATCCACCCTAGTATTACTAATAGTGTCATGACCCCAAACCCAGTCGTGATGGCGCCCAACACACTTCTAGGCCAGCCCAACTAATCAACAGAAATCACAAAGCTATCAGCTCATATTTTAACCGCTTTTAGGCATAAACAAAGATAGAACAATAATAATGAAAATATCCAAATACGGGGATTACATATCCGAAATCAATAAAACCTCCCAATAGACCAGGAGTCACAAGCCATGAGCCTCTACCATGATATATGAAGTGTAATAGTGTATACAACTGTGCTCAAGTGCAGAAATAGATGAAACAAGAATAAAGATAAGATGGAGAGAGTTAGGTCATGCGGACGCGGGCAGCTACCTTGACTATCCAGAAACAACTCCAGGCAGCTACGGAATCAGGTCTGCTGCGACGTACCTGGATCTGAACACAAGGTGCAGGGAGTAAAATGAGTACTTCCAAACTCACTGGTAATAAGCAGGGGTAAGACAGCGAAGGTAAGAATACCCAATATAACACTAAGTAAGGCTATACATAAATACCCTGCAACAATATCGACATGAACAATATCCGAAACAGCAATATCCGCTAACAGCATAACAGCTAATAGCATAACAGCTAACAGGTATAGCTAAATACAATGCAATGCATGAATATGACCGCTACGACGCGTAGCCCGATCCATTTGGGTACCCGTGCTCACTGTGGGGGTTCAGACTCCGAAGGGGCTCCTACATCCCAAGCACAATATCATGATACGCTACGGTGCGCAGCCCGATCCACTACCAGTCAGCTATAATGCAATGCAACCTCACAGTCTCAAAAGTACTGTTTGAAAACTCTTTTTATCATTTTTTCAGTAGAAAATAGTATATCAGAAATTCCAGAGTTTGGAAAACCATTATGACACTAATAGCTTAGGACTGGTAGTAAAATAGCATGTCAATATCACAAAAATAATAATAATGATCCTCGCAGGATCCCAATAACCGGCTCACAGCCCAAAAATGTACACAACCATCCAAGTAGGAGGTTTACCGGCTCAATAGTAGCCAAAAACACAGTATAGTATCAACATGTCGGACTAAGCCATAGTCCCCAATCACATTTGACCCCGCACTCATAGGAAAGTAAGTGTCTCGCCTCAATACAACGTCACAAAGTGATATACCGGGGTTTCGAACCCGCTATTTCATCACCCACTCCCATTGTCACACCTCCCTTTTGACTACACCATTTACGATCCCTTTTTAAAAGATACGTTGGGTATACCTCAATGTTCAAATACCCGAGAATGATATAATAACAAAAAGGAAGGAGTTTTTCCAAATAAAGGGCAATCGGTCCGGGATTTTATTTAATTTTCAGAGTTGCCACTTGGGAAGATAATGGTGTCCCAAGTCACTGGTTAATTTCGAATCCGAGGAAGTTGACTCTGTATTACAGTCCGCGAAACAGAAACCTGGATAAGGAATTCTGTTAATCCGAGAGAAGGTGTTAGGCACTCCCGGATTTCGTGGTTTCAGCACGATCGCTCAACCGTTGTTCTCAATTTTACGTGACTTGTTATACACTTTTTACCAATATGTATGTGTTTCCAACTTTAATATTTTTAAGGAATTGTGACGTCGCGAAAACGTATTTCGAGTCACACTGCAACCAGTACGCCTGTGACTTTTAATACATTTCGGCTTCGCCGGAATTTATGATTTGAGTTGCACCAAGTGCACACTTGTATTAAGGAAGGTATATTTATAATATCGTGCCTAATAAGTGTCTAACGGCTTTAAATCTTTTGGGAGAGGTTATGGAATTCGCTATTACCCTTCCCGAATCTATTATATATTTTATCAATTACTTAAATGGGCCCCCCACTGTTTTAGCTATTATGTGAGGCTCGTCCCGTGTACCTTTTAAAGTCCATACTTATAGTGTCACTATATTTTTTATCAATGTTTTTTCCCTTAATCAATTTAACTATATATATATTTCCAGAAGTGAGTCCAGGCCTAAGTCACACATCAGGCCCAGACCAGAGACGAAGCAGTAGTAATGAAAACAAAAATGAGAACTTATGATAAAAGTAGAAACTCAGAAACAAAAGAGAAATGGATTCGAACTATATTTTATTTATTAAGAGATAAATTCTATATAGAAACTAACAATATTGAATCGGAATCATGAAATTCGAACATGCAGAAAACTTAATTGACAAGACTATTTTTACTTTATTCTCAAGGACTAATTCATGTCACTGATCTGAACTCTTTAACAACTAATTGACATGAGACTACTTTAAACATGTGAATCAGAACTAAACTAACGATTCAGTCATTTACACCTAGCATTCAATTACCTAGGCTAAATTGACTCACTCGCAGATACGTAATTACATTTCATCATTGAGTCCTGGTTGTATGATATTACGAAAAACCAGTCTTAACTAAGCTATAATTTCGTTTCATTGTTACTGTTTAAGGACTTGTTTGGATCTAAGTGTCAAATACCAAATTAGATTACCTACATAAAACTAATTAAAGTTATTACTGCGAGCTTGTTGTTAGCAATTCATGTCAGGATTAATTAACATTGTTTCATGATTTTAACCTATTAAACTAGGTGATTTAGCTACTATAACTATACTACTACTATTTACTACTTATTACATTGTTTTGTTCGAGTTTTCACTTATACATACAATGCTATCCTAATGAATTACAAATCCAAATTAATACTAAACAGCTGATTAGAAAAGAAAAATGGAGAGATAATAAAATGCTTTTAAACAAATTTCTGAGTCTTCATTTCATCAAGCTTCAAAGTTACATAGCTTCGAACAAGGATGTGTACCTGGTATTGAAAGGAATGGGAAGATGGCAAATCAACAGGGCGGTGAAAATACAGCAACAACAACAGTAACAACCAGCAGTAGCTTCAACACCTCAATCCCGAAAATCCCAACAACACGGAGAAAAACAAAAACCAGTAAAAAATATAAAAATAAAAATATTCCAGATTTTCTCTTTGTTTTGTCTTTCTAGCTTTGAACTCCTTTTAATTCTCAAAAGAAACTCTCAAAAATTGAAATTTTGTCCGTGTATACTTCTGTATCTAGAGTGTATATCGAGTGTATACTGCTCTTTTTTTTCTCTTCCTATTTTTTCCTCTTTTTTTTCCACCACTATTTTTATAAATCTTCTCTTCTATTTATAGGCAAAAATTTCAAAAAATTTCATATTTTTTTATTAAAAAGAAAATATTTTTTAATTTAAAAAAAATCCACTAATCCATGTTTTCATCTCCTTGTTTTCTTCCTTGATTTTCTTGCCCCCCACTACTTTATGTTATGTGATTATGATTATTTTCGGATATAAAATCTGAGATTTTCTTTTTGGGCCAAGGGGTTTGGGGTCGGGTAAGGGTGCTTAGGATTGGGCTTGTAACTTAATTTGCAAGATGGCCCAATCCAAATTTCTTTATTTTTTTCTTCTCCATTATTCCACTTCCTAATTAATAAAGCCCAAAATACTAAAATTAATTTATAGAAACTAAAATTATCTTGAAATACTAATTAACTCAGAATAATAATTGTCACCAAAATTTAATTGGTAATTAAAATACAATCACACAATTTGGACATTAAAGACAAAAATGTAAAAAATGCCTATTTTTTTGTGATTTTCATTTTGTAAGATAAAATTAATTACTCCTAATTGTAAAATTAAATCCTAAATGCAAATGCGATATTTTTTTTTTTAATTTAACAAATAAATATGCACAAAAAGGACATTAAATTCGCAACAATTATAAAAACAAAGAAAAAATTGTTTTATTTGAATTTTGTGGGAATAACTCATATGTAGGGTAAAAATCACGTGCTCACAGTTGCCCCTCTTTGCTCGGAAACACGAAGAGTTTCAGTGCAAAGATAAGTGAGCAACTATGAACGATTTTTACCCGTTCGAGTATTCCGTTGTGTAGTATTTTGAAAATGTTTTGACCGCACCCTGCTTCAGAGGTTGCCTACATATCCTGGGCCAAACATGAATCAGGTCAGTGTAGTTCAGGAATGTCTGGTAGTTGGGACTACCAGGGACTGTGATCTCACTGTTGTTGCTGTTGTTACTGCTGACTGACCCCTTATTACACCATGGTAAAAATAAAAGAAACTATCCTAAGATATAGTCTATGAATTACAAAAAATCCTATCTATGCCTTCCAACTTATTCTTGTGTTGCCTCGATCTTTCATCTTGTATTTCTTCCAACGGCATTCTTGTTATTACCTTGAACTTGTATTCTTCTCACGGCATTATTATTTTTGCCTTGAACTTTTATTCTTCTAACGACATTCTTGTTGTTGCCTTGAACTTGTATTTTCTCTTCCAATGGCATTATTGTTATTGCCTTGAACTTGTTCAACTGCTTCTATTTGAAATATGCGTCCATTTCCAGGTGGACCCCTGCTTGCGATAAATAAACAACCAAATTGTTTTTTCTTCCCCAGTATGATGACTGGGCACATCATATTATTGAATGTTAGAATTTAAAGAAAAATTTCATTTTTTGAAAAAGTATTCCCTCATTTTCCAGGTGGGCGGCTGAACAGAAATAAAAAATGCAGAAATGTATTCCCTCGTTATACATGTGGGCGCTTGAATAGAAATTAAAAAATGCAGAAATGTATTCCCTTGTTATCCAGGTGGGCGCCCGAATAGAAATTAAAAATGTAGAAAAATATTCCCTTGTTATCCATGTGGGCGCCTGATGCAGAAATTAAAAATGCAGAAAATATTCCCGTGTTATCCAGGTGGGCGCCTGAACAGAAATTAAAAATGCAGAAATGTATTCCCTTGTTATACAGGTGGGCGCGTGAACAGAAATTAAAATTGCGAAATGTATTCCCTTGTTATCCAGGTGGGCGCCTGAACAGAAATTAAAAATGCAGAAAAATATTCCCTTGTTATCCACGTGGGCGCCTGATGCAGAAATTAAAAATGCAGAAAATATTCCCGTGTTATCCAGGTGGGCGCCTGAACAAAAAATGCATAAATGTATTCCCTTGTTATATAGGTGGGCGCCTGAACAGAAATTAAAATTGAAGAAATGTATTCCCTTGTTATACTGGTGGGCGCCTGAGCATAAATTTAAATTGCAGAAATGTATTCCCTTGTTATACAGGTGGGCGCCTGAACGGAAATTAAAATTGCAGAAATGTATTCCCTTGTTATCCAGGTGGGCGCCTGATGCATGAAATGCGTATGCAGAAAAGTATTTCCTTGTTATCCTGGTGGGCGCCTGATGCATGAAATGCGAATGCAGAAAAGTATTCCCTTGTTATCCAGGTGGGCGCCTGATGCATGAAATGCGAATGCAGAAAAGTATTCCCTTGTTATCCAGGTGGGCGCCTGATGCATGAAATGCGTATGCAGAAAAGTATTCCCTTGTTATCCAGGTGGGCGCCTGATGCATGAAATGCGTATGCAGAAAAGTATTCCCTCAGTTTGATAATTGGGGTGTGAATTTAAAAAGTTGATACCTCCTCGCTGTTTTTGTATTTTCTTGATTGGTTGATTTTCATCCATGGATTCCCCCATTTATTGCTGAACCTTTTTTTTTTAATGTTTTCTATCTTTCCACATTGGTCACATTCACTTTAAAGTGATTAGTGACGATGTGTTCCTGTCTAAATCATAAAACAAAATCTTATTAGTTATAAGCTGCTGGCAACTGACATCTGCCACTCCTGCCTCTTATTGCTTTTCCTCTTATGCTTTTCTTCCGATGTGCGGTCTTTCAATTGACTATCTTCTGCAAGCTCTTTTGTATTTTCTTGTTTTTCACCTTTTTGTTTTCTTTTCTTTTGGCTCTGTTTGTCAACCTCCTTTATTTCTTTTCAACTCCTTTCTTTTTCTCTTCTGATCTAGTGTTATTTCAAATCTTATCATCGGAAGCTGGTAGTTAGCCTTCAAAGGATAAACAATGAAATGTAGGAAAATGAATTTCAAAAGGGTAAGGGTGTTTTGGAGAAGTGATAGGACTTATCTGAGTATGTTGGCTGATTCCGTTCACCATGCCATGTATTTAAACTCTGACCCAGTTCGTTCAATCCATTATTCTGACTCCAAATTTCTTACAACCCAAACCGATCCTATATATTATTTTTTGCTTTTCTTTTTTCAGAAATAACCCCTTGCAATCGCCTTATGGTGCCATGAAAGGTTTTCACCAATAAGACTTTCTCATTTATTCTCTCTCAACCTCACAATCGCCTTGAAGTGCCGTTAAAGGTTTTCACTTACAAGACTCTCTCATTTTTATTTCTCTCAACCTCACAGTCGCCTCACGGTGCCGGTTAAGGTTTTTACCGATGAGACTCTCTCATTTTTTCATTTTTCATTTTTCCTTTTTGTCTTTTGTTTTTCTGCACCACTGATGTTGTCCAATGTACCGATCTTTCTTTATTCTCATTGCATTTGTTATTTTTTGAAATTGATTAGAAGGTTTTTCTTTGGACTGTAACGTGGCTTTTGGATGGGTTAAGAAAGAAAGGTATAAAGGCTTAAAATTTACGAGGGTTTAAAAATATTTACAACTCTCGGAATTATAAAACATAACTTCTGCCCCAGTTTCAATATGTGGGGGATTTTTGGATTTTTTTCTTTATTGTGACTGAACCTCAGTGAGGCTGCCTACGTACCCTTTCGGGATCAAGTCAGACGTAGTTCAGACTACGCCATAATTCATAGTTTCGTTTGACTTTTTCCAGATTTCCTTGTCTTTTTCTTTTGCTTGCATTTGCTTCTTCTTTTTTTTTTCTTTTTTTCTTCTTTTTTTCCCTTCTTTTTGGCTATTTTTCTTTTGTATCGTAAGCAATTCCGAAAGAGGGATATGAAAGAATATATTGAACACGGCTCGAAGGGGATGTTAATGGATAAAGTGTTTGGATAGAGAATAAAATGCCTTCATCATTTCAATTCCAAAATCACAACAAAATACAATCATACAATTGAAAAGGAATCATACATAGTATCTTTTAACCGCATCTGAATTGATAGCAGTCTCTACGCATTTCCCTTCAACGTTTGTCAAATATAATGCCCCATTAGACAACACACGTGATACCATAAATGGCCCTTGCCAGTTTGTCGCGAATTTGCCCTTTGCTTCAGCCCAATGGGATAAGATACTCCTCAATACAAGTTGTCCAACTTCAAACTTCCGAGGACGCACCTTCTTATTATATGCTCTGTCCATTATTTGTTGATACAATTGCCCGTGGCAAACTGCTGCCAACCTCTTCTCATCAATCAGATTTAATTGTTCTAGTCGGGCTTTTACCCATTTCTCGTCACCTATCTCAGCTTTAGCTATGATTCGTAGTGACAGTATCTCGATTTCCGCGGGTATAACAGCCTCTGTCCCATACACCAACGAATAGGGTGTGGCGCCGATAGAAGTGCGCACTGTTGTGTGATAACCCATAAGAGCGAAAGGCAGCTTCTCGTGCCATTGTCTAGACTGCTCCACTATTTTCCTAAGGATCTTCTTTATATTCTTGTTTGCAACTTCTACTGCCTCATCTGCCTTTTGCCTGTAAGGTGTAGAGTTACGATGCAGGATCTTAAATCTCTGACATGCTTCCTCCATGAGGTGACTATTCAGATTAGCCCCGTTATCTGTGATAATTACTTTAGGAATTCCAAATCGGCATATAATATTTTCATGCACAAAATCCACCACGGCTTTCTTCGTTACCGCTTTGAATGTCTTTGCCTCCACCCACTTAGTGAAGTAGTCAATCGCGACCAAAATAAATCTATGTCCATTAGAAGCTGCAGGCTCTACTGGTCTGATAGCATCCATGCCCCAGGCAACAAATGGCTAGGGTGTAGACATCGTATGCAATTCATAAGGTGGGGAGTGGATTAAATATACATGTACTTGGCATTGGTGGCATTTCCTCACATACCTGATACAGTCCCGCTCCATGGTGAACCAATAATACCCCGCTCTCAAAATCTTCTTTGCTAAGATACACCCGCTCATATGAGGTCCGCAAGCTCCAGCGTGCACCTCAGTCATAATCTTATCAGCTTGTTGCGCATCCACACATCTCAGCAAACCTAAGTCTGGTGTTCTTTTATATATAATTCCTCCACTGAGGAAGAAGCCATTTGCTACGCTTCTTATAGCTCTCTTTTGATATCCGGTGGCTTGCTCTGGGTATTTTCCTACCTTCAAGTATTCCTTGATATCGTGATACCACAGTTCTCCATCTAACTCTCCTTCCACAGCAAAATAGTTAGCATTCTGATCATACACCTGTATCCGAAGTGGATCTATATAGGCTTTGTTTGGATGATGTAACATAGAGGATAGTGTGGCCAGAGAATCTGCTACTTCATTATGCATTCTTGGGATATGTTTGAACTCTATGGATTGGAATCTTTGGGATAGTTCATGTAGACAATGCCGATAAGGTATCAATTTCAAATCTCTTGTCTCACATTCTCCCTGCATCTGATGTATCAAAAGATCCGAGTCACCCATGACCAAGATCTCTTGAACATCCATATCTATTGCCATCCTCAATCCCAATATACACACCTCATATTCGGCCATATTGTTGGTATAGAAAAATCGAAGCTGAGCGGTAACGGGATAGTGTTGACCCGTTTCTGAAATAAGCATTACTCCAATCCCAACTCCTTTAATGTTGACGGCTCCGTCAAAGTACATCTTCCATCCTGGCTTATCACTTTGTTCTATTTCTTCTACATTCATTGCCTCTTCATCCGGAAAGTATGTCTTTAGTGGCTCATACTCATCATCCACTGGATTTTCTAGCAAGTGATCTGCAACTGCTTGCGCCTTCATCGTCGTACGTGTTACATAAATGATGTCAAATTCTGTGGGCAAAATCTGCCATTTAGCAAGTCTTCCTGTAGGCATGGGCTTTTGGAATATATACTTCAGAGGATCTAACCGTGATATCAGATATGTGGTGTATGCTGATAGATAGTGCTTTAATTTCTGAGCCACCCAGGTCAATGCACAACATGTTCTTTCTAACTGAGAATATTTTACCTCGTAAGATGTGAATTTCTTACTAAGGTAATATATAGCTTGTTTTTTCTTGCCCGTTTCATCGTGCTGTCCCAGTACACAACCAAAAGAATTATCAAGCACTGTTAGATATAAGATCAAAGGTCTTCCCGACTCCGGAGGAACTAACACTGGAGGATTTGCCAAATATTCCTTGATTTTATCGAAGGCCTCCTGACATTAATCGGTCCATTTCACTGCTGCATCCTTCTTTAGCAACTTGAAGATAGGCTCACATGTTGAAGTCAACTGAGCGATGAACCGACTAATATAATTCAACCTTCCTAGTAAGCTCATTACTTCCTTCTTGTTCTTCGGTGGAGGCAAACTCTGGATGGCTTTTATCTTTGACGGATCTAGTTCAATGCCTCGTCGACTTACTATAAATCCTAATAGCTTCCCTGAAGGTACTCCAAAAGCGCATTTCGCAGGATTGAGTTTAAGATTATTCCTTCGGAGTCTTTGGAAAAACTTCCTCAAGTCCTTGACATGATCATGTTGCTTCTTGGACTTTATGATGATGTCGTCCACATACACTTCAATTTCTTGATGCATCATATCATAGAACATTGTGGTCATTGCCCTCATATAAGTAGCTCCGACATTCTTTAACCCAAACAGCATCACTCTATAGCAGTATGTTCCCCAAGGCGTAATAAAAGCTGTTTTATACGCATCCTCTTAATCCTTTAGGATCTAATGATAACCCGCATAGCAATCTACAAAAGAGCCAATTTCATGTTTGGCGCAGTTGTCGATTAGTATGTGGATATTCGGCAATGAGAAATCATCCTTTGGACTGGCCTTGTTGAGGTCTCTGTAATCAACACACACCCTGGTTTTTCCATCTTTCTTTTGAACTGGCACAATATTTGCTAACCAGGTGGGGTACTTAGTAACTCGTATGACCTTTGCCTCAAACTGCTTATTTACTTCTTCTTTTATCTTCATGCTGATGTCCGTTTTGAATTTTCTCAACTTTTGCTTTACCGACCGGCATTCAGGATAAATAGGCAACTTATGTACCACCAAATCAGTGCTAAGTCCGGGCATGTCATCATAGGACTAGGCAAAGATGTCCTTGAATTTGTGTAGCAGCTTTATTAACTCTTCCATGAGGGAGACTTCTAAGTGTACACTGATTTTTGTCTCCCGGACATTATCCTCACTCCCCAGATTGATAGATTCTGTTTCACTTAAGTTCGGTTTGGGTTTTTCCTCATATTGATTCAAGTCTTTACTTATTTCCTTCAGTATTTCCTCATCCTCATATTCTATTTCACTCTCATTCTCAATTTCTTGTATAATAATTTGATTGTCAGAACTGGGCCGGGAATCCTTCATGCATGACATATCATCAGAATCAGTGCATATTGAACTATACAAAAGGAAGAAAAAGAAAAAATAAATAAAAATCAGGCAAAAATGAAAAAAGAAGAAGAAACTGTATTTCATTGATATTTTCAAAAGATGAACAAAGACTAGGTACATTTGATTTCAATGGGGGTGAGGACTACAAAAATAAAATTGATTTTTGGGAAATGATGATATATTTAGAAAGCTAACTACCAAGACTCCCTCCTGATTGGAAAAGGAGTGGCTTCCCAATTATTGAGTGCAATACTAGACCCCACGAACTGAATATCTATCTTGCTGGTACCCTCGCCCATCTCCACCATGTTCACGTCCCGAATACCATTTCAAACCTCGCTAGGAGTTCCACATCAGGTCTAATCTCAGCATACCTTGACGCAACAGTCACCAAATGTCATTGTGTACCAGGCTTGGTGAATGTGTCGGACAATTATGGGACTGGTTTAGGGAGGGTCCAATTTTTCTGTTTGGTTCTTTTGGCTTTTTGGATGTCGGTGTGGGTAGGTTTGAAGCCTAAGCCAAAGGTGTCATTGTATACTGGTAGATGGACATGTTGAGTTATTCCCTGTAAGGCTATTCCTAGACCTTTTCCGGGTGTAAATCCATTCTTGATCATCTCTTTCGCTACCATCACTGCGGTAGATGCCACTGTAGGGATTGGCAAGCTCTCTCCTTCTGCTATCTTGTTCACTATCACAGTGTCTGTCACCTGATACACCCAGGGACCTTTGTCCCTATCTGCTTCCTCGAAAGGAATTATGGTATTGCAAGCGTCTTCCTCTCCGTGTACTGTAATTTTTTGTTGTTCCCATTCGAACTTTACCATTTGGTGTAAGGATGATGGTACGGCTTTAGCTGCATGGATCCATGGCTGACCTAGCAATAGATTATAAGACACAGTGACATCTAACACCTGAAATTCCATGGTAAAGTCTACCGGCCCAATGGTGACCTCTAGCACAATATCTCCCAAGGTATTTTTGCTTCCTCCGTCAAACCCTTGAACACTCACAATATTCCGCCAGATTCTGTCAGGATTAATCTTCAACTTTTCGAGAGTCGAGAGTGGACAAATGTTTGCACTCGACCCATTGTCTATTAAAACCTGAGTAACCACTGATTCTTCACTTTTGACGGTAAGATAGAGTGCTTTGTTGTGTTCAGTCCCTTCGACATGCAATTCATTGTCCGAGAATGTTATCTTGTTCGACTCAAAAATCTTGTTGGTAATCTTCTCAAGATGGCAGACTGAGATTTTTTCGGGGACATTTGCTTTATTCAGTATTTTCAACAATGACTTTCTATGCTCCTCTAAGTGAATTAACAATGAAAGTAATGAGATTTGTGCAGGCGTCTTTCTCAGCTATTCTATTATCGAGTAGTCTTGAGCTTTTATCTTCTTCAGAAATTCTTCTGCTTCTTCTTCAGAGACCATTTTCTTCACATGACTCTTTTTTACCACTTTGATTTTTCTTAACTCTTCCGGGGCAAAGAACCGCCCGGAACGAGTGAGGCCATGTGTTTCATTGACCTCACCTATAACTTCTTTTCCCTTGTACATTACTATAACCTTGTTGTAGTTCCAAGGTATGGCTTTAGTATCAACCACCGACATTTGCACCACTGGTTTTATGATCACTGGTTCCACGCATGCTCCTTTTACTGTCAACAACGGCTTAACCCTTGGCACCACAATTTTCGAAGTTTCAACCACTGACGGCTTTTTCACTGGCACCTCAGCTGTCGCTTTCTCTTTCTCAACTTCTTTCTCCATTTTTATGTTGGCTTTTATCATCATTACTAATTGGGATGGCTTCCTGCTGCTCTTTTCTTGTTCTAACTCTATCATGTATGTCTCATGATGAGTTGACAGTGGATTCTGAGTGATGTTTGGAGTTTCTGGAGCCTGTACCTCAATTCTTCTACTATCAATAAGCTCCTGTATAGCATATTTCAAGTGCCAACACTTTTCAATATCGTGCCCCGGTGCTCCGGAGCAATATTCACACCTGACTGACTGGTCAATGTTTCTGGGAGGTGGGTTTGGCAGTTTTGGTTCAATCGGGTTTAGCATCCCCAATTCTTTCAGACAATGATAGAGGCTGGTGTAAGACTCCCCCAATCGGGTGAATGTTTTCTTTGTTTGGGCTCTGTTTCTCATTTCTGGATTGGTTAGAAATTGGGTCTATTTGGGTTCTTGTAGGTTCTGGAAGGAGGGTAGGTGTTCTGTGTATGATAGACGTTTTGTGGGACTTGGGCTCCCATACATGAGGGGGCGATGGGTAAGGTTGGGCTTGTGGGATAGGATAATGTGGAGTAGTGGTTGGATAATATGGTGGAGGTAAGTTGTAAGGCGCTGGCGTGTATGGTTTGTATGGCGAGGTGGGTGATTGTATATGCTTTGGCTCCGAGTCCATGGTTTAATTTCTACAACTAAAACCTCTTTATTCTTCTTCTTTCAAATAGATCCTCCGTTCCCGATTTGTATAGCCTGATTCGTGGCCTTGATAGCATAAAAGCTCATGATTTTGTTGGTTTTCAACCCTTCCTCTACAAAACTCCCCATTTTCACTACTTCATTGAAATTCTTACCAATAGCCGACACCAAATGACCGTAGTAAGTAGGCTCTAAGGCCTGCAGAAAACAATCTACCATTTCAGTCTCCTTCATTGGTGGATCCACTCGTGCCGCTTGTTCCTTCCATCTAAAGCCATACTCCCGAAAACTTTCTCCGGGCTTCTTTTCCATCTTGGCAAGCGACGGCCTGTCTGATATTATCTCCAAGTTGTACTGGAAGTGGTTGGCAAATGATTGCTCTAGATCATCCCAGATGAACCATCTAGTGTGATCCTGACGTGTATACCACTCCAGCGCAGAACCACTCAAACTCTGACTAAAGTATGCCATCAAGAGTTCATCTTTCCCTCATGCACCGCGCATCTTGCTGCAATAACCCCTGAGATGGGCTACAAGATCCCATGTCCATCGTACATGTCGAATTTAGGTAGCTTGAACCCAACCAGGAGTTGCACCTCTGGGAACAGACATAAATCTTTGTATGCTAGCCCTTGTATGTTACAGAAAGACTGTTCTAAACTCCTCATCTTCCGTGCCATTTCTTCTTGTTCCAAGTTCTTGACGGGCTTTTCTTCAGTTGTCTCCATCAGAGGGGTATAAGACTCATGCTACCTAAATGTCGGCTCTGGCAGATAGTAATGGGTATCTTGCACATGGAACACTGGCTCACTTGACGACTTATGCAGAGTAACAGGTGGATGTGCCACATACACTGGGGCAACCTGTGGTGGCTGGGGTGGAATCTGTTTGGACAGTGGTGGTGGTGCCTGTGAAGTTGAGGCATAGTAGTGGTGGTAATCTGGGTACGTGGAGGATGAGTTCATGGTAGGTGGCTCGGGATTAGGATTGACGGGAGGGACATATGCTGGGTTGGCTGGATATCGGGTAAGGGTTGACCCCTGGACCAAGCTTGGTACATTTTTGGCATCTGCTGCTTGAGCTTATACATTTCCTCCTTCATCCCTGCTACATCTACGACCTCCTCTTCTTGCACTAGGTCCATGATAGTCAGCTCAATTTCCTGAGATACATCCTTAGTCATAGTCTTTGATCGTGTGTTGTAATGATGATTTGCCAGAGTGCCAGTTGCCAGCTGAAATCTGGTTCTCATAAACAACAACACTTCTTAATAGTTAGTACATAAAAGGATAAGGTGCAACGATTGAAAAAATCACAACTTTTGCTTTCGGTCGTCATGCGTCATCCCGGCACTTATTCCATTTTGAACCAACATCATCCTTTTCTTTTTTTTTTATTTTTCATCCATCCTTCCTTCTTTTCTTTCTTCCTCTTTTTTTTTCTTCTTTTTTTTTCTCTTTTTTTTCCTTTCTTTTCTCTTCTCTTTTTTCATTTTCTTTTCATCTCTTTTCTTCTTTCCTTTATTAATTTTCATTCCTACTTATTTGCCTATCGTGCAAACAATTGATACAAAGCAAAGAAAAAGAATTCGCAATCTTTTCATTGATATTCAAAAACATTGATTTACAAGATGATGTTGTGCTACTAATGCGAAAGAAATACGAATACAAAATGCATTCCCTATGAATACATTAATGCTCCTGATGCCCGCGAGACGTCATTCGGTCTTGCCGCGGGCCTATATGCTAATCCAATTTGGAGCCTATCTAGGTCGGACATGACTTGCTTCACAAAGAATTTCATGGCTGATACAAATGTTGCTCGGAACATGTCTTCACACAGTTGGCACTTTCGGGTGATATATTGAGCAATATGTACAATTCTTTCTCGAACGACCCCTTTCTCTTGAAGTAACCTGCTAATCTATTTGGTGAGAGCATCTAAGGTGTGTTGGTTCTCTTTCTGCAGTTGTTGTAGCTCGAACTTCAATCGAGCCATAGTCATGTAACAATGCTCTCTTTCTTCTTCGAATTCTTTGATTATCTTGTTACTCTTGACAGTGGCTGTGATGACTTTCTCTCTTAAACGAGCTACCTCAACCTCATGTTTGTCTTGTAGCTGCTGAATCAACCTAGATCTTTCCTCGGCGTCTTTGGCCAGTTGCTTCCGAACCCTGACTAACTCTTTTTCTGCATTGTCCAGATCGAAGATGTAGTCATTCACTTTGCGCCGAAGATTTTCAATTAGCTTCTCGTCTCGGGCTAAGCGAATCGGGGTCTCGGATGTAATTTTCATTTTTGCAACTCGAGCCTTTAGAATTTCATTCTCCTTTTTCAGCTGCTTCTTTTCTCCTTCGTGAGATGCTGCCTGTAAACTACTCTCAAACTGAAGATCCCGCAACTGTTTTTCTAGCAAGATGATTTTGGCCTTATACTCGTTTTCTTTGGCCGCCCAATTTCTATTTTCCTTAGACTGCTCCGCCAAATCTTGAAAGTGAGGTCTTTTCGATGGCCTATCATGTTTAATACCCCGTCGATACCATGCAACGTACCCTGGCGATACTTCTCCCCGAGCTCTATTCTCCATACAAGTTTCTGCCTTTAAATTTTGACACTCATTCCAAATCTGTCGGACCTTTGCTTCCGGGAATTCCCATCCGGACTAATCTCTATTATTTGCGAACTGAGGTCCCCATCCTTTAGTATAACTTGACACCTTCCAAGCTGTCGTAGGACCTTGTACGGGGCATAAGGCTGGATACTTTTCAAACCCATGATCAAGAAGTGTGACCCTTCCGTCGGCATGTAAATCACCTCATCGAGGGGCAACCATCCGTATGCCCAATCGATTTGGCTATCGGTCAATGATCTCAGATATGAAATCCAACCTTTAACTCCCTCTGGCAGCTTAACTTCTTTTGTTCTCGTATAGAATTCTTCGAGGCACGTTCTTTCAGTCAGCCCATAGCTTGAGAACGAAAGATGACGGCATTGATGTTCTATTAACCAGATTTGCAGAATCAAGTTACATCCCTCAAAGAAGTTGCACCCTGCATTACATGTAGTCATGGCACGGTAGATATCCGCTATAATCATCGGAGCCAAAATACAATTATCTTGTACAATCAAAGTGCTGGCTACCCCGGCGACTCTCGTATCAATATGCCCATCCTTTCTTGGAAATATGATTATCCCGAGAAACGCCACTAGGAAAGCAAATCGTCGATGCTCCTCCCATTTAGCTCGATTGGACTTGCTACAAAGTGTTCGTGGGGTCATTGAAACCCCCGACATGTCTGTATCTACTGTAGATGAAGTTTAGGAAGCAAAACCCGTTAACCAAATCCTCGTTGTGGAGGTTTCGAGCAATCTTCAAGGAGTCAAGGAAACGGTGCACCGTTATTGCTCTTGGAGCCACCGGGTATTTCTCTTTTAAGGGGACCTCATTTTTCCCTATATAGTAAGCAATTTCCTCAAGAGTGGGAGTGAGTTCAAAGTCCGAAAAATGTAGAACATTGTGCGCAGGATCCCAGCGTGTGACAAGTGCTCGGATTATATCACCTCGGGGAATTATGTCCATTAAACCCGTAAGATCCTTTAAGTAGCATTTGACCCAATTCTGTCCTTCCTGTCCCATGTCGTTCCACCATAGTCTTAGCTCCAAAGGGATTCTATTCAATAGAGTGAAGGGTTCATTCTGTATCGTGCTCATCCTGCACATTTATTAAGGCGATTTTATTTAGAAAAATGAAAAATATTTTTCAAAGCAAATTTTCATTTTTATTTTTGTAAAAGGGGAAACATGACTTTCGAAGTGGCCATTTTTGCCAAAACAGACTTCCGGCGTCCTTTCGGAACATTCGGCTATTTCCAAAAATAGCGATCACCTCGATTATTTGAAAAAAAAATATTTTGGGTCTTTTTCTAAAAGGGTGGTTGGACCCGTTCAAGGGTTGCCTGCGTATCTCACCTAATGGCGAGAATCAAACCTGTGTAGTTCGGTCAAATTAATTGACCAATTATTTCAACAAAGCCATTTTTTCTCATTTTCCAAATTTCCAAATTTCCAACAACTCTTTTATCACTAGTTCTATCTCTTTTTTTTTTGAATATTCTTTTCTACTCTCAGGAATTTTGCCGGTCCGCATAACGATCAAAGATAATTAAAAATGCAACACGTAGTATGCTCGGTCTTTAATTACCGGATTACCTGTCCTAGACGGACCCAACCCCTGTGTTAAGTCCCCTAAGTCAGTTATGATGCAAATAATCGTCCTAGACCTATGTTCAATATCTTATGGTTTCATGTGGTGCTAGACCGTGTACCCGAGTAGACAACTCGGATCGAGGAGGGGGCTACGTACCGGTGACCCGCGGAGTCAATCGGCTTTATAACTTATCCGGCCTTTGTTTCTTACTTTAGGTATGACTTAACAGAAAGGGGAGTCTCAACCAGTAAGCATATCCCCGGAGGTGAAGAAGAGAAGGGTTTTTCGGCACAATTTATATATACAATCCATATAATATCAAAGCGGTAAAACACATTGCATGTTGTTCAAAGTATATAACAAAGTCAAATAATATCGAGGACGTCGATTCTAATGAGCTCAAATTCTTAAACCCTGAAACCGAAGTTCTGGGTTACGGTCCCCAGTAGAGTCGCCAGAGCTGTCACACATCCCTTTTTACTACCCCATTTACGATCACTTTTTAAAAGATACGTTGGGTATACCTCAACGATCAAATACCCGAGAAGGATATAATAACAAGGAGGAAGGAGTTTTTCCAAATAAAGGACAATTGGTCCGGGATTTTATTTAATTTTCAGAGTCGCCACTTGGGAAGATAATGTTGTCCAAGTCACCGGTTAATCCCGAAACCGAGGAAGTTGACTCTGTATTACAGTCCGCGAAACAGAAACCTGGATAAGCAATTCTGTTAATCTGGGAGAAGGTGTTAGGAACTCCCGGAAACGGTCGCTCAACCGTCGTTCTTAATTTTACGTGACTTGTTATACGCTTTTTAACAATATGTATGTGTTTCCAACTTTAATATTTTTAAAGAATTGTGACGTCGCGAAAACGAATTTCGAGTCACACCGCAACCAGTACGCCTGTAACTTTTAATACATTTTGGCTTTGCCGCGATTTATGATTTGAGTTGCACCAAGTGCACACTCGTATTAAGGAAGGTATATTTATTAAATCGTGCCTCATAAGTGCCTAACGGCTTTAAATCTTTAGGGAGAGGTTATGGAATTCGCTATTACCCTTCCCGAATCTATTATATATTTTATCAATTACTTAAAAAGGGGCCCCACTATTTTTGCTATTATGTGAGGCTCGTTCGTGTATCTTTTAAAGTCCATACTTATAGTGTCACTATATTTTCTATCAATGTTTTTTTTTCCTTAATCAATTTAACTATATATATATTTCCAGAAGTGAGTCTAGGCCTAAGTGACACATCAGGCCCAGACCAGAGACGAAGCAGTAGTAATGAAAACAAAAATGAGAACTCATGATAAAAGTAGAAACTCAGAAACAAAAGAGAAATGAATTCGAACTATATTTTATTTATTAAGAGATAAATTCTATACATAAACTAACAATATTGAATCTGAATCATGAAAGTCGAACATGCAGAAAACTTAATTGACAAGACTATTTTTACTTTATTCTCAAGGACTAATTCATGTCACTGATCTGAACTCTTTGATAACTAATTGACAGGAGACTACTTTAAACATGTGAATCAGAACTAAACTAACGATTCAGTCATTTACACCTAGCATTCAATTACCTAGGCTAAATTGACTCACTCGCAAATACGTAATTACATTTCATCATTGAGTCTGGTTGTATGATATTACGAAAAACCAGTCTTAACTAAGCTATAATTTCATTTCATTATTACTGTTTAAGGACTTGCTTGGATCTAAGTGTCAAATACCAAATTAGATTACCTACATAAAACTAATTAAAGTTATTTCTGCGAGCTTGTTGTTATCAATTCACGTCAGGATTAATTAACCTTGTTTCATGATTTTAACCTATTAAACTAGGTGATTTAGCTACTATAACTATACTACTACTATTTACTACTTATTATATTATTTTGTTCGAGTTTTCACTTATACATACAATGCTATCCTAATGAATTACAAATCTAAATTAATACTAAACAGCTAATTAGAAAGAAAAAAATGGAGAGATAATAAAATGCTTTTAAACAAATTTCTGAGTCTTCATTTCATCAAGCTTCAAAGTTACATAGCTTCAAACAGGGATATGTACCTGGTATTGAAAGGAATAGGAAGATGGCAAATCAACAGGGTGGTGAAAATACAACAATAACAACAGTAACAACCAGCAGTAGCTTCAACACCTCAATCCCGAAAATTCCAACAATACGGAGAAAAACAAAAACCAGTAAAAAATATAAAAAAAAAATTCTAGATTTTCTCATTGTTTTGTCTTTCTAGCTTTGAACTCTTTTCAATTCTCAAAAGAAACTCTCAAAAATTAAATTTTTATCCATGTATACTTCTTTATACAGAGTGTATATCGAGTGTATACTGCTCTCTTTATTTTTCTTCTCTTCCTATTTTTTCCTCTCTTTTTTTCACCTCTTTTTTCATAAATCTTCTCTTCTATTTATAGGCAAGAATTTCGAAAATTATCAGATTTTTTTATTAAAAATAAAATATTTTTTAATTTAAAGAAAACCCACTAATCCATGTTTTCCTCTCCTTGTTTTCTTCCTTGATTTCCTTGCCCCCCACTATTTTATGTTATGTGATTATGATTAGTTTTGGTTAAAAAATCTGAAAGGAATTTTTACATGTGTATACCATATAGCAAACCTTATTACCAACCATATTTAAGGTTTGTGTTTATTACATTTAAACATACCAAGTTTCAATTTATGTACCATAATTCAAATTAAGGCTTTAATTAAGTTATCATTAAATGTAGGAGTGTATTTAGGATAAAATCTCCCATTTTATTTTGTTACCCGCTTCTCTCTCTTCTAATTTTTAAATTTTTCGTTCCTCACCCCCCACCCCCTCCCCACGACAATGCTGTACCTCACAATGGTGATTGATCTCACAAATACAACTCGATACTATTCATCATCAGAATGGAGGAAAGAAGGCATCAAGCATGTAAAGGTTGGTACATGGTAATAACGTCATGGAAGCAAATAGGTGGTGGGGGAGTATTATTTCTCCTTGAATTATGGTGGTTCTGATTTTCAAACTCTTCATGTGTATTAGATTTCATGCAAAGGCCACGAGTTTCTGGAAACATTTTAATTTGTCTTATTTTTGAGGTTTAATTGTCGTTATTTTATATTTTTATATGAATCATTAATATATTTGTAGTTAAATTGTAGTTTATATTTGTGGTAGATTTGTAGTTATTTTCAGTGGTTTTGTAGTTAAATTATAGTTATACTGACATTTTTTATTGTAGTTGTTCTAAGTTATTATGTAGTTAAATGTATTTTAATTGTAGTTAAATGTAGTTTATTGTATTCAATCCATTATATAGTAATTACCCGCCTTGTAATTTAATGTAGTATAAATGTAGTAATTTTGTAGATACCCTTAAAAATAATACAACTTTATACAATATTAAAACTGATTTGTAGTTTTTTTGTCGGAATTTTATAAAAAGAAATAGAAAATTTTGTTAGCTGTTATGTATAAATCTAATTATTTTGTGAACTTGAATCAAAATTTATAAATCTAAAGTGCATGGTCGTTTAAAAGTCAGAAATGGGTTTGAGAAAAACTACGTTAGTGTAGCAGGCATCCAACGCTAATTGATGCTATTTATGAAAACTACATTAATTAGCTGTTAACAAAATAGTTAGTTGTTATGTATAAATCAATAGGGAGGGAGAGAGAGGCGGCATATTAGGAAGATTTGTAGCTGTTAAGTTCACTAAATCAATTATGATATTATTTTCCTGATTTTTAGCGCGCCATATTAGGAAGATTTAGCTACTATTAATTACTAATTAATGAATGGTATAAAAATTGCAGAAAAATAGTGCACAAGGAGGGTAATTTACCAAATATGCATAATTTTTGTAATAAGGTTTCATATATGGTACAGATAAGAAAAAATCCCAATCTGAAATATTCTTTTTGGGCCAAGGGGTTTTGGGTTGGGCAAGGGTGCGTAGGATTGAGCTTTGTAACTTAATTTGCAAGATGGACCAATCCAAATTTTTCTATTTTGTTCTTCTCCATTATTCAACTTCCTAATTAGTAAAGCCCAAAATACTAAGATTAATTTATAGAAACTAAAATTATCTTGAAATACTAATTAACTCATAATACTAATTATCACCTAAATTTAAATGGCAATTAAAATACAATCACACAATATGGACATTAAAGGCAAAAATGCAAAAGATGCCTATTTTTTTGTGATTTTCATTTTGTATGATAACATTAATTACTCCTAATTGTAGAATTAAATTCTAAATGCAAATGCGATATATATATATTTTTAATTTAACAAATAAATATGCATAAAAAAGGACATCAAATTCGCAACAATTATAAAAACAAAGAAAAAATTGTTTTATTTGAATTTTGTGGGAATAATTCATATGTAGGGTAAAAATCACGTGCTCACATACTCACCTCGACTCGGCTCGATGACTAGTCTATGATGCCCTTGCCACTAGAATCAGCCTCCACAGGTGTAGAATCTGATCAATTTCAATAGAAATACATCAAAATGGGCCAATGGAACATTACCCAGTCAAAATAATTTAAATTACACCAAAACTACAAAGTTGCCAAAATCTGATTTTTGGTACGCTTCTCGAAAAATTACAAAAGTCACATATTCGGAATCCTCATCTCAACACGAGTCCATGCATATAAATTTTATCAAAATTGGACTCCGTTTGCCCATTCAAATCAATGATTTTCCATAACCCATGCTTAGGACTGAAATCCCCCATTAATCTCCCATTAACAGTGAAATACTCGAAGATTCCATGATAAAATAACGTATTTAGGCCATAAAACTTACCTTCGATGATTACACAGTGAAATTTCCTTTAATTTCCGTCAATATGCTCTCTTAGAACTCAAAAATGGAGGTTATGGGTATATGGTTCACGAATACACTATTCTGGTCTTTTAATATTCTCACAGCCAGTTTACTCTATGCGATCGCAGCCACTGGCTCGCGATCGCGATGCACAAAATTTTCATGCTCCAAAAATGCTCTATGCGATCGCGGCCCTTGGCACGCGATCGCGATGCACAAAAATTCTGGCGACCAATTTACCTCTACGCGATCGTGACACTTCCTCCGCGATCGCATAGCTTCCAACCTCGACCCTACGCGATCGCACAACCTCGACTGCGATCGCATTGCCTTAAATCCCTGACTTACGCGATCGCATACAAACCATCGCGATCACGATGCACCCAAACACAACCCTACGCGATCGCATGGGACACTCCGCGATCGTGGAGAACAAAAATCCTCTGCATTTATTGCAGCAGAAACAGCAGTGCCTTTTGGCACAAAATGGTCCGTTTGGACCCCCAGATTGATCCCGAGGCCCCCGGGACCCCAACGAAAACCACCTACCTACTCCAAAACAAGATACAAACTTGTTCCAATCATAAAAACACGCCCTTAAACACATAAATCATCAAATTAAAGCAGATTCAAGCCTAAGTTTCATCAAAAACTTCCGAAACCAACATTCAATCAAAAACCCGACCAAACGACGTCCGAAGGACCTGAAAATTTGTAGACATATCCAAAATCACCTAACGAAGCTACAGCAATTGTCGAAATTCCATTCCAACTCCCGGATCAAAATCTCACCTACCATTCAGATTTCGCCAAAATTCAACCTTAGCCAATTCAAGCCTATTTCTACACCGGACCTCCAAATTCAATCCTAAGTCACAAATTACCTCCCGGAACTAACCAAATCATCAGAATTTGATTCCGAGCGCTCTAACTACATAGTCAACTCCAGGTTGACTTTTTATAATCAAGCTTCATTTAAAAAGGTTATTTGCCTCATTTTCAACCAGAATCACTCCTAATTTACCCGATAGACTCTAACACCGATATAGAAACATGAAACATATAAATAAAAGGTAACGGGGTGGTAATTCCCGTGACGACTGGCCGGGTCGTTATATTCTCCCCCACTTAAGCAAACGCTCGTCCTCGAGCGGGTTAAGAAACATATAAGAGGACTCAAATAAGTGAGGATATCTGCTCCGCATCTCCCGCTCGATCTCCCAAGTGGCCTCCTCCACGGGTCGACCTATCCACTGAACCTTAACTGATGCAATGTCCTTGGATCTCAATCTCCTCACCTAACGACCCAATATAGCTATAGGCTTCACAGCATAGGTCATGTCATCATCAAGCTAAATAGTGCTAAAGTCCAAAACATGCGATGGGTCGCCAACATATTTCCGGAGCATGGATACGTAAAACACTGGACGAACTCCCGATAGACTGGTGGCAAAGCAAGCATATATGCTACCTCTCCAATCCTCCTGAGGATCTCAAAAGGGTCAATGAATCTCGGACTGAGCTTTCCTTTCTACCAAATCTCATGACGCCTTTCATCGGCGAAACCTTCAGTAAGACTTTCTCACCCAAATAAGACACATCCCGAACCTTCCGGTCCGCATAACTCTTCCGGCATGACTGAGCTGTGCGAAGTCTCTCCTGAATAACCTTCACCCTATCCAAAGCATCCTGGACTAACTCTGTCCCTAATAACCTCGCCTCACTGGGCTCAAACCAACCAATTGGAGATCTACACCATCTCTTATATAAAGCTTCATACGGCGCCATGTGAATACTGGATTGGTAGCTGTTGTTATAGGAAAACTCTGCGAGAGGAAAATAATCAGCCCATGAACCACCAGAGTCAATAACACAAGCTTTCAACATATCCTCTAATATCTAAATAGTACGCTTGGACTGTCCGTCCGTCTGAGGATGGAATGCAGTACTCAACTCAACCTGGGAGCCCAACTCGCGCTAAAATATCCTCCAGAACTGTGAGGTAAACTGAGTACCTCTGTCTGATATAATAGAAACTGGGACTCCATGCAATCTAACGATCTCCCGAATGAATATCTCAGCTAATCGCTCCGAGGAGTACGTAGTACACACAGGAATGAAGTGATCTGACTTGGTCAACCTATCCACAATCACCCAAACCGAATCAAACTTCCTCGCTGTCCGAGGGAGTCTAGTAACAAAGTCCACACTGATCTTTTCCCACTTCCACTCGGGAATATCAATGCGCTGGAATACGCCATTCCCACGCGTTACCCCTGTGATGACTGTTTCTCATTAACCAAATATATTACTAATCATAATTGATTTCACATTAAACAAATAAAACGATACGAGTGATTCATTAACAAGACTTCAATTTTTTTACAACGCCCGACATAACACCATATATATATACATAAGACCGGAGTCCCACAGTTTACATGTCTACAGAGCCTCTAGGATACAAAAGGGAGATACAATACTTGCCGGTAACAAGGCTCCGGCTATACCTTACAAAACCAAAATGAAATCCAAACCGAGTGGAATGAACCACACAAGGCCCCGAGGAAGAAAGGGGCTCACCAAAAACGGGCAGTGGAGGATGAAAGATACTACTGCCGATGAGCTGAAGTGCCTGCTACTGATCCACCTACAATCATAACACGAATGTAGCGTCCCCGGCAAAAGGGACGTCAGTACACTTGAATTGTACCGGTATGTATGGACAAACTTTGTCCCAAGTAAACTCAAGCCATTAAATTACATCAACAATTAATTAAGCCAACCAACCATGTTTCCACATTTTCCTTATTTCAAATAATTCTCAACACAAAGCACTTTCTACAATCAACCAATTTAACAATAACCAATCAATCACGTAAAGCACAAGTAGTCAAACAAAGGGGCGATCAGTGCCCCACAGGTTGCAAACTCTCCTGCTGTCTCCTTTCACAATTTCACATTATTGATTTATGTATCAATTTTTAATAGCGATTTCGATCGCTTTCCATCCTTATTGCCCCTGACCACCCTTATTACCTCGGCCACCCTTATCACCCCAACCCACACATTATTTCACCACGTTGCGGCGCGCAACACGACCCCGCCTTACAGTTGAAAACACAACAAGTTCAAACAGCAGATAAGGTACTACACACAATTTCATCAAGTTCAAATAAGCAACTTACACATTGGTTCATGTTCTCAATTTCTTCTCAATTCAATATCACAACCATGTTACAATATTTCCACAATTCAGGTGTTTCATCTCTTTCCACAATAAACCAATTCTCAAGTGATTCGTTTGTTTTCCACAAGGGGCCATATAGGCCACCATAGTCATTATTCACAATTCTTTTGCCAATTTAAACTCTCATTTTACATCACTCATAGCTCAACAACAAACTTTGAATATCCAACAACAACATCAAGAATTTCACACAATTTGTCAATTTAACAAGAAACAAACAAACTTCACACATATAGGCGATTTCACAAGAATCAAAATTAGCCATACATACCTGGTGATGATCTTTCTTCCTACTTTATGCTTACCAAAGATATCCTACTCTTGCCAACCTTGTTCTTGAAGACTCTTACTTCTACTCACTTCTTTTACTAGAAATCAAGTTCAATAATCATGCATGAGTGTAAAAATTCTATTTTCAAAAGCTATTATATGCAAACCTCTCTTTACCCAATTAAAACTGAAAATCAAAGAAAATAGTTAGGGTTTTTACCTTGAAAATATTGGGGAAGTTGAATCCTTGCCCTAGAATCCCTTGGAATTAAGTAGTTGGAACAATCTTTGAAGATGAAGAACTTCTCTCTCTAAAAACCCTCTCTTCTCTCTCTAATTTTGGTGAGATGATATGATAAAATGAAGAAGGAAGGTGTTATATTAAAGAAGAGATCGGGTCAAAATGTTACAAAAATCTGGGTCGGGGTCAAATATGCGGTCACTATGCGACCGCAGAACCCACATGCGGTCCGCAAAGTGACCGCAAAATGGCCTCAAAGTTTATGCAGGTTCTGTTAAGGAATGCGGTCACTATGCATACCGCATGTTGATTCTGCGGTCGCAAAAGTGCACCGCAGATTTGACATGCGATCGCATATCGACCGCACTTTTGACACGACTTTGGGCAACTCACTGGAACGTTTTGCGGCAAGAATGCGGTCCGCATGTCAGTTTTGCGATCGCATTCTTGACCGCAAATTGAACACTTTTCGGAAAAATTAATTCTCTACATTTTTGAAACTTAAATCACTACCAAGGGTCCGAACCGCGGCGAGCAAGCTCGCCGCGAAGAATTCTACGCATTCCTAACACATTATTCGGACCAAGACACCACAGCTACTAGGTTTTATGCACCAAAAATTTTACGGGGCCTTACATCCTCCCCCCTTAAGATCATTCGTCCTCGAATGAGGATTTTGAAATAAATGAGTTGGTTTTGAAAGACATGATATGCAACCATCAAAATTTTGACTAACTCTTATATTTTAGAAAAATTTCGCCGGAGTTTCCTTTGTATTATGGACATATCCACCTGTCAGAGGGCCCCCGAAACACATTACCAAACAATAATATACAACTTCAACACTTTTCACAGCTGGTATACACTTTCTTACCTCAACGAATGCACATATTCTATCACATTGTTACAATTTCACAGAAACTAGTCACTTCAATGAATTCTTACCTTATTAAACCAATTTAACACCATGTACACTCAACAAATCATTACCAATCTACACTTACTATTAGTCGCTTATTTAACACGTAAATCTTTATAAGGCTTTCATTTATCAAGAAAGCTCAAATGACCCAAATGTGACAACACATTAAATTCATTACAAAACGAAGGAGACTTTACTAACACTAAGAGGGAAACAACTTAGGCAAGATGACAGTTACTAGGAGTAGGAGGATCGCCTAATTTCTTCTAAGCTTGATCGAACAAATGGGGGTACTTTTCCTTCATCTCTTTTTCCGCTTCCCATGTGGCCTCCTCAACTTGTTGACTTCGCCACAATACTTTAACAGAGGCAACTTCCTTATTTCTCAACTTACGGACTTGCCTATCAAGAATGGCAACCGGAACTTCTTCATATGACAAATCTTCATTAACCTCTATAGCTTCGACCGGCATGATGGTGGATGGATCTCCAATCACTTTCTTCAACATGGACACATGGAATACCGGATGCACTGATGACATCTCAGGAGGCAACTCTAGCCTATAAGCAACTTGACCAATCCTTTGAGCGATCCGATATGGCCCGACATACCTAGGACTCAATTTCCCTTTCTTTCCGAATCGCATGACTCCCTTCATAGGAGATACCCTCAAGAACACCCAATCATCGACTTGAAACTCCAAATCCCTTCGACGAACGTCCGCATAGGACTTTTGACGACTCTGTGCTGTTTTCATTCTCTCCTGAATAACTTTGACCTTTTCCATAGCTTCGTACACCATATCTGGCCCAAGCAATTCCGCTTCACCTACCTCAAACCACCCGATTGGCGATCTACATCTTCTCCCGTACAATGCCTCAAATGGGGCCATCTGAATGCTAGCATGATAGCTGTTATTGTAAGCAAATTCTATCAGTGGCAAGTGTTCATCCCAATTACCTTTAAAATCTAAGACACAAGCCCGCAACATATCTTCAAGCGTCTGAATGGTCCGCTCGGCCTGTCCATCGGTCTGTGGATGGAAAGCTGTGCTGAGATTCACCTGAGTTCCCAAACCTTGCTGAAACTTCTTCCAAAAGTTAGCGGTGAACTGAGCCCCGCGATCTGAGATAATAGAAAGTGGAGTGCCATGAAGTCTTACTATCTCCTTGATGTACAATCTTGCATATTGCTCCGCAGTATCGGTGGACTTGACAGGCAGGAAGTGAGCTGATTTGGTGAGTCGATCCACTATCACCCATATTGAGTCAAACTTACGCCGAGTGCGAGGTAACCCTACCACGAAATCCATATTGATCATCTCCCATTTCCACCTTGGTATTTCTATAAGCTGAGTTAATCCACCGGGCCGTTGATGCTCGGCCTTCACTTGTTGACAGTTCGGACATTTAGCTACAAAGCTTGCCACATCCCTTTTCATACCGTTCCACCAATAAATCTCCTTGAGATCGTGATACATTTTCGTTGAACCAGGGTGCACGGAATACCTGGAAGTATGAGCCTCTGCCATCACTCTTTCCCGAAGCTCGTCCACATCCGGAACACATAGCCTATCTTGACACCGCAATACACCATCTTCGCTGCTGAGTACAAATGCCGAGGTCTTGTCATTCATGACTGCTTCCTTCACCCGAACCAATGCTGGATCCATGAACTGTTTTTCCTTGATTTCCGCGACCAATGATGATTCTGCTCCATTATGCACCAAGATATCTCCCTCGTCTGACGCCGAAATACGAACCCCCAAGCTGGCTAATTGGTAGACCTCTCGAGCCAGGGGTCTCTGATCCACACCCAAATGAGCCAAACTACCCATGGATTTCCGACTAAGAGCGTCGGCTACCACATTTGCCTTCCCTGGATGGTACAATATGTCCATATCATAGTCCTTGAGCAATTCTAACCACCGTCGCTGTCTCAGATTTAGCTCCTTCTGCTTGAACAAATACTGGAGGCTCTTGTGGTCCGAAAACACATCTACATGAACCCTATAAAGATAGTGTCGCCATATTTTCAAGGCAAACACAACAGCTGCAAGTTCCAAATCATGCGTCGGATAATTCTTCTCATGGTTCTTGAGTTGTCTGGAAGCATAAGCTATAACCTTTCCGTGCTGCATCAATACACATCCCAAACCGACTCCGGAGGCATCACAATAGACTACAAATCCCTCTGTGCCTTCTGGCAAGGCCAATACTGGTGCCGAGGTCAATCTTGACTTCAGTTCTTGGAAACTTTTCTCACATGCTTCGGACCACTGGAACTTAACTGCTTTCTGCGTCAATTTAGTCAATGGGGAGGCGAGGGTTGAAAACCCCTCTACAAACCTCCGATAGTACCCTGCCAGACCCAAAAAGCTGCGAATCTCCGTCGGGGTCGTGGGTCTAGGCCAATCTTTCACTGCCGCAATCTTCTGAGGATCCACCATAATTCCCTCACTGGAAATAACATGCCCTAGAAAAGCTACGGACTCCAACCAAAACTCACATTTTGAGAACTTGGCATACAATTGATGTTGAAGAAGGGTCTGCAATGCTGCTCTGAGGTGAACGGCATGATCTTCCCTACTCCGAGAGTAGATGAGAATATCGTCAATGAATACAATCGCAAAGGAATCTAGGAATGGCTTGAAAACCCGATTCATAAGGTCCATGAAAGCTGCAGGGCGTTGGTTAGCCCAAAAGACATAACCAAAAACTCAAAGTGACCATAACGAGTTCTGAAGGCGGTTTTAGGAATATCATGCTCCCTGATTTTCAACTGGTGGTACCCAGACCGTAAATCAATCTTTGAGAAGAACCTCGCTCCCTGCAATTGGTCAAACAGATCATCCACTCGAGGCAATGGATATTTATTCTTAATGGTGACTTTGTTAAGCTGCCGATAATCAATACACATTCGAAGTGACCCATCCTTCTTTCTGACAAAGAGAACCGGAGCACCCCATGGCGACACACTCGGTCGTATGAACCCTTTCTCTAATAAATCCCTCAACTCCTCCTTTAACTCCCTTAACTCTGCTGGCGCCATTCTGTAAGGTGGAATGGATATTGGCTGAGTATCCGGCAATACATCAATTCCGAAATCAATCTCCCTATCCGGCGGGATGCCTGGAAGCTCATCTGGAAACACTTCAGGAAATTCATTCACAATTGGCACGGACTCGAGGATAGGCACATCCGAGGTGGTGTCCGTTACCCGAACCAGGTGATAGATACACCCCTTCTTAATCATCTTCGAAGCCTTAAGGTAGGAAATAAACCTACCCCTTGGCACTACACCATTTCCTCTCCATTCAATGACTGGCTCGTTAGGGAACTCGAGCCTCATAACTCTCGTTCGACAATCAAGTTTGGCAAAGCACGAATAGAGCCAATCCATCCCCATAATTACATCAAAATCTACCATCCCAAGCTCAATAAGATCGGCTGTGGTATCACGACCACCCACCGTAACAACACAATTCCTATAGACTCGTGAGGCTGTAATAGAATCACCGATTGGAGTCGACACAGAGAACGGCTCATGAAGCTGTTCGGGTACTATCCCAAAACTTGAAGCAATGAATGGAGTAACATAAGACAAGGAGGACCCTGGATCAATAAGGGCATAGCAATCAATAGTCTGAACAGACATGATACCTGTAACAACATCTGGAGAAGCCTCGGCATTTTGGCGGCCACTCAATGCATAGAATCGGCTAGGTCCACCCCTACCCCGAGCTCCACCCCTAGCTGCACCACGCCCTGCTGCTGCTGGAGTACGCGCCGATGATGTAGCAGCTGAAGAACCGGATGACTGAGCAGACCCCCTACCTATACCCTGACGGGGTGCACGGCAGTCCCGCCGAATGTGACCTCTCACCCCGCACCCGAAGCACACCGGAAGGTCAAGGTAGCAAGTTTCGTATGAAATCTCCCACACTCGGGGCACGTAGGTCTCCCCGCCGCCGGGATCTCACCCCGAGATGACCGAGACCGACGAGACCTCCCGCCGTCCGAACCAGGTCTCGAGTAACCGCCTTGCTGATGACCGTGCACGGATGGCGGTGCACTCGCGGAGGACCGAGCATATGACCGGGATGGCCCCGATGACCCCTTCCCCGGAAGTGATCTCCCCGAACGACCCATTGACCGGCCCCGCTCGCTACTTTCTTTTCTCGCACGAATCTTCACTTCCCGGCCTCTCGTGGCCCGAGCAAACCCCACAATCCTCCCATAGTTCATGTCCGAGTGCAAAGCTGCTGTGGCGGCCTCATTCACCACCAAAGGGCTAAGGCCCCGAACAAACCGTCGAACCCGGGCATCCATGGTCGACACTAAATGAGGAGCGTACTTGGACAACCTTACGAACTCCATGCGATACTCCCAAACACTCATACTGCCCTGTTTGAGAACCTCGAACTCGGTGGCACGGGCTGCCATTGCCTCCGCAGGTAAGAAGTGGTCCATAAATGCATCCACGAACTCATCCCATCTGGCCGGAGGGCCTCCTTCCTCACGGGAATCCTCCCACATTTCGAACCATGAACGTGCCGCTCCCTTCGCCTGTAAGAGGCCAACTCTACCCCCTCTATATCTGTAGCCTTCATCACTCGAGGGTCTTGTATATCTCATCAAGGAATTCCTGTGGGTCAGCCTCTGGATCGGTACCTGAAAATTCTGGAGGGGCCAATCACAAGAACTGGTGGACTCTGGAGCCAAAGGAATCTCCCTGTCCGCTGGAGGATGCAAGGGCATCATGGGATCTCTGGGCCTGTGCGGCCACTAGCTGTGTTAACATATGGATGGCTCCCCTAAGTTCTTCATTAGAGATACCAGAGCCCGAAGCGGGAACCGTATCTGAGTCAGGAACACCGGCAGGAGGAATGGTGGCATCCTCTGCCGCGGCTGGAATAGGGACACTTGGGTTTTGAACAGATGGGCCATGCAAATTCGGGACCGGTGGGTCATTCTCTCCCACGGCATCGGGTACATGATTAACAGCTGCACTTGGGTCCGGCATTGGCCCTAAGGCCGAGTCTAGCCTTCTTCTTAGGTGCCATATTCTGAAAATTTGGGAACAAGGCACGAATTAGACACGGATATCTCCACATTGCACTTTACCGCACGATATAGATTATCAAAGAAGTAGGTAAATTCCTAAATGCCCGTGTAGCCCCCTACTTATATGATGTGGTCGACAACACACCTATAAGAAGGGCACTACTAGACACGGCTCCGAGACATCCTAGGACACTTTAAAACCTTAAGCTCGGATACCAAGTTTGTCACGCCCCAAATCGAGGAACATGACCGGCGCCTGACCGGGTTGCCCCAGTCAAGCGGACCTGGGTGCCTTTCATTCCCACGCGTTACCCCTGTGATGACCGTTTCTCATTAACCAAATATATTACTAATCATAATTGATTTCACATTAAACAAATAAAACGATACGAGTGATTCATTAACAAGACTTCAATTTTTTTACAACGCCCGACATAACACCATATATATATACATAAGACCGGAGTCCCACAGTTTACATGTCTACAGAGCCTCTAGGATACAAAAGGGAGATACAATACTTGCCGGTAACAAGGCTCCGGCTATACCTTACAAAACCAAAATGAAATCCAAACCGAGTGGAATGAACCACACAAGGCCCCGAGGAAGAAAGGGGCTCACCAAAAACGGGCAGTGGAGGATGAAAGATACTACTGCCGATGAGCTGAAGTGCCTGCTACTGATCCACCTACAATCATAACACGAATGTAGCGCCCCCGGCAAAAATGGACGTCAGTACACTTGAATTGTACTGGTATGTATGGACAAACTTTGTCCCAAGTAAACTCAAGCCATTAAATTACATCAACAATTAATTAAGCCACCCAACCATGTTTCCACATTTTCCTTATTTCAAATAATTCTCAACACAAAGCACTTTCTACAATCAACCAATTTAACAATAACCAATCAATCACGTAAAGCACAAGTAGTCAAACAAAGGGGCAATCAGTGCCCCACAGGTTGCAAACTCTCCTGCTGTCTCCTTTCACAATTTCACATTATTGATTTATGTATCAATTTTCAATAGCGATTTCGATCGCTTTCCATCCTTATTGCCCCCGACCACCCTTATTACCTCGGCCACCCTTATCACCCCAACCCACACCTTATTTCACCACGTTGCGGCGCGCAACACGACCCCGCCTTACAGGTTGAAAACACAACAATTTCAAATAGCAGATAAGGTACTACACACAATTTCAACAAGTTCAAATAAGCAACTTACACATTGGTTCATGTTCTCAATTTCTTCTCAATTCAATATCACAACCATGTTACAATATTTCCACAATTCAGGTGTTTCATCTCTTTCCACAATAAACCAATTCTCAAGTGATTCGTTTGTTTTCCACAAGGGGCCATATAGGCCACCATAGTCATTATTCACAATTCTTTTGCCAATTTAAACTCTCATTTTACATCACTCATAGCTCAACAACAAACTTTGAATATCCAACAACAACATCAAGAATTTCACACAATTTGTCAATTTAACAAGAAACAAACAAACTTCACACATATAGGCGATTTCACAAGAATCAAAATTAGCCATACATACCTGGTGATGATCTTTCTTCCTACTTTATGCTTACCCAAGATATCCTACTCTTGCCAACCTTGTTCTTGAAGACTCTTACTTCTACTCACTTCTTTTTACTAGAAATCAAGTTCAATAATCATGCATGAGTGTAAAAATTCTATTTTCAAAAGCTATTATATGCAAACCTCTCTTTACCAAATTAAAACTGAAAATCAAAGAAAATAGTTAGGGTTTTTACCTTGAAAATATTGGGGAAGTTGAATCCTTGCCCTAGAATCCCTCGGAATTAAGTAGTTGGAACAATCTTTGAAGATGAAGAACTTCTCTCTCTAAAAACCCTCTCTTCTCTCTCTAATTTTGGTGAGATGATATGATAAAATGAAGAAGGAAGGTGTTATATTAAAGAAGAGATCGGGTCAAAATGTTACAAAAATCTGGGCCGGGGTCAAATATGCGGTCACTATGCGACCGCAGAACCCACATGCGGTCCGCAAAGTGACCGCAAAATGGCCTCAAAGTTTATGCAGGTTCTGTTAAGGAATGCGGTCACTATGCGGACCGCATGTTGATTCTGCGGTCGCAAAAGTGCACCGCAGATTTGACATGCGATCGCATATCGACCGCACTTTTGACACGACTTTGGGCAACTCACTGGAACGTTTTGCGGCAAGAATGCGGTCCGCATGTCAGTTTTGCGATCGCATTCTTGACCGCAAATTGAACACTTTTCGAAAAAATTAATTCTCTACATTTTTGAAACTTAAATCACTACCAAGGGTCCGAACTGCGGCGAGCAAGCTCGCCGCGAAGAATTCTACGCATTCCTAACACATTATTCGGACCAAGACACCACAGCTACTAGGTTTTATGCACCAAAAATTTTACGGGGCCTTACAGTAACAAAGTCCATAGTGATCCTTTCCCACTTCCACTCGGGAATATCAATACGCTGAAACACGCCACCGGGCCTTTAATGCTCATACTTAACCTGCTGACAGTTGAGGTACCGTGCTACATATCTAACAATGTCCATCTTCATCTTTCTCCACCAATAATGCTGTTTCAAGTCTTGGTACATCTTCGCGGCTCCTAAATGAATAGAATAACATGAGTTATGGGCTTCTTCCAATATCAACTCACGAAGGCCATCAACATTGGGCACACATATCCGGCCCTACATCCTCAATACACCGTCAATATCAATAGTGACATCTCTAGCATCATCATGCTGAACTACGTCCTTAAGGACAAGCAAGTGTGGATCATCATACCGGCGCTCACGAATACGATCATATAAAGAAGACCGAGATACAACACAAGCCAACACCCTGCTAGACCGAGTCAATGCTAAAGCTGTTGAAGGTATTTTATTAAGGAAGGGTCCGGGTCAAAAATTTATAAAAATCTAGGCCGAGTCAACTCTACGGTCGCATCTGCGATCGCAGAATCAACATGCAGTCCGCATGATGGACCACCGAATTGCCTAAAAAATTACACATGTTCTGTTATCACATGCGACCAAAATGTGGTCCGCATTCGTGTTCTGCGGTCGCAAAATATACCGCAGATTTGACACTCAAAAATTCTCAAGAAATTATACGATAGATCTGCGGTCTACATTCCATTCTACGATCGCATATTTGACCGCATTTTCAACACCATTTTTGGAAAACATTCTGTTAAGCTCTGCGGCAGGAATGCGGTCTGCATAGCAGATCTGCGATCGCATTCCTAACCGCTGAATCGACATTTTCTGGAAAATTGATTCTTTAAATTTTTTTGAAACTTAAATCACTACCAAGGGTCCGAACCGCGTCGAGCTTGCTCGCCGCGAAGAATGGTACGCATTCCTAACACATTATTCGGACCATGACACCACAGCTACTAGGTTTTAAGAACAAAATTTTACGGGGCCTTACAGTGATTTACTACAACATCTGGGTATAGCTTAACCCATTCAAAGATAGTTAGGCAACGGTCTAATCTTTCCAAAATCGTATAACCAGGAGCACGTTTATTTGACTTTTTTATTGTTAATTGTTTCTACTTGCTAAATGAAGATGTTAGTACTATTCTTGTGATGGGGACTCACTTGGTGTTGCTGCAATATGTAGAGCTATAGATGGTGGAATTTTATTTGGAAAAGGAGCAACAATGTCCTATAAATCAATAGAAAATGATGTTTGCTCCTAGTTTAACTTGCTTCCCGAAATTATTATATTTTTTCAGTAGAGCAACTGGAATTAAATTAAGAGTGCAAGTCATTGTTGTTTCCGTTGATCATAGCCTTTTTCTTTGATGGCCACCCTAATGTATCCTTCTCTTAAACTTGTTCACTCTCTGGACAACGGGTTCGGTTTTGAGTCACCATAAAAAAAAATTGAAGCATAGCATTACTTCGAACATGAATATGTGTATTTCATCTTATTGCATTTTTATGATCTTATGTTACAATCGATGTAATATTTTGGCAAGCACTCCTAATGTGTAACTTGAAGTTGTACAAATATTGTGCACCTGCACCTTTATAAGCCTTTGTAGCATTGAATATCAATGATGATGATGAATTTCATCACTGTAATGAATAATATGTATAAAATATTCTCACTTGAGTTTGCACTCTGTTGGAGTCTTTCTAATATTTAATTTTATTTTCAATGTGTAGGAGAATTCCTGTGATGCATTTGAAAATGGTGGCAAAGTCAATTTGACAATTTGAAGTTAATTATGAAGACTTTTGGACAACTAGGATATGTATCATTCAAGATACTATATGAATACATTCGATTTTTTAAAGTTCACATTTAATACACAGCTTGAAGTGATTTTCTTTACTTGTTGATGTAGTACATGAAATATATTCCTTTTTTCAGAGTTCATTGCATATTTGTGTTTGAAACTGTCTTTTTTATTTATTAGTTAATGAAGTGATTGATATCCTTATACTTTATTAATGACCTCAAATATATGATAATAAAATATATTAACAAAATATACACAATTTTGTTTAAAACACGGTAACATAGGCAACCCTTAAGAAGTGTAGTTTTAGTCGCTACACTTAATAAGTGTGGTCTAAAGGTATTAAAGGTTACAGTTCAGAAGTGTAGCTTTAGGACACAAAAAGTGTGGCCATAAGTAAGCATAGTCTTTGCCTCATGAAAAGTGTTGCCTTAAGGTAAAGGTTACGCTTGTTTAGGCCATCCCTTAAAAAGGGTTGCCTTAAGTTGAAAAGTGTAGCCTTTGATCAAAAGCCACATTTTTTGATAGTTTAGGTCACACTTTTCAAGAGTGGTCAAAAACCTAATTTGTTGTAGTGTGTATATATTATTTTGTCTACAACAAAAAATGAACATGAATCTATCTATCACCTTAGTGTACAATAAACACTAAAGGCTAATGATAAGAGGTGTCCCCAGCCATACTGAAAACAAGTTTAATGAAACTGCCAATTGGTGGGTGGTACTATATTATGTTTGGATAATAAGTAACAAAACTGCATAGCACCACATGCATTTACATATATCTGCATGTACACATTTATTTCGTGATTTATCATATTAGTGCTGAACGTTTTTTCTATCAAAATTCTATTAACTTGAAAATCAGCTCCTTCCTGTTTTGAACTTTTTCAATGAGACCTTTGGTCAAGAAAATCTCTTTGGAATAAAATTATTTTCAAACATATTTTGATTTTTTTAAAATATTTTTCTTTGTAATGCTCATTTTGATCTCATTTAACTATTATCTACACTAGTAAATGAATTTCAAAGTTCTTATAAAGGATCAAATTCAATATTGGTATTCTCCGGAATTGGAGTAAGCCTAACCGTACAATGATGTTATCAATAAGAGAACATATCACTGGATTATTCCATTACTCAAATAGTTGACACAATTATTAATATCTTAATTCAAAGATAGTTTTAGCTAGTTTGGATCAATTAAATTTAACAAAAATAGTGATCTATTTCATTAAAAATTCAAATCCCACAATTCAGTTAATCAATATGAATTCCTGTGCCACTGAATCCAATTGCTGAAATACTCCAAATAATCATAACATATATAACAACTTGACAAAAGAATGAATGCAACCAAAGCATGACTAACAAAATTCATAAAGGAAATCAACACAGAGAGTCCATAATCACGACAAGCTTAATGCATCACAAAAAATGAATTACGGTGTCAACTAAAGAGGAAAGCAAAGTTAATAACATCATTCACTAAACTAACAAAATTAACTGAAGATAAAAATAAGTGTAAAGAATAAACCTCTGTGCAACAACCTTTCACCAATATCTTTGTCTTTACACTTGAAAAATCGCAGGCGCAATAGTAGTAGGAAACTCGAACAAGTAACCACGACCGAAAAGTTTGAAACTCAGCAAAATGGACCTCCTCGATTAACATCGCAACACCGTTTATTAGAGAGATGGGCGAGGTTCTCTTTTCTCTCTACTGTATCGGAGTGTGTGTAATTTTTTGTTTTTGGGTGTGTGTTTGGGGGGGGGGGGGGGGGGGGGAATTTGGCTTTCCAAATGTTTGGCCAATTTTGAATTTTAAGATCAAGCCTTTTAATTTCCCTCAGCTTTTTGTTGTTCTTTTCTTTTTTTAATTAATTAAAAACCTAAACTAAATTCTTAATTTAATTCAAATTATAAAATTAAACTAATTATCTAACTATGTAAAAAATGATCTCTCTTTTTTTTTATGGGTTTTCTATGATTTTAAAAATATTAAAAGTGCATGAAATGCAACTAAATAAAGAAAAACACCTAAAAATTAATTAAAATTATTTTGGTCTATTTTTTAGGAGTTCTTTTTCATATAGGACAAAAATCACGTGCTTACAGCTGCCCCTCTTTGCTCTCGGAAACACTAAAAGTTTTCGGGCAAAGATAAAGTGAGCAATGTGAAGGATTTTTGCCCATTTGAAACTCCATGGGAAGCATTTGAAAAACTGTCTGACCGAACATTGCTTCAAAGGTTGCCTACATATCCTTGGCTATAAAGGAATCAAGTCAAGTGTAGTTTAGAAGTGAATGAGGTGATGGAAAATAAAAAGCCCCTTGGGTTATGTCAGGGGGATCCTCGGGTTATGCCGGAATGGAAAGAAAAAAGCTCTTAGGGTTATGCTAGGGAGATCCACGGGTTATGCCGAGATTTTGAAAAGAAAAAGCCCCTTGGGTTATGCTAGAGGGATCCACGGGTTATGCCGGTATTTGGAAAAGAAATAGATCATTGGGTTATGCCGGGGTGATCCACGGGTTATGCCAGGATTTGGAAAAGAAAAAGCTCCTTGGGTTATGCCAGGGAGATCCACGTGTTATGTCGGGATTTGGAAAGAAAACGATTTTTGGGTTATGACAGGGAGATCTACGGGTTATGCCAGGATTTGGAAAAGAAAAAGCGCCTTGGGTGATGCCAGGGAGATCCACGGGTTATGCCGAGATTTGGAAAGAAAAATCCCTCTTGGGTTATGCTAGGGGGATTCTCGGGTTATGCCGGGATGAAAAGAAATAGCCCCTTGGGTTATGCCAGGGGGATCCTCGGGTTATGCCAGGATGGAAAGAAAAAATCCCCTTGGGTTATGCCAGGGGGATCCACGGGTTATGCCGGGATTTGGAAAGAAAAAACTCATTAGGTTATGCCAAATAGGCTTGTGTATCCTTGTGAATGCTAAAAGATGACCGGGTTATGCCAGGAAAAGAAAAATCTTTGGGTTATGCCAGGGAGATGGAAAGAAAAAGCTTTTTGGGTTATGCTAGGGAGATCCACGGGTTATGCCGGGATTTGGGAAAGAAAAAGCCCCTTGGGTTATGCTAGGGGAATCCTCTGGTTATGCCGGGATTTTGGAAAGAAAAATCTCCTTGGGTTATGCCCGGGAGATCCACGGGTTATGCCGGGATTTGGAAAGAAAAAGCTCCTTGGGTTATTCCAAGGAGATCCACGAGTTATGCGGGGATATTTGAAGAATGAAGTCCTATGCTACCATGATTTTTTTTTATTTTTGCACTTCTTTTTCTCCTTATTTTCTTCTTCTTTTTATTCTTTTTAATTAACCAAAATGCATGAAAGAGTGTTAGGGAACTTCCCTTTTGGTCGCTTTCCTGCTGCAAAGTTGTTTCAACGTTTGCCTATTTCATTTCCTTTTGGGTTGCACCTGCTTCTTGCACGATTGCTCTGAATAGAACCTTTTTTTTCAGTCAAAGAACAATTTATTAGTTTGAAACAGTGGTTGGTTTGTGGCCTTGATTGTCCCAATTGCTTGATTCCGGCCTCCTTTCCGTTGAGAACCTGCTACTTTTGGCCTTGAGGGTGAATCTCTTTTCAAACCGACTTGGTTCAGCTCTCAGAATTTCATTGTAACTCGCCCGTGTTGGCTCTGACCTTTTCACCTTTTTCAGCTCTTGAGACCTTTGCCTTTTCCTTTATTTCTTTCCTAATATCAACCCCTATGGTCAGTCGGGATTGGCGTGACGCACTCGCTAAGGCTGGGCATTTCCTTTGACTTTAACCAAACGGAGTCCTATGAAACCGGTCCTACCACCATTTCTTTGTAATGGTTACAGAATCATGGTTAAACCGAAATGGATTCAAAGAAAAAGTATGCACAAAGTGAGCATATGAGTTTAAAGAGAAGCATCCCTTTCGGGGAAAAGCAGGACTTATCTAGGGTGCATGCTGGCTTCAAATGAACATGACATTCTTCTTGGACTGGACGCCCGACCCACACAAACTTTCCAGCTTCACATGAACCCATTGATCTGTATTTCAAAACTAGGGAACCCTGCCAGAATTTTTAGTGATGGGGTGTTTTCCTTTTCGGTCAACATTGCCCTTTGTGGGTTTTCGCTAATCGACCTCTCTCGTTTCTCTTCTCACCATCGCCTGATAGTGCTCTTGCGAGTTTTCACTAAACGGACTCTCTTATTTTCAGTTTCTCTACTCACCGTCGCCTTATGGTGCCTGAAGGTTTTCACCGATAAGACTCTCTCATTTTATTTCTCTTAATTTAAATTGTATCAGATTCCATCAATGATGTTTTCACTTCTCTCCCTTTGCCAATTGATCGGAAGGACTTGAACAAGGTCTTTGGGTAAAAAGGATTTTAAGTGGAATTACAACTTTGGAACCATTTCAACGAATTTTAACCGAACCGTCATATCAACTGCCCCAGTTTCAATTTTGGGGAAAATTGGGATTTTTATTTTGGTGTGACTGAACCTCAAAGAGGGGCTGCCTACGTACCCTTTCGGGATCTATTCAAAACGTAGTTCATGCAAATATTTTTTTTTTTACTTTTTTTTTCTTCTTTTTCTTTTCTTTTTTTTCCTTTCTTTTTTCCTTTTGCACTTTTGGGTTTCAAAGAGGGTAATCAAAGAAGCGTAACCGGCTCAAAGGGTTTACAAAGGATTAAGAGTATTTGGGGTAGCGAGAAAGAAAGCCTTCGTCATCTCAACTGTGCAAAGACATCACCGGAGTTAGTTTAGACATAGTACCCTTTTACTGCAACTGGATCATTTCCTTCAATATCTCCCTAGATACAATGCTCATCTCAGAAATATATTCCAGATGATGTATGGTCTCTTCCAATTAAGAGAGAGTTTTCTTTTTGCTTCCTGGTGATGAGGAAGAATGCGCCTTAACAACAGTTGTCCTATTTCGAGATTCTTGGGCCACACTTTCTTGTTGTAAGCATGGGCCATTCTTTGTTGGTACAATTACCCGGGTATTCCCTGAGTACAGTACACTCTTTTGTATGCGAACCAATTTTCCTTCAATTGTTCCAATTCTTTGTTTTATTTTCTCGAGGCTACCTTTTTTTGCATTTCGACTCTCGATTCATTATTTCGAAATTTGACAGCATTTCAGGATCTAGGCATGAAGTCCGCAAGCATGTCATGTTATTTAAAGCTGCATTATTAGAACTAAAGAGAAGAAATGAGGGGGGGGGGATAACAAAATCAGAAAAAATGAACGATGGAATATGGATTTCATTTTTGGGAATTTAAAAGATAACAGGGTTCACATTCGGGAATTTAAAGACAAAAAACTAAAAGAAACATCCGAGTTACACCCTGAAATAACTCAGGATGTAGAAAAATGCGGCACGACAAGTCTAATGGGACTCCCGCCTGATCGGGAATGGCATAGCCTTCCAGTTTTGGAGTTTAGCATCTGGTCCCATGTAGAGCACCTCAGCGGTGCTAGTCCCTTCCCCTGGCTCGACGATGTGGGTTTCGCAAAGCCTTGCCCCACATTTTCCCTCACTCTTTTTAGTCGTGAAATCCTCATCATCTTCCTCTTTACAGTCCTTAAGCTTCTGTGGTATGCGTCCAACAACCACTGGCTCATTCAGCCGAGGTGGTTTAATTGTCTCCCATACCTCATAGACTTGCTTGGGTGCATCAATTTCCTTTTTCGGTTCTGTCTCTGTGATTTTACTCTTCTTTTCTCCTTTCTCTTGTTTCGGGGATGCCTTGGGCTTCCTTTCCGCATCGGCAATAGCAATTATAGCTTTTGAGGCTGGATCAAATTCTCTGTCCTCACAGATCATGCCGATTATTGGCCCGTTGTTGTGAACGGGCAGCGGGTTAGTGGTCACATTTGGGACATCCTCATCCCTTAACACAATTTTCTCTTGCTCTATTAAATTCTCCACCGCTTGTGTTAGAGTCCAACGGTCATTTGTATGATGGCCCTCTAGTCACGACCCTAGTTGACCAATCACGAACCTGTCATGACGGCATCCAGTCTTCGCGACTAGGTAAGCCTAACTCAATGCGGAATGCACAACTCTAATGAACAATAATTAAGATAACAGCGAAATGACATAAACGAAATGTAATAGCTGCCGATCGGCATATACACTTTACCAAATACCAGAATATACAACAACCAAGACCTAAAAACTCACGGGCAACACAGACTAAGAGAGTATAACTGTAGCTCTATTCATCCAGAATATATATACAACCGAAAAAGGGAATAACTAACATCACTCAGGAAGAATAGAAGAAGACCGTCCGGATCTGCGGACGTAGCAGATTTATACCTCGAGTCTCCTGAAAATGTGCCCAAGTCACCGGTAGTGTGTCTGATCAGATGGACCTCGATCTGCACAACAAAAGTGTGCGGAAGAGTAGCATGAGTACACCACGACGGGACTCAGTATGTGCCAAGCCTAACCTCGATGGAATAGTGATGAGGAAGGCCAGGGCCCTACTGATTCACATCCAAGCAACGGTCGTAGTCAATATAATCCGGTCAATTAAGTCCAGAGTCGATCCCACAGGGAATTAACCTATCAACTGCAACTTCCACAACCCAAGAACACTTCTGAAGTAGCTTCCCAAAATTTGAATATATTTTTATGGATGTTTTCTAACAACTAACTTTTGTAAGAATTAAAGACTTGAATGAAAGAATTGAACGTTGGGTAAAGAATAAAGAGAAAGACTAAGGTATTGTTTTCCCCTATTGATGGAATCCCTTCTGTTTATGCTTATACAAATTGTCAATATTATTTTATCAATAATAAATGCTATTTTTACCATAATTCTCTCCCGAGCAACTACAATAATTTACTAGTGCACTTTCCCGAGCTACCCTAGCTAGCTTTAATTTGAATAGTTCACTTTAGATTGCACCCAAGGCTTCGTAATTCCTAAGCTCACCTTGACGCCTAAAATTATGGATTCCTCCAATAATCTAGGTGTGGTGCTGTTCAACAATATACCTAAATATGAACACTTTTCCAAGTTATGCACACTAAATAGGAACAACTAATTGAGAGCTCTATCATTAACTACAACAACAACGAAGTTGAACAAATAGAAATCTAGCTAACAATTTGTAATCGCATAACCTAGAAGTTCATCACACAATGGGTTCCATCAAAACCTTAGATAAAGAATTAACTACTCATAATCAAATAAACAAGATAGATAATTGAATTCATAATCAAAGATTCAATGTAAAAGAAAGAAAGATGTTGAGAGAGTTCTCTCTTACTAGTTTTCTTGCAAAAGTAGTGAATACTACAATACTTGCCTCTCTTGGGCGAATCTTATCATTATATAGAGGGTTTAAGTTACAAAATTTGAGTTTTGACAAGCTTAGCCTTCAAATTTTCGGCCTCGCCCGCTGTCCGTCCGCAGTCGTGGATGGACCGCGGAAAATCCACTCTTCTGAACTTCAAAATCTTCTGCAGGCCTCTTCTGCCGCTGTTCCACCGCGGTTGCGGTGAAACTGCGGTATTTTACCCTGTTAATTTTGGAATTTGGAAAAACGCAAAACATGAAAGTTGTAGCTCATTGGGTTAGCTTTCCAACCATATATTATGGAGCCAAGACGGAGTCTTGAGAGAAACGTTATGTCCAAATTACTAGACAGTGCGCAATATGCCTCATCGAGTCTTCGTTTGTACTAAACTATCAAATTTGACCCCCGAACACGATCCCGGATTAATTCCTTGAGCTTTTACGCAGACTTCAAAGCTCCAAATCACTTAAATTCATTCCATAACATCTATATAGCTCGGAATCACACCTTCCCGTCTATTTTCGGCATAATTTCTTGACTTGTACCACACTTTGGCCATTTTCACCATCTTTTGACTCCAAAACTTGCTCTTTTAGTCTTCATTAGCTCACGTGTACCTATAACACACTAAAAACACTAATAAAAGCATTTTGTCATCATAAACAAAATCAAAACAACAATAACATGTGATTATTAGGGCATAAATATAGTCAAATTCACCTATTATCACCTACCGAGAATAATAAAAGTAATGATAATAACACCGAACAGTACAAAATAGGAATAAGTCTTGAATAACAGCAAACAAGATAAATACTACAATCCGTCTACAGTTAAGCTAACAAGAGAAATCAACACAACTAGTACAAATCAACAATCCAGGATCTCCGGGAATTGAACCCGCAATCCTTTTAAACTCAGCAACTCAGGATCTGTTGGAATCGAACCTGCAGTCCATATATCAGTATCGCAGGATCTCCGGGAATTGAACTCGCATTCCTTTATATCAGTATCATAGGATCTCCAGAAATTGAACTCGCAGTCATTTATATCGGTATCACAGAATCTCCGGGAATTGAACACGCATTCGTTTTTATCAGGAACACAGGATCTCCGGGAGTTGAACCCGCAGACCACAAAACATAACCACAATTAAATAAGAGAAAACACAGAGAAATATGAAGTACACTGCTACAATTAACAACTAAATTCAATCTCAACATGTTTGAGGGAGTTCAATTAAGGCAAGTAGGCATTTAGACAATTAATCCCATCTAATCATGCTTCCATAGCTAACATAGGGTAAATCTTGCAATTAAACCAATTAATTAACAGAGATAACACTGATAGAGTAGTTTAAGCAAACTGATTTTTCAACAATTTGCACAAGTACACGCTAGTCACCTCGCGTAAAAGGCATTCAAATCAACACATATATACGCTAGGGGAGAAATTCCCCCACGCAAGGTTAGACAAGTCACTTACCTCAATTTCGGTACAAAACCGCTAAGAAATAACTCCCTTACCATGGGTATCCGACTCCGAGGGGTCCAAATCTGTTAAAACCAATTACATAGTGTAAATAACATCGCAAGTAACTAATTATAGTGATAAAATTAAGCTACCACGCAAAAATGAGTGAAATAACCAAAATACCCCTTCATCCATCGGCTCATAATCAAAATATTTTTACATTTTAAGAACCATTGTACTCTCATGAGTCTAACCATATAAAATTTATCAAAATCGGAGTTTGTTTTCCCCTCAAAATCATCAAAGTTTGTTCTATTAAACTTACCCCAATTTACACCCCAAATTCGAAATTAAAGTACGAATTTGAGTTTAGATTAGTGAATAATGATCACAAGGGAGTAAGAAATCGTTACCCAACAATTGTCTCTCAAAAGCACGAAAAACATCACTCAAAACCGAGCTCCCTAGCTTGAGTTTTTGCAAAAATGGTGAAACCCTCGCGGATGAATGTTATATTTTGATTCTATCTACCCAGCAAATTACTCTATGCGATCGCATGACCCTTGTTGCGATCGCATAGCACAACTTTCCTGCCTCACATGTTTACTTTATGCGATTGCATAGACCACAATATAATCGCACTGCTCAACAAAATAGCCTTATGCGATCGCACTCCCTACTCCGCGATCCCATAGAACAAAATATAGGACCTGGGACCCCTAACCTTTCCCTCATGCGATCGCATAGACCCCTTCGCGATCGCAGAGGAAAATCATCCCCAGTTATGCGATCACATAGCCCTTTCCGCGATCGCATAGAGCAATTTTTAAGCCTCATCCCAAGAATTCTATGCGGTCGCATCACCCTATTGTGATCGCATAGAGCAACCAACTACAACACTTATGCCAGCAAAAACTAACATGTTCATCAACTCGAAATGGTCCGTTTAACACCCGAAAACACCCCCGAGGCCCCCGGGGCCTCAACCAAAACTACCAACTCACTCCAAATCACGATACGAACTTGTTCCAATAATAAAAACATATCATTAAACGTAACAATCATCAGATTATGGCGGATTCAAGCCTAAGTTTCAACCAAAACTTCCGAAAACCTACATGCTATCATAAACCCGACCAAACGACGTCCGCATGACCTAAAAATTTGCAGATATGTCCAAAATCACCTAACAAAGCTACTGCAACTATCGGAATTCCATTTTGACTCCCAGATCAAAATCTTACTTGTTGACCAGATTTTAAAAAATTCCAAACTTCGGCATTTCAAGCCTAAATGAGCTATGGACCTCCAAAATACATTCCGAACATGCTCTTAACCCTGAAATCACCTAACAGAGCTAACAGAACCATCGAATTTCCGTTCTGAGGTCGTCCTAACACTGTTCCAAATACAAGCCATTTTTCAACTATAAAGCTCTCATTTAGGGACTAAGTGTTCCAAAACACTACAAATTCTCGAACCGAACATCCCGGTAAACCACAATAGCAGAATTGAACTTAGGTGAAATATTAAATTGGGGATCGGAGCATAAATTTCAAAAATGACCGGCCGAATCATTACATATTCCCACACTTAAACATTTTTTCATCCTCGAACGAGTATAGAAAACATACTTGAAGTAGTGAAGAGGCGAGGGTACTGGATGCCCATTTCGTGCTCGATCTCCCAAGTCGCCTCCTCAGCCGGCTGACCCCACCATGGACTTTCACCGAAGCGATGTTCTTTGACCTTAGCTTTCTGATTTGCTTGTCCAAAATGGCCACTGGCTCCTCAACATAAGACAGATCATTGTCTAGCTGAACAGAATTGAAACCCAATACGTGCGACGGGTTACCATTGTATCTCCGGAGCATAGAGACACGAAATACGGGATGGACCCGGCTAGGCTGGGGGTAAGGCCAGCTCATAAGCAACCTCCCCAACACGCCTCAAAATCTCAAAAGAGCCAATAAATCTCGGACTCAGCTGAGTACATTAGCATGATATAATCTGAAGATATTCCCTTTTGTTCAAACAAGTAGAACCTGCTCGCCAACCATAAATGCCACATCGCGAACCTTCTTGTTCGCATAACTCTTTTGTCTGGACTGGGTTGCACGGAGTCTATCCTGGATCACCTTGACTTTGTCACCCATCTCAGTACCTAGCAACCTGGCCTAGCCCGGCTCGAACCAACCCACTTGGGACCTGCACCTCCTACCATATAGGGCCTCATAAGGCGCCATTTGAATGCTGGACTGATAGCTGTTGTTATAAGCAAACTCCTCCAGTGGAAAGAAGTGATCCCATGAACCTCCAAACTCAGTCACACACGCACGAAGCATATCCTTCAAAATCTGAATAGTGCACTTAGACTGTCCATCCATCTGTGGGTGAAATGCTATACTCAACTCCACCGAGTACCTAACTCCTGCTGTACGGCTCTCCAGAAACGTGAAGTAAACTAAGTGCCTCTGTCTGAAATGTTGGAAACTGGAATACCATGCAACTGGACTATCTCCCTAATGTAGATTTCCGCCAACCGCTCCGATGAGTAAGTTGTGCATACAGGTATGAGATGTGCGGACTTGGTCAGCTGATCCACAATGACCCAAATAGAATCAAACTTCCTCACAGTCCGTGGAAGTCCAGATACGAAGTCCATGGTGATGGGCTCCCATTTCCACTCTAGGATCTCAATCTACTACAATAACCAACCCGGACGCTGATGCTCATACTTCACCTGCTGGCAGTTGAGGCACCTAGAAACATAGTCAACAATATCCTTCTTCATCCGCCTCCACCAATAGTGCTACCTCAAGTCCTGATACATTTTCGCGGCACTCAGATGGATGGAATACCGCGAGCTATGGGCATCACCTAGAATCTACTCTCGAAGATCATCTACATTGGGCACACAAATATGCCCCTACATCCTCATTACTCCGTCATCCCCGATGGTGAAATCTCGAGCATCACCACGCCGAAATTTGTCCTAAAGATCCAGCAAATAAGGGTCATCAAAGTGTCACTCTCTGATGCGATCAAATAGAGAAGACCGAGAAACCACATAGGCCAGAACCCGACTGGGCTCTGAAAGATCCAATTTAACAAAATGCCTGGCCAAATCCTGAACATCCATCGCCATAGGTCGCTCCGAAGCTGGTAGATATGCCAAACTCCCCAAACTCTGCACCCAGCAACTCAAGGCATCGTCAACCACATTGGAATTACCTGGGTGATAAAAAATAGTAATATCATAGTATTTTAACAACACCAACCACCTCCTCTGACGCATGTTCAGGTCCTTATGCTTAAGCAAGTGCTGCAAACTTCGATGATCAGTGTAAATCTCACAAGGGACCCCATACAAATAATGACGCCAAATATTCACGAGGTAAACAATGGCACCTAGCTCAAGATCGTGAACAGGGTAGTTCTTTTCATGCACCTTCAGTTGTCGGGACGTGTAGGCAATCACCCTACCATCCTACATCAATACTGCTCCAAGTTTAACCCGTGAGGCACCACAATATACCGTATAGGACGCCGAACCGGTAGGCAACATCAAGATATGGGCCGAAGTCAAAGATGTCTTGAGATTTTGGAAGCTCGCCTCACACTCCTCTGTCCAGTGAAAAGGAGCATCCTTCTAGGTCAATCTGGTCATAGGTGCTGCGATCGAAGAGAACCCCTCCACAAAGCGACGGTAATAGCCCGCCAAACCAAGGAAACTACGAATCTCAGTAGCTGATGAGGGCCTAGGCCAACCCCGCACGGCCACCACCTTCCTCGGATCAACTCGAATACCCTCGCTCGACACTACGTGGCCTAGAAATGCCACCGAACTCAGCCAAAACTCACATTTAGAGGACTTTTCATATAATTGATTCTCCCTCAGAGTCTGAAGCACTATCCTCAAGTGCTGCTCGTGCACTTCCCGACTCCGGTAATATACCAAAATATCATCAATGAAAATGATCACGAACGAGTCAAGATATGACCTGAATTTATTATACATCAAATGCATAAAAGCTACTGGGGCATTAGTCAGCCCGAAAGACATAACGAGGAACTCATAGTGACCATACCGAGTCCTGAAGGCAGTCTTCAGGATATCTGGCTCCTGAATCTTCAGCTGATGATAACCATAGTGCAATCAATCTTGGAGAACACCAGTGCGCCCTGTAGCTGGTCAAATAAGTCATCAATACGTGGCAAAGAATTTTGATTCTTTACTGTAACTTTGTTCAACTGGCGATAGTCAATGCACATATACATAGAACCGTCCTTCTTCTTCACAAACAACATAAGAGCACCCCAAGGCGAAACACTGGGTCAAATGAAATCCTTACCCAACAACTCCTGTAACTGATCCTTCAACTCCTTCAACTCAGGAGGAGCCATGCGGTACGGAGGAATAAAAATGGGCTGAGTGCCCGGCAATAAGTCAATACCAAAGTTGATATCTCTATCGGGCGGCATGCCCGGGAGATCAACTGGAATTACATCAGAGAAATCATGTACCACTGGGACGAAATCAATAGAAGGAGTGTCAACACTAACATCCCTCACATAAGCTATATAAGCAGCACACCCCTTCTCAACCATACGCTGAGCTTTGAGAAAGGAAATAACACGGCTGGGGGTGTGATCTAGATTACCACTCCACTCAATACGTGGAATGCCTGGCATAGCCAACTTCACGGTCTTGGCGTGACAATCAAGAATAGCATAGTGGGGCGACAACCGGTCCATGCCCAGAATAATATGGAAATCAACCATACTGAGCAATAAAAGATTAGCTCTGGTCTCAAAACCACAATTAATGACAAAACACGACCGATACATATGGTTCACAACCAAAGAATCTCCTACTGGAGTAGAAACATAAACGGAGGCACTCAAAGAATCCCGAGGCACACCCAAATGTGAAGCAAAATAAGAGGACACATATGAAAAAGTAAATCCAGGATCAAATAGAATCAATGCCTCTCTGTGACTAACCAAGATAATACTTGTAATAATAGAATTAGAGGCGATAACTGTGGCACGATCATGAATACCATAAAACCTGGCCCGACCCCTTCCTCGAGGGTGACCTCTGTCACCCTGATCCTTGCCCCTGGCTGGCTGGGCAGGTGGGGTGGCAGCTGGGGCTGGTGTGATGGCCTGCTGCCCTTGTGAACCACGCTGAGGCTACAAAGTCTGTGGAGGCCCTCCTCTCCTACGCATAGGGCACTCCCTAACCAGATAGTGAGTATCCCCACACTCAAAACAAGCCCTGGGAGGACACGGTTGCTGTGACTGATCGGCCCTGCTCCCGCTGGACTGACCCCTAGAGGTACCCCGCACAGGAAACGCACTGGAAACTGGGGGAGCATAATAAGGCTCCTGAGGTGCTGGAGGAGCTGGAGTACTACCATCTGCTGGCAATGCTAAATGAACTGGACAAACGAAATAACCCCTACCAAATCGACCGACTGCTGTAGTACGGGTACCAGAGAAATGACCTGACTCACGAGACATCTCGGCCACCCTCTCTCCTCGCTCTCTAGTGAGCATACCCTCGATTTGTCTGGCAATACTTACCGCCTGCTGATACGGTACATCCATCTCTATCTCTCTAGCCATGCTGGACCGGATAGGCAGAATAAAACCCTCAATAAAACTCCGCACTCTCTCCCAGACCGTGGCGACCAAGGCCGGTGCATGTCTGGCTAACCGGGTGAAACTGATAGCATACTTAGATATTGTCATAGAGCCTTGGCGCAACTGCTCAAACTCCACTCACCAAGCATCCCTAAGGCTCTAGGGAACAAACTCCCTCAAAAATATATCAAAAAACTATGTCAAGGTCAACGAGGCAGACTCGTCTGGACTATCCAACTCATATGTGCGTCACCAATCATAAGCGGCCCCTTGAAGCTGAAAAGTAGTAAAGGAAACCCCACTGGCCTCCACTATACCCATAGTACAGAGGATTCCATGACACTCCTCCAGAAATCCCAAGGCATCATCTGAAGCTAAACCACTGAACATTGGGGGATCATACTTCTTGAACCTCTCCAACCTGCGCTGCTCGTCCTCGGAGGCAGCTGGCCCACCTCCGGGCTGTACTAGTACGGCATGCGGTATAATAATAACCTCTATAACCTGCTCCACGGGCATTCGCTGCTCAGGTGTGCGGGCTGCGGGAGTCTGGGCCCCTCCCACGACCTCAGATGTAGCTGCAGCGAGAAGAAGCAACCTCTCCTAAGCTAGAGTAGTGTACATGCTCATAAACTAGGCTAGAGTCTCCTGGAGTGCTGGAGTCGTAGTAGCTGTAGTAGGTGTACCAGGTGCCTGCGCTCCAACCAAATCCACTGGTGGTGCGCACGGGTGCTGTGGCTGCACCTCGGGCGCGTTCTCGACCTCTACCCCGGACCCGGCCTCTGGCGGCGGTAGTAGAGGGCGCGTGTGCCTGATCCTCACGAGTAGCACGTGTCCGCACAATCTGTGAGAGAATAGAAGATCGAAAGTTTAGATTTGGTGTCAAAATATCGCATGATAAGGAATTCAAAAGAAATGAAGAGTTTCCTAAACAGTTACATAGCCCCTCGTAGATAAATACGGACGTCTTCGTATCGATCAACGAGGCTCTAAATAACCGGTATGTGTCCCGTGACTCCTATGAACCTAGGGCTCTGATACCAACTTGTCACGACCCTAGTTCACCAATCGTGAACCTATCATGACGACAACCAGTCTTCAAGACTAGATAAGCCTTACTCAATGTGGAATGCACAACTCTTATGAACAATAAATAAGATAACAGCGGAATGACATAAAAGAAATGTAATAGGTGCCGCTTAGCACATACACTTTACCAAATACCAGAATATACAACCACCAAGACCCAGAAACTCACGGGCAACACAGACTAAAAGAGTATAACTATAGCTCTATATATCCAGAAAATCTATACAACTGAAATAAGGGAATAACTGACATCACTCAGGAAGAATAGAATAAGACCCTCCGGATCTGCGGACGTAGCAGATTCATACCTCTAATCTCCTGAAAATGCGCCCAAGTCACCGGTAGTGCATCTGATAAGATGAACCTGGATCACTACAACAAAAGCGTGCAGAATAGTAGCATGAGTACACCATGGCGGTACTCAGTAAGTGCCAAGCCTAACCTCGATGGAGTAGTGACGAGGAAGGTCAGGGCCCTATCGAGAATAACAAAAGTTATGATAATAACACCGAACAGTACAAAATAGGAATAAGTCTGGAATAATAGCAAATGAGATAAATACTACAATCCGTCTACAGTTAAGCTAACAAGAAAAATCAACACAACAAGTACAAATCAACAATCCAAGATCTTAAATTTTGGGGGGAAAACATTTTGGGGAAGGTCTTTTTGGGGTAAAAATTTGGGTTTTCAAATGTTTGGCCAATTTTGAATTTTAAGACCAAGCCTTTTTATTTCCCTCTTCTTTTTGTTGTTCTTTTCTTTCTTTAACTAATTAAAAACCTAAACTAAATTCCTAAAGTAATTCAAATTGTAAAATTAAACTAATTATCAAACTATGTAAAAATGATCTTTTTTTTATAGTTTTTCTATGATTTTAAAAATATTAAAAGTGCATGAAATGCAACTAAATAAAAAAAACACCTAAAAATCAATTAAAATTATTTTGGTCTATTTTTTAGGAGTTATTTTCATATTGGGAAAAAATCACGTGCTTACATATAATATCAAAAATAATCTGAACAATGAGACAAAACTTACTTTCATGTCTCAATTCATTTTCATTTCGTATCTTGTGGTAGGCGTACCACTCGCTCCCAGATTTAATAATAGGCTACCGATAGCTATGGCTAATGCCAACAATCATATAACTTTGTGGTCGGCGTGCCACACAATCCCATTTTCTTATTATATAAGTGGTCGGCGTGCCACACGATCTTATTTCTTTATTATGTAAGAGGTCGGCGTGCCACACAATCCCAATTCTTTAATATATAAGTGGTCGGCGTGCCACATGATCCCAATTCTTTAATATATATTACTAGCATTGAACCAATAATCTCTTATCAACAATGTGCATATAAATGTGTCACCGGTATTAAACCGGTAATCTTCAATTCAACAACATTTATATTACCAGGGAAAAATCAATAATTTTGTAATTCAACAACATTTATATTATCGGGGTAAAATCAATAATTTTTTAATTCAACAACATTTATATTACCAGTATAAAACCAATAAATACTAACTAATCAATAATATATGTATGTTACCGGTGTGGCACCAATAAACTTAAATCAACAATTTATATATTAACGGTATGAAACCAATAATAATTCCTTTCATATAATCATATAAGATTAATAGGAATTTAATCCATTTAAGACCCACGGTCATGCTCGACCCTCAATGTATAGATACTCGTCACCATGCCTATACGTCGGACTCCACACATAATAATTAGCACATAAATTTAATTCCTATTCTCTCAAGCTAGGATAGAACAAACACTTACCTCGAAAGTTTACGATCAATTCAATCCGTAGCAATGCCTTTTCCTTTCGAATTTGGCTCCAATTCAAATCGTATCTATACGCAATTGATTTAATATCATCAATACTACTTAACAAACTATTTCAAATGACTAGATACAATTTTTACAACATTCTGCCCAGAATAGTGAAAATCGACTCGGGGCCCACATGATCGAAACACGAGGTTCGAACCAAAATAAATTCACTCAATCATCCACGAGTTCAAATATGTAATTTGTTCTTAAGTTCGACCCCAACACGAGGTCTAGATCACAAATTCTTTGAAAACCCTAACTATACTCATTCCTCTAATTTTTCTACCATTTACACATGTTTAGGCCTAGGAATTCAAATAATATAGATGAAATATGAAGAAAACGAGTTAAGAATTATTTACCCAACAAGTTTGATGAAAATCACCCAAGAATCGCCCAGAAATGGTGTTGGAGAAGAGAGAGTTTGTGAAATGGGATGAAATCCCGATTCTGTTCTATTTTGGGATTAAATTCACTGGGCGGAATTTTTGTTCTACGCGATCGCGTGAACAGGGTTGCGATCGCGGAGGGTAAATGCTCAAGTCTACCCGATCGCATGGACAATGCTACGATCGCGTAGAAGGAATTCGCTGGGTGGTCCGTTTACACTATGCGATCGTGGAGAGGAAGGCCGGAAAGCTATGCATCGCGTTGAAGAAATGGCCAAGGCAGTGCGATTGCGTGGATGAGACCGCGATCACGTAGAGAAAAATCTCTGTGTACAAATTGTAGAAAATCTGCCAGTTTTCTTAAGTCCAAAAACATCCCGTTACCTATTCGAAACTCACCTGAGCCCTCGGGAATCCAAACCAAATATGTAACTGACTCAAAAATATCATACGAACATGGTCGAGCGATCAAATCGTGAAAATAACATCAAAATCAATGAATTGAGCTTTAAAACTTAAGAATTCTTTCAAAATTGCATAACTTCCAAATTTTCCAATTTAAGGCCAAAACACATTAAACGATGTCTGTTTTCAACTAAACTTTACAGGAAGTGTTTAACCAACATATGTGACCTGTACCAGGCATCAGAACGAAAATACTAGCCCGATACTATTACTTTTTACTCAAATTTCAGTTTCATTTTCCTTAAATAATTTTAGAAAATAATTTAACAGAAAATTTTTTTTACCGGGGTTCTAGACCTCGGATTTTGATTCCGGGTATACGCCCGAGTTCCATATTTTTCTATAGATTTTCTAAGACCGTCAAATCACGGGTCCTGGTCCGTTTACCAAAAATATTGACCAAAGTCAACCATATCGATATTAATATCAAAATCTTCAATTTTTTCACATATTTCATATATTTCAACATAAATAATTTTCGGCTTCGCGCCCGGACTGTGCACGCAAATCGAGGCAACTATAAATGAGGTTTCAAGGCATTAAAAGCTCAAAATGATTGAGAAAATAAGTGATGACCCTTTGGGTTGTCACATTCTCCACCTCCAAAACAACCGTTCGTCCTCGAACGGACAAAAGAAAGAAGTTCCTGCATCAGGGAATAGATGAGTATATCGGCTCCGCATGTTAGACTCGGACTCCCAGGTTGATGCCTCAGGAGGCTGACCCCTCATCTAAAATTGCACAGAAGAAAAACTCTTCGACCTTAACTACCGAACCTGCCGATCTAGAATAGCTGACGGCTCCTCCTCATAAGATAGATTCTTGTCCAGTTGGACAATGCTGAAATCTAACACGTGCGATGGATCGCCGTGATATTTTCGGAGCATGGATACATGAAACACTGGATGCACAACCGACAAGCTAGGTGGCAAGGCAAGCTTATAATCCACCTCTCCCACACGATCAAGAATCTCTAATGGGCCAATAAACCTAGGGCTAAGTTTGCCATTCTTTCCAATTCTCATTACGCCCTTCATAGGCGACACCCGGAGCAATACTCGCTCCCCAACCATGAAAGCTATATCTCGAACCTTGCGATCTGCATAGCTCTTTTGCCTGGACTGAGCTATACGAAGCCTATCTTGAATGATCTTGACCTTATCTAAGGCCTCTTGAACTATATCCATATCTAACAACTGAGCTTCTTATGGTTCAAACCATCCAACCAGAGAATGACACCGCCTACCATACAAGGCTTCATAAGGATCCATCTAAATGCTCGATTGATAGCTATTATTACAAGCAAACTCTGCCAAAGGCAGGAATTGATCCCACAAACCTCCAAAATTAATAACACACGCTCGAAGCATATCTTCTAATATTTGAATAGTCCTCTCGGACTGACCGTCCGTCTGGGGATAAAAGGTTGTACTTAGCTAGACGTTAGTGCCCAACTCTCGTTGAACCACCTTCCAAAAATGTAAGGTAAACTGCGTACCTCGATCTGAAATGAGAGAGATAGGTGCACCATGAAGGCGAACAATCTCCCTGATATAAATCCCAGCTAATCTCTCAGATGATTAGGTAGTGGCAACGGAATAAAATGAGCTGACTTGGTTAGCCTATCAACAGTAACCCAAATAGCATCAAACTTATTTCGAGTCATCGGAAGACCACAAACGAAGTCCATAGTGATCCGCTCCCACTTCCATTCAGGAAGTTCAATTCTCTGAAATAAACCGCCAGGTCTCTGATGTTCATACTTAACCTGCTGACAATTAAGACATCGTGCCACATATGCCACAATATCCTTTTTCATTCTGCGCCACCAATAATGTTATCGCAAATCTTGATACATTTTCGTTGCGCCTGGGTAAATAGAATACCGCGAACTGTGAGCTTATTCTAGAATCAATTCTCTAAGCCCATCAATATTTGGCACACAAATGCGCCCTTGCATCCTTAGGATCCCATCAGCATCTAAGGTGACCTGTTTAGCACCTCCTCGCTGAACCGTGTCTTTAAGGTCACATAAATAAGGATAATTATATTGTTGATCGCGGATACGCTCCAATAATAAAGAGCGAGCGACCGTGCAAGCTAGCACTCGACTAGGCTCAGAAATATCAAATCTCACAAATCAATTGGCTAAGGACTGAACATCCAAAGCAAACGGCCTCTGATTGACTGGGATATAAGCAAGACTGCCCATACTGGCTGACTTCCTACTTAGAGCATCGGCCACCACGTTGGCCTTTCCCGGATGATATAAAATGGTGATATCATAATCTTTCAACAATTCTAGCCACCTTCTCTGTCTCAAATTCAGCTCCTTCTATTTAAACATGTACTGAAGGCTTTTGTGATCGATGTATACTTCACATGCCACACCATACAAATAATGCCTCCAGATCTTCAATGCGTGAACAATCGCCGCCAATTCTAGATCATGAACTAGATAGTTCTTTTCATGAATCTTCAACTGCCTCGAAGCATAGGCAATAACCTTGCCATCCTGCATTAACATTGCACCAAGCCCAATACGGGAAGCATCACTATAAATAGTATAAGGTCCTGTACATGTGGGTAAAACCAATACCGGTGCTGTGGTCAAGGCTGTCTTGAGCTTTTGAAAGCTCGCCTCACATTCATCGGCCCATTCGAACTGAACACCTTTTGGCATCAATCTGGTTAGTGGGGTTGCAACAGATGAAAACCCCTCCACGAATCGCCGATAATAACCTGCTAATCTCAAGAAACTCCGAATCTCTGTGGCTAATGTCGGTCTAGGCCAGTTCTTGACTGCCTTAATCTGCTTTGGATCAACCTGAATACCCGCTGCCGTCATATTATGAACCAAAAATGCAACTGAATTTAGCCAAAATTCACACTTTAAAAATTTTTCATATAGTTGGCTATCTCTCAGAGTCTGCAAGGCCACTCTGAGATGTTGCGCATGCTCCTCACGACTGCGAGAATATATTAATATGTCATCCATGAAGACTATTACAAACAAGTCTAAATAAGGCCGGAACACCCGATTCATCAATTCCATAAAAGCTGCTGGGTGCATTTGTCAACACAAAAGACATGACCAGAAATTCATAATGTCCGTACCGAGTGCGAAATGCTGTCTTAGGGACATCAGATGCCGTAATCTTCAGCTGATGATAGCAAGATCTCAAGTCTATCTTCAAAAAGATCTTGGCACCCAGACGCTGATCAAATATATCATCAATTCGCGGGAGTGGATATTTAATTTTAATAGTCACCTTTTTCAATTGCCGATAATGAATGCACATTCTCATCGAACCATCTTTATTCTTTATAAATAATACCGGCGCACCCCACGGCAAAATATTAGGTCTAATGTAACCCCTTTCAAGTAAATTCTACAACTGCTCTTTCTATTCTTTTAATTCTGGCGGAGCCATGCGATATCGGGGAATAGAAATGGGATGAGTGCCTGGAGCCATGTCAATGCAAAAATAAATATCCATATCTGGTGGCATACCAGCATGTCTGAAGGAAACACTTCAGGAAATTCGTAGACCTCGGGCACAGAGTCAATAGAAGGAACCTCAGCACTAGAATCACAGACATAGGCTAAATAAGCCAAACACCCCTTTTCCACCATACGCCGAGCCTTAACATAAGAAGTAACATTATGGCTAGTGTGACCAAAAATTCCTTTCCACTCTATACGAGGCAAATTTGGTAGAGCTAAGGTCACAGTCTTGGCATGGCAATCTAAAATAGCAAGATATGGAGATAACCAGTCCATGCCTAATATAATATCGAAGTCCACCATATTTAGGAGCAATAAATGAGCACGAGTATCAAGACTCTCAATCACTATAATACATGACCGATGAACTCGATCAACCACAATAGAATCGCCTACTGGTGTAGACACATGAACAGGAACACCTAGTGGATCACTAGGCTGAACCAAGTATAGTGCAAAATAGGAAGACACGTACGAATATGTAGACCCAGGGTCAAATAATGCTGATGCCTCTCTATCACAAACCAAAATAATACATGTAATAATGGCATTGGAGGACTCAGCCTCTAGTCTGGCAGGAAGTGCATAACATCGGGGCTGGGCCCCACCAACCTGAGTAGTATCTCAAGGACGATCAACTACTGGCTAGTCTCTACCTGTATCGGTCTAGGCTCCACCTCTATGACCTCTACCACCACCTCTATTTCCTCTACCTCTACCTCTAGCTGGCTGGGCAGGCTGTAGGGGAACTGGGGCCTGAACCATAGCATGAGAACCCTGCTGCTGAGAGCTGTCAGAAGCTCGAGGGCAATACCTTGCAATGTGCCTAATGTTGCCATACGTATAACAAGCCCTCAGATGCTGAGAATAACAGAGTGGTGGTGCACTGATAGGCTGCTGATCAGAATAGTGTGGCTGAGGATTATGACTATTAGAAGCATCGTGAGAAATCTTAAGAGTTGACTAATAAGGTCTAGGAAGATGGCCTCTACCATGCGAATCTCTACCTCCAGATGAGGTACTACTGAATCTGCTTGAATTACGAGTTCTCTTATCCGAACCATGACCTGATCACTGTGACAGAGCCATCTCGATCCGACGGGCTGCATTGGCCGCCTCCTGAAAAGTAATTTCAGTCCCTGCTCCCATAGCCATCTGCAGACGAATTGGTTGACTCAAGCCTTCAATAAATCTTCTCACCCTTTCCCTATCTGTTAGAAGTATGACAATGGCATGACGAGCCAGGTCTATGAACATAGTCTCGTACTGTGTGACAGACATAGAACCCTGATGAAGATGCTCAAATTGCATGTGCAAAGCCTCCCTCTGAGTTGCTGGAAGGAACTTTTCCAAGAACAACTTCTGCAAATTGGCCCTAAGTCAAGGATGATGATCTTGCTGGCCTAGATACACAATAATCTCTCCACCAAGTCTTGGCGGATCCAAATAATCAAAAAGTGGCAAAATCAACTCCATTGGTCTCCACGATACCCATAGTATGGAGAACCTCGTGGCAGCTATATAGGAAGTCACGGGGATCCTCTGAAGAAGTGCCCCTGTAGGTGGTAGTGAACAGTTTGGTAAATATGTCCAATCTCCATAACGCATCAGCAGACATAGCTGCACCATCACTAGCCTGAGTCACTATGACAGGCTAAACTGCCTCAGCTGGCTGAATCACAAGAACCTGAGCCTGGGGAATTACTGGCTCCGAAGTGCGTGTAGCAGGAGTGTGATTACCTCCTCCAGCCTGAGAAGTGGCTGGTGCTACTAGTAGTAAACCTGCTCTAGTGATGTTGTCCATAATACCTACTATCCCGACTTGAGTATCCTAAAGATCCGGGGTAAACATAACCCCTCCTGGGACTTGAGCTGGGCCCACTGGAACTGTTGGGGCTGGAACCTCCTCCTTGATGTAAACCTGAGGTTCTGCCACTTGTGCTACTACTCGGGGCTGAGCTCTGCCCCTACCTCGGCCTGTAGGATGGTCTCGACCTCGGCCTCTGCCCCTAGCGGGATCTGCTGTTGCTGGGGCCTCGGGCTGCTGGTCAGTGGATGAGGAAGCGCGTGTTCTTGCCATCTGCAAAACAATAGAGTAGAAATTCTATTAGCATTTGAAGGGGCAAAGTCGCATGACCGGAAAGAATAAATGGAAAATTTTCCTAATTCTGTAGCCTTTGCGCGATAAATACAAACGTCTCCATACCGATCCCTTAGACCCTACTAAGGTAGTTCATGAGTTGTGAGACCTGTGCAACCTAGAGCTCTGATACCAACTTATTACGACCCGGATTTCCCACCATCAGGAGTCATGATAGTGCCTACTAGTGGAAGATAGGCAAGCCAATCCTCTTACATTTCTATTGGTTACAACTCTCTTTTTAAAACTTTAAATAAAATTATGCAATTACAGCGGAATAAATAAATTTAGCGGAAGACTTAAAATTTTTTACTAGATACGATACAGAAAAAAAACCCAAACATGATATACTACCTAAGACTGGTGTCACAATACTCACGAACTTCTAAGGATAATACACATAACCGTCTAAAAGAATTATAAACAATTTATCTCGAATACAAGAGATAACAAACTGAAAGTAAAGATAGAGGAGACAACGGGTCCTGTGGATACCTGCAAGGCTACCTTGAAGTCTCGGTGGTCGAAATACCCACAATCGTGCTACTGCCGCTGCTGGTGTCAGTAACCTATATCTGCACAAAAAGAGCACATAGTGTAGTATCAGCACAACCGACCCCATGTGTTGGTAAGTGCCTGGCCTATCTTTGCGATGTAGTGACGAGGCTAGGATCAGACACCCATAGAAACCTGTACAGTTGAAATATACATATACAACAACAGGAAACATTATCAAACCTTTATAAGGAATGAACATGCTCTGAAATAACAACCAATAATATATAATATCAGAAATAATCTGAACAATGGAACAAAACATACTTTTATGTCTCAATTCATTTTCATTTCGTATCTTGTGGTAGGCGTACCACTAGCTCGCAGATTTCATAATAGGCTACCGGCAGCTATGGGCAATGCCAACAATCATATAACTTTGTGGTCGACGTGCCACACGATCCCATTTTCTTATTATATAAGTGGTCGTTGTGCCACACGATCCCATTTCTTTATTATGTAAGTGGTTGGCGTGCCACACGATCCCAATTCTTTAATTTATAAGTGGTCGTTCCACACGATCCAAATTCTTTAATATATATTACCGGCATTGAACCAATACTCTCTGATCAGCAATATGTATATAAATGTATCACCGGTATTAAAGCAGTAATCTTTAATTTCAACAACATTTATATTACCGGGGTAAAACCAATAATTTTGTAATTCAACAACATTTATATTACCAGTATAAAACCAATAAATAATAACTAATCAACAATATATGTATATTATCGGTGTGGCACCAATAATCTTTAATCAACAATTTATATATTACCGGTATAAAACCAATAATAATTCCTTTCAGATAATCTTATAAGATTAAAAGGAATTTAAGACCCACGATCATGCTCGACCCTCAACGTATAGATACTCGTCACCATGCCTATATGTCGGACTCCACACATAACAATTAGCACATAAAATCAATTCATATTCCCTCAAGCTAGGATAGAACAAACACTTACCTCGAAAGTTTACGATCAATTCAATCTGTAGCAATGCATCTTCCTTTCAAATTTGGGTCCAATTCAATCGTATCTATACACAATTGATTTAATATCATCAATACTACTTAACAAACTATTTCAAATGACTAAATACTATTTTTACAACATTCTGCCCAAAATAGTGAAAATCGACCCCGGGCCCACATGATTGAAACACGAGGTTCGAACCAAAATAAATTCACCCAATCATCCACGAGTTCAAATATGTAATTTGTTCTTAAGTTCGAACCCAACACGAGGTCGACATCGCAAATTCTTTGAAAATCCTAATTATACTCATTCCTCTAATATTTCTACCCATTTACACATGTTTATGCCTAGGAATTCAAATAATATTGATGAAATATGAAGAAAATGAGTTAAGAATCACTTACCCAACAAGTTTGGTGAAAATCGTCCAAGAATCGCCAAGAAATGGTATTGGAGAAGAGAGAGTTTGTGAAATGGGATGAAAATCCCGATTCTGCTATGCTTTGGGATTGAATTCACTGGGCAGAATTTTCGTTCTACGCGATCGTGTGAACAGGGTTGCGATCACGGAGGGTAAATTCTCAAGTCTACGCGATCGCGTGGACAGTGCTATGATCGCGTTGAAGGAATTCGCTGGGTGGTCCGTTTGCACTACGCGATCGCGTGGAATGGCTTGCGATCGCAGAGAGGAAGACCGGGAAGCTAGCGATCGCGTGAAGTGGGATGCGATCGCGTTGAATAAATGGCCAAGGTAGTGTGTTCGTGTGACCGAGACCGCGATAGCGTAGAAAGAAATCTCTGTGTACAAATTGCAGAAAATCTGCCAGTTTTCTTAAGTCCAAAAACATCCCGTTACCTATCTGAAACTCACCCGAGCCCTCAAAAATCCAAACCAAATATGTACACTGACTCAAAAATCTCATGCGAACATGCTCGAGTGATCAAATCGCCAAAATTACATCAAAATCAATGAATTGAGCCTTAAAACTTAAGAATTCTTTCAAAATTTCATAACTTCCAAATTTTCCAATTTAAGGCCGAAACACGTCAAACGATGTCCGTTTTCAACCAAACTTTACAGGAAGCGCTTAACCAACATATGTGACCTATACCGGGTGTTGGAACCAAAATACGAGTCCGATACCATTACTTTTACTCAAAATTTAGTTTCATTTTTAGTAAAAATTTTCAGAAAATAATTTAACCAAAAAATTCTTTTACCGGGGTTCTGGACCTCAGATTTTGATTTCGGGCATACGCCCGAGTTTCATATTTTTCTACAAATTTTCTGAGACTGTCAAATCACGGGTCCAGGTCCGTTTACCAATAATATTGACAAAGTCAACCATATCAATATTAATATCAAAATTTTTCAAATTTTTCACATATTTCAACATAAAAATTTTCTAGCTTTGCGCCCGGATTGTGTACGCAAATCGAGGCATCTATAAATGAGATTTTTAAGGCCTCAGAAGCTCGAAATGATTGAGAAAACAAGTGATGACCCTTTGTCACAAAAACCTTATTCAAGCTTGTTCCAATCCTCAAACACGTCAAACAACGCTAAAACCATAAAATCACATCGGATTCAAGCCTTGTTTTCTTCAAAACTTCTGCAATACGCATTCAGTCAAAATCCCAGCCAAACAACATCCGAATGACCTGATAATTTTCAGACATACCAAAAATCACTTAGCGAAGCTGCTGCAACTCTCGGAATTCAGTTCTGACCCTTGGATTAATATCTCACCTAATAACCAGAATTCGCCAAAATTCAAACTTCGCCAATTCAAGCCTAATTCTACACTAGGCCTCAAAATTCAATTCTGATCGCACTCCCATGTCACAAATCATCCCCCGAAGCTAACCGAACAACTGAAATTCACGTCCGAGCCCTCTAACCACATAGTCAACTTTCTACTGACTTTTCTAAAACAAGCTTTCTTCTAAGAGGCTAAGTGCCTCGTTTCCAACTAAAACCAAGTCAATTACACCCGATCAACTCTAATATCGATATTGAAACATAAGGCTACAAAATTTGGGGAAAACAAGGTGGTAACTCACATAATGATGGGTCGGGTCGTGACACAAGTCAATTAAATTATCAATTAAATCATCTTTTAATACTTTTGAAAATCTGTGGTTTTTCCTTCTATTTTTCATAATTAAAATAGTCTTTACTTCAATACAAATTAAATAATAAATTATTAGTACAATTCTTTTGAAAACTATCCCAGTACCCAGTGTCACAAGTGCATGAGCAACTACTGAGAAGGAAAATAAAAATAGAACATCTATCCAAATACAGTGGACATACAAAATGCTGAAAGGAACTAAACTAGTTGCGGGTCACCTCAAACAATGCAGCTCACCTAGTCCCAAAATCATCCGCGCTGCTATGCCTCGTAGACTGCTAGAGGCATATATATCTGTGCAACAAAAATGCACAGAAGTGTAGTATGAGTATGCAATCAACGTGTACTCAATGAGTATCCTGCCTAATCTCGAAGAAATAGAGACGAGATGGCCAACTTTGACACTCACTAGAGGTTAATTAATAATATTCTTGAAATATGAGTGAAATCATGGATTTATATAGTCGTTTTAATTCGCGAAGCTAGAAAACAGGTAAACACCTTCAACAAATAATCAAGCGCTTTCAAGGTTTATTCTTTATTATCTTATCAATTTATATCAAGCCATAAAGGATAAATTTTACATTTAAAAATCCTTAAGGGACAAATAGCATGCAGAAATCACACCTAGGCGACGGCCCGATCCAACAAGACTGTAAACTGTGACGAGGGTCGAATGGCCCGAACCAATAGATGCATCTATTTAATCTGCCGAGGCATTTGAACCGTTCCATAAATAAACACATATCCTGTTTGTGAATCATGCATGCGACATAGGTACATATATAACTACATGCTCAATCAGTCAATTAAGAACTTATCGGGGATATTTAACCAAATAAAACAATCAATTCAGGAAAAATGACGTTTAATCCTTTTTTTTTTAAATTCATTTACTAACCCAAGGTGATTTAAGAAATTCAAGACATAAATGGGTTCATAATTAATCCAAATACAACATGTTTTTGGGTCCTAGACTACCCAAACAATAGCATAATAGTAGCAAGACACGGACTCTCGTTACCTCATGCGTATGTAGCCCCCACAAATAAAAGCACATAACCAATATAATTCACCTATGGTGTAAATTCCCCCTCACAATATTATAAAGGAGACTCGCCTCACACCGAAGACTCAAAACCGACACCCAACATTCTTATGAATGCTTGATCCAATGCACAATGCTCCAAAATTAGTCAATGATTATACAAATCCAATAATATATGCTCAGTTAAACTTTACAACCCAATTTGTAACAATTCCTAACCCCCAACGAAAAGTTGACAAGAATGCCCTTGGGCCCATGTGCCCGAAATCCAAAATTTCCCGAAGATAAAGTTTACCTATGAACTCACAAACTCAAATATATGGTTTTCTCTTACTTCCACACTCAAAATCGTGGCTAAATTCAAAGAATATAGATTTTTAGGTTTTCCACCCAAAACCACAATTAATATTAATTTCAATGTCCAAATCCGTATATAAACTTGTATTTAACTCCAAACCAGTAAAAATCATTTACCTATTGCTTGGTGATGAAAATGACGCTCAAAAGTTACTCCAAATCGGCTCCCATGGAAGAAAAATGAAGTGAAATGAGCCAAAACCAGATTTGAAAAGAACACTGCCCATGCGACCCTCCTATGCCATTGCATATAGTGCCCCGCGATCGCACTGGACAACATGCTGCCTCCCAAAATTACTCTGTATGATTGCGATACCTACCATACGATCACATAGGCCCTAGGCATCCTTCTTTGCGATCGCATAGACCAATTCCAGTTCCCTCAACTCTTTCTCTATGCGATCGCATACCCTCTCTCATAATTGGATAGAGTAAAAACCTACTGCACTTATACCAAAAACTAGTAGTCCCCACAAGGCAAAAATCGATCTATTGAGCATCCGAAACATGCTCGAGGCTCCCGAGACCATAACCAAACCTACAAACCAATCCCAAAATACATTAAGGACTTGCTCGAGGCTTCAAATCATATCAAACAACGCTAAAATCATGAATTACACCCCAATTCAAGCTTAATGAACTTTAGAATTTCAAACTTCCATATTCGATGTCGAAACCTATCAAATCACATCCGACTGACCTCAAATTTTACACACAAATCATATTTGACATTACAGACCTACTACAACTTTCGAATTTGGATTCCAACCCCGATATCAAAAAATCAAACTTCGGTCAAACTTCTCAAAAACTTTCAAATTTCTATCTTTAGCCAAATGGCTCCAAAATGACCTACGGACCTCCGAATTCACTTCCGATCATTCTCCCAACTCCAAAATTACCATACTGAGCTACTCCCACTCTTAAAATTCCAAACAAATATAGATAACACTAAAATGCACTTCAAACCAAACATATAAAATTTCTTCCAAAATGCCAACTTCCACAATAGGCGCCAAAACATTCACGGGTTATCCAAAACCCGATCTAGGCATACATCTGAGTCCAAAATCATCATACGAATGTGCTGGAACCTTCAAATCCCAATTCCGAGGTTATTTACTCAAAATTCCAATCCTAGTTCATTCTTTTAACTTTAATCTTCCGAAATGTTAATTCTCTTCCCAAATCAATCTCGAACATTCCGAAATTTAATTCCGACCATGCGTACAAGTCATAACACCTGAAATGAAGCTGCTCATGGCCTTAGACTGCTGAACGATGCGCAAGGGCTCAAAAGGACCTATCGGGTAGTTACATAAGATACCGAAAACTAATTTCACATATCATTGACTTTATACTTTCAAGTCTTTGAACTATATGTCCAAAACTACATGTCTTTCATATGAAACCAATTCTATTTGAATTTTGTCTCTTTCCTTTGGCCGATATTTTTGTGTTTGTATTTGACATACTTAAGATACTTATCTCTACTTAGCGCAATCATAGATGTCATCGACGAATATTTTGTATCGATTCTAATATTTTTTCATAAAGACATAACATAGAGATCTCTTCCTTCGTATTTTCAGGTACCTAAACCTCTCCTGAGATTTTATGAAGTATTGTGTCATGTGATCTTCTAGATCACTTGCCTACATTATTATAATCATTTCAATCATTTGCTCATTTTCTATATCAAGAAGTTTATGTAAACCAATTTGTCTATATGATTTAGACTTTGTCCTTTTAAGACATAATATGAGCATTTGCATTGAGAATATAGTTACTTTCCTTAGGTTAGCAAATGAGTCTGGCATGTTTAGCAATATATTGCAAAATGAATTATCCTTTCATGAACATCAAGTTCATATTATTTTATTCGAGAATCTAAATGTACATATGATAATTCATTCTATGTAACATTTTCTCAACTATTACCATGTCTCCTCCTCATATTAGAAAAACTAACTTATTTTCTCAATTTTGAGAACCCATGTTTGTGCATATGGTGCTTATCAAATTATACACTGAATATCAATAATAATACGAAGGAATTATTTAGTTCTTGGCCCTGGAGCACTTGTGAGGGGAGAATGTAATATATTTTCGTATATAACGTATATCATTATAATATAGATAACTTTATTCTCATAAGTAATAGTTTAGCTATTAAGTGGAGGCACTCAATAAAGTATTTTGCTAAACTAACTAGGATGTAAACAAATTTATCAAGATGAAGTGTCTTGAATAGAAAATATAGAAAATATTGTGATGACCCGGCCCGTCGTCACGAGAATATCCACCCCGTTACCCCTTCATTTATATGTTTCATGTTTCTATATGAGTGTTAGAGTCTATCGGGTGGGAGTGATTTTTGTTGAAAATGAGGCATATAGCCTTTTGAAATGAAGTTTGTTTATGAAAAGTAAACTTGGAGTTGACTATGTGGTTAGAGGGTAAATTCTGATAATTTGGTTAGTTCTCAGAGGTGATTTGTGACTTAGGGAAGCCATCAGAATTGAATTTGGAGGTCCGGTGTAGAAATAGGCTTGAATTGGCTAAGTTGGAATTTTGGCGGAATACGATTGGTAGGTTAGAATTTAATTCGAGAGTCAGAATGGAATTCTGACAGTTGCACTAGCCTCGTTAGGTGATTTTGGATATGTCTGCAAATTTTAAGGTCATTCGGATATCGTTTGGTTGGGTTTTTGATTGGATGTTGTTTTCAGATGTTCTATTTGAAACTTAGGCTTGAATTCACCTTGATTTGATGATTTCCGTGTTTAAAGGTGTGTTTATATGATTGGAATAAGTTTGTATCATGCTTTGGAGTAGGTTGGTGGTTTTTGTTGGGGTCCCGGTGGCCTCGGGGTGAATCTGGGGGTCCAAACGGGCCATTTTTGACTAAAGAAAGCAACAGATTTGCTGTCATAACAGCAGAACAATTTTGTTCTCTGCGATCGCTTGAGGGGCCATGCAATCGCGTAGAAGGAACTTTGGAGGCAAACAATTTGTTCTCAGCGATCGCATGGCCTAGGCTGTGATCACATAGTGAGGGAAGGTGAAGCAATGCGATCGCGAGGCCCAGGATGCGATCGCATATAGATTTTTGAGAGGCAGCTATTTCTTATACTATGCGCATAGTGATGATTGCGATCGCATAGAGTAATGTGGAGCCCAGGAAAATTAATTCATCGCGATCACATGCCAACGGCTGTGATCGCATAGCGTTAAATGCCTGATAGAAGGGTTAAAAACCAGAACATTTCAGTCGCAAACTTACACTATATTTCCTCCATTTTTGAGTTCCTTGAGAGCTAAGTAATGGGAATTGAAGGGGATTTCATCGGGAAAACATTGGAGGTAAGTTTTATGGTATAAATACACGATTTTATCTTAGAATCTTCAATTACTTCACTGAAAAATGGAAGGATTAATGGGGGATTTTTGCTCTAAGCTTGGGTTCTGGTAAATCATCGATTTGAATGGGCAAACGGAGTCCGATTTTAATAAACTTTATATGTATGGACTCGTGTTGAGATAAGGATTCCGAAAATGTAACTTTTGTAATTTTGCGAGAAGCGTACCGAAAGTCGGGTTTTGGGAACTTTGGGATTTTTGATGTAATTCGAGTTCTTTTGATTGGGTACTATCCCTTTAGCCTATTTTGATGCATTTCTATTGATTCTAATCAGATTCTATACCCGTAGAGGACAATTCTCACGGCGAGGGCATTGCAGACTAGTCTTTGAGCTGAGTTGAGGTGAGTAATGGGTGTGGGTGATGACCAGCGGGTTCGAAACCCCAATATATCACTATGTGACATTGTATTGAGTTGACACACATACTCTCCTGTGAGTGCGGGGTCGAATGTTATTGGGGACTCTGGCTTAGTCTGACCTATTGATACTATACTGTGTTGTTGGCTATTATTGAGCCGGTGAACTTCCTATTTGGTTGGTTGTGGACATCTTTGGGCTATGAGCGAGTTATTGGGATCCCTCGAGGATCGTTATTATTGTTTATATGATATTGACATGCAATTTTGATACCAATCCTGAGCTATTACTGTCTAAAATGGTTTTCCAAAGTCTGGAATTTTTGAAATGCCGTTTTTACTAAAAATGATAAAAAAGAGATTTCAAATACTATTTTTCTGAGTCTGTGAGGGTGCATTGCTTTATAGCTCACTGGTAATGGATCGGGTTACGCGTCGCAGCATATCATGATATTGTGCTCTGGCTGTAGGAGCCCCTCCAGAGTCTGAACCCCCATAGTGAGCACGTGTACCCAAATGGATCGGGCTACGCATCGTAGCGGTCATATTCATGCATTGCATTGCATTTAGCTATACCTGTTATTATGATAGCTGATATTGCTGGTTCTGGTATTGTTCATGTTGATAACTGATACAGGAGTTTGTGTATAGCTTTACTTAGTGTTGTATTGGGTTTTCTTACCTTCGCTGTCTTACCCCTGCTTATTACCACTGAGTTGGAAGTACTCACACTACTCCCTGCACCTTGTGTGCAGATCCAGGTACATCACAACAGGACCCGACTCTCCAGTTTATCCTTATTTTTGTTTAGTCTATTCCACACTTGTGCATAGTTGTATACACTATCACGGCTTATAAATTCTTGTAGAGGCTCACGACTTGTGACTCCTGATTCGTTGGGAGGTTATACTAGTTTTTGGGATGTCTAATCCTGGTGTGTTGGATATTATCATTATTAATCTATCACTGTTTATGCTTAAAAAGGGTAAAGTGTGAACAAATAGCTCCGTGTTTTAGTTGATTGGTCGGGCTGGCTTAGCAGTGTGCTAGGCGCCATCAGGACCGGGTTTTTGGGTCATGACAAGTTGGTATCAAAGCCTAGGTTACTAGGCCTCATAAGTCTTGAGCCGGTTGGTAGAGTCTCGTGGATCTATACAGGGATGCCTGTATTTATCCTTGGGAGGCTGCAAACCTTTAGGAAACACTTCAGATTTCTTGAACTCTGTCGTGCAATTTTGTTATTTCGAGAACTGAACTTCTGTATCCTATTCTCTTGCAGATGGGGAGAACTTGAGCTTCAGGACGAGGTGGACGACCACCATTTCCACCTACTAGAGGTCGTGGGCGCGGCCGTGGTAGAGGTAGGATAGCTGAAGCAGTGCCAGCTGACCAACCCGTTGTCCTCATTCAGGAGCAGCCCCCAGTGGTTGATGCTCCAGCAGCACCAGCTCAGGCACAAACGGTGTCTATTGTCATTCCTGGCCTCCAAGAGACATTGGCCCAGATATTATTAGTATGTTCTGGATTGGCTCAGGTAGTATCAGCTACCGCTTCAGCAGGACATCCCAGAAAGGGGATGGTCATCAGACCCCCGTAGCTCGCACACCTGAGCAGGTGGTATAGAGACTTCAAACGCCATAGGCGGTCCCAGCTCAGGCAGTTGCACCAGTTATTCCAGCTGCACCTGCTCCACAACATGTGGTACCAGTTATGCCTGACGACGAGCAACGTCAACTAGAGATATTTGGTAGACTCCAGCCGCCTCATTTTAGTGATACTAAGGGCGAGGATGCCCAGGGATTCTTAGATAAGTGTTAGAGAATGCTACGTACAGCTGGGATTCTTGAGTTCAGCGGGGTTTCATTTACTACCTTCCAGTTTACTGGTCTAGCGTTTGATTGGTGGGAAGAGTTTGAGAGGCGTACGCCTACGAGAGAAGCACCTCTTACCTGGCAGCAATTTTCTACTCTCTTTTTAGAGAAGTATGTGCCTCAGTCCCGTCGCGAGAAGCTTCTTCGCCAGTTTGAGTGGTTCGTATAGGGCGACATGTCAGTGACCCAGTATGAGCTGAGATATACTCACTTGGCTAGACATGCCATAAGGATGATCCCGACAGATCGGGAGAGGATTAGGAGGTTCATTGATGGCCTCATTTATTCCATTCGCATTCTGATGACCAGAGAGAGAGTACTATCATCATCTTTAGAGAAGGTTGTGCATATCGCACGCTCCATTGAGGCGGATCATCACCGTGAGCGGGAGGAGTGGGAGGCCAAGAGGCCTCGAGGTTCTGGTAGCTTTAGTGGTGCTCCATCTAGAGGGCAGTTTCAGCAGGGCAGAGGTCGCTCATCTAGACCTTCTCAGTCAGGCCGCCCTGAGCATAGCGGAGCTTCTTCTTCTGGTCGTGGCTGCCAGGGATTCCAGCAGGACAGTCTTCACTTAGTGCCCTCCCAGCTCGGGGTACAACACCTACTTCTTCAACCCAGGGTTCGTCTGCGGTGAGGCTTTCCCTTCAGTCCTCTTCTCCTGCACCAGGTAGCTGTTTTGAGTGTGGCGAGTTTGGTCACATGAGGAGGCAGTGCCCTCGACTTCGTAGGGATAGGTCTCAGCAGAGGGATCAACCCTTTTCTTCAGAACCATCTCAGACTAGCAGAGGTGTAGGTCAGTCTTCTCGTAGTCGCCCAAGAGGTGAGGAGAGATCCAGTGGGGGCCAGGCATGATTCTATGCACTCCCTGACAGGCGTGATGCAGTTGCCTCCGATGTAGTAATTACATGTATCATTTCTATCTGTCATAGAGATGCCTCTGTTTTATTTGATCCCGGGTCCATATATTCGTACATGTCTTCTTATTTTGCACATAATTTGGGTGCGACTTGTGGTAGTCTGGATTTGCCTGTTCATGTATCCACCCTAGTGGGTGATACGATTATTGTGAATCATGTTTATAGATCCTGTGTTATTTCTATTGGGGGTCTGGAGATCAGGTGGATCTGTTATTATTAGGGATGGTGGACTTCGATGTGATATTGGGCATGGACTGGCTGTCTCCGTGCCATGCCATATTGGACTGTCACGCCAAGATAGTTACATTGGCTATTCTTGGTATTCTTCAGATTGAGTGGCGGGGTTCAACTGATTACGTCCCTAGCCGTGTTATTTCATTCTTAAAGTCTTAGAGAATGGTTGAAAACGGGTGTATGTTGTATCTAGCATTTGTGAGGGATGTGGGAGCTGAGACTCCTAGTATTGATTCTGTGCCTATTGTGACGGACTTTCCAAATGTATTTCCCTCAGACCTGCTGGGTATGCCACCAGATAGGGACATTGATTTTGGCGTTGACTTGGTGCCGGGCACTCAGCCCATTTCTATTCCTCTTTATTGGATGGCACCAGCTGAGCTGAAGAAATTGAAAGAATAGCTTCAGGAGCTTCTGGATAAGTGATTCATTTGCCCTAGTGTGTCACCGTGGGGTGCACCAATGTTATTTGTTAAGAAGAAAGATTGTTATATGTGGATGTGCATTGATTATAGATAGTTGAACAAGGTAACAGTGAAGAACAAGTATCCCATACCGCGCATTGATGATTTATTTGATCAGTTACACGGTGCGAGGTTGTTCTCGAAGATTGATCGTCGTTCAAGCTATCATCAACTGAAGATTAGGGATTCTGATATTATGAAGGCTGCATTCAGGACTAGATATGGGCACTATGAGTTCTCTGTGATGTCTTTTGGGATGACCAACGCCCCAACATCGTTCATGCATATGATGAACAGAGTGTTCAGGCCATATTTGGATTCATTCGTGATCGTGTTCATTGATGATATTCTAGTTTACTCCCGTAGCTAGGTGGAGCACGCTCAGCATTTGAGCATTGTGTTGCAGAGGTTGAGGGGGGAGAAATTGTATGCTATGTTCTCCAAGTGCGAGTTTTGGCTCGAGTCAGTAGTATTTTTGGGTCATGTGGTGTCTTGTGATGGTATTCAGGTTGATCCGAAGAAGATAGAGGCAGTGCAGAGTTGGCCTAGACCGTCCTCAGCTACAGAGATCAGGAGTTTCCTTGGTTTGGCGAGGTATTATCGCCGGTAGTTCAGGGATTTTCATCCATTGCTTCTTCTTTGATTAGGTTGACGCAAAAGGGTGCACCATTCGTGTGGTCGGATGAGTGCGAGGAGAGCTTTCAAAAGCTCAAAACAACTTTGACCACATCTCCAGTATTAGTGTTGCCATCAGCTTCAGGTTCATATACTGTATATTATGATGCCTAGAGAGTGGGAATATGTTGTGTATTGATGCATGAGGGTAGAGTGATTGCTTATGCTTCTCGACAGTTGAAGCCTCATGAGAAGAACTACCCTGTTCATGATTTGGAGCTAGCTTCCATAGTTCATGCCTTGAAAATTTGGAGGCACTATTTGTACGACTTGTCCTGTGAGGTGTGTACTGATCATCGTAATCTCCAAAATTTGTTCAAACAGACGGATCTTAATTTGAGACAGCGGAGATGGCTTGAGTTGCTCAAGGATTATGACATTACTATTCGATATAATACGGGGAAGGCCAATGTAGTGGCCGATGCTTTGAGCTGAAAGGTGGTCAGTATGGGCAGCTTAGCATATATTCCAGTTGGAGAGAGATCATTTGCTTATGATGTTCAGGTATTAGACAATCGGCTAGTGAGGTTAGACATTTCAGAGCCCAGCAGGGTATTGGCTTGTGTTGTCTCTCGATCTTCTTTATATGATCGTATTTGTGAGCGCCAATATGATGATCCACACTTGCTTTTCCTTAAGGATAGAGTTCAGCATGATGATGTCAGAGATGTCACTATTGATAGTGTTGGTGTATTGAGGATGGAGGGCCGTATATGCATGCCCAATATTGATGGCCTTCGTGAGTTGATATTGGATGATGCCCATAGCTCGCGGTATTCTATCCATCCAGCTACCGCGAAGATGTACCAAGACTTGAAACAACATTATTGGTGGAGGAAGATGAAGATGGACATTGTTAGACATGTAGCATGGTGCCTCAACCGTCAGCAGGTCAAGTACGAGCATCAGAGGCTGGTGGTGTGTTTCAGCGTATTGATATTCCCGAGTGGAAGTGGGAAAGGATCGCTATGGACTTTGTTACTTGACTCCCTCGGACAGTAAGGAAGTTTGATTCAATTTGGGTGATTGTGGATAGGCTGACCAAGTCAGCTCACTTCATTCCTGTGTGCACTACGTACTCCTCGGAGCGGTTAGCTGAGATATTCATTTGGGAGATCGTTAGATTGCATGGAGTCCCAGTTTCTAACATATCAGACAGAGGTACTTAGTTTACTTCACAGTTCTGGAGGACATTTCTGCGTGAGTTGGGCTCTCAGGTTGAATTGAGTACTGCATTCCATCCTCAGACGGACGGACAGTCCAAGCGTACTATTCAGATCTTTGATGATATGTTAAGAGCTTGTGTTGTTGAATTTGGTGGTTCATGGGCTAATTATTTGCCGCTCGCAGAGTTTTCCTATAACAACAACTACCAATCCAGTATCCAGATGGCGCCGTATGAGGCTTTATATGGCAGATGGTGTAGATCTGCAATTGGTTGGTTTGAGCCCGGTGAGGCAAGGTTGCTGGGGACAGTGTTAGTCCAGGATGCTTTGGATAGGGTGAAGGTTATTTAGGAGAGGCTTCGCACAGCGCAGTCGCACCAGAAGAGTTATGCAGACTGGAAGGTTCGGGATGTGTCTTATTCTGTTGGTGAGAAGGTCTTACTTAAGGTTTGGCATATGAAAGGCGTCATGAGATTTAGGAATAAAGGAAAGCTTAGTCTGAGATTCATTGGACCTTTTGAGATCCTCAAGAGGATTGGGGAGGTGGCATATATGCTTGCTTTGCCACCCAGTCTATCGGGAGTTCATCCAGTGTTCCACGTATCCATGCTCCGGAAATATATTGGCAACCCATCTCATGTGTTGGATTTTAGTACGATTCAGCTTGATGATGACTTGACCTATGATGTGGAGCCTATCGCTATATTGGGTCATCAGGTGAAGAGATTAAGATCCAAGGACATAGCATCAGTAAAGGTTCAGTGGAGAGGTCGACTCGTGGAGGAGGCCACTTAGGAGATCAAGCGGGAGATGCGGAGCAGATATCCTCACTTATTTGAGTCTTCACGTATGTTTCTTGACCCGCTTGAGGATGAGTATTTTCTCAAGTGGGGGAGAATGTGACCACCCGGTCCGTTGCCACGAGAATTTCTACCTCGTTACCCTTTCATTTATATGTTTCATGTTTCTATATTGGTGTTAGAGTCTATCGGGTGAGTTAGGAGTGATTCTGGTTGAAAATGAGGCATATAGCCTTTTGAAATGAAGTTTGTTTATAAAAAGTCAACCTGGAGTTAACTATGTGGTTAGAGGGCTCGGAATCGAAGTCTGATGATTTGGTTAGTTCCGGGAGGTGATTTGTGACTTAGGGGAGCGATCAGAATAGAATTTGGAGGTCCGGTGTAGAAATAGGCTTGAATTGGCTAAGTTGGAATTTTGGCAGAATCCGATCGATAGTTGAGATTTTGATTTGGGAGTCAAAATGGAATTCTGACAGTTGTAGTAGCTTTGTTAGGTGATTTTGGATATGTCTGCAAATTTTCAGGTCATTCGGATATCATTTGGTCGGGTTTTTGATTGGATGTTGTTTTCTGAAGTTCTAGTTGAAACTTAGGCTTGAATTCACCTTGATTTGATGATTTCCATGTTTAAGGTGTGTTTCTATGATTGGAATAAGTTCGTATGGTGCTTTGGAGTAGGTTGGTGGTTTTCATTGGGGTCCCGGGGGCCTCAGGGTGAATCCGGGGGTCCAAACGGGCCATTTTGACTAAAGAAAGCAGCAGGTTTGCTATCATAACAGTAGAACAATTTTGTTCTCTGCGATCGCATGAGGAGCCATGCGATCACTTAGAAGGAAATTTTTGATCCAAATAATTTGTTCTCTACGATCGCATGGCCTAGGTTGTGATCGCATAGTGAGGGAAGGTGAAGCAATGCGATCGCGAGGCCCAGGACGTGATCGCATAGAGACTTTTGAGAGGCAGCTATTTCTTATACTATGCATTCACATAGTGATGATTGCGATCACATAGAGTAATGTGGAGCCCAGGAAATTAATTCATCGCGATCGCATGCCAAGGGCTGCGATCGCATAGTGCTAAATGCCTGACAGAAGGGTTAAAAACCAGAATATTTCAGTCGCGAACTTACACTATATTTCCTCCATTTTTGAGTTCCTTGAGAGCTAAGTAACGGGAATTGAAGTTCATCGGGAAAACATTGGAGGTAAATTTTATGGTCTAAATACACGATTTTATCTTAGAATCTTCAATTATTTCACTGAAAATGGAAGGATTAATGGGGGATTTTTGCTCTAAGCCTGGGTTCTGGTAAATCATCGATTTGAATAGGCAAACAAAGTCCGATTTCGATAAACTTTATATGTATGGACTCGTGTTGAGATAAGGATTCCAAAAATATAATTTCTGTAATTTTTTGAGTAGTGTACCGAAAGTTGGGTTTTGGAAAATTTCTGGTTTTTGGTGTAATTTGAGTTGTTTCGATTGGGTAATGTCCCTTTAGCCTATTTTGATGCATTTCTATTGATTTTGATCATATTCTATATCCTTGGAGGCCAATTTTCGTGGTGAGGGCATTGCGGACTAGTCTTCGCACCGAGTCGAGGTGAGTAATGGGTGTGGGTGATGACCAGCGGGTTCGAAACCCTGGTATATCACTATGTGACGCTGTATTGAGGGGAGACACGTACTCTCCTGTGAGTGCGGGGTCAAATGTGATTGGGGACTATGGTTTAGTCCGACCTGTTGATACTATACTGTGTTGTTGGCTATTATTGAGCCGGTGAACCTTCTACCTGGATGGTTGTGGACATCTGTGGGCTGTGAGCCAGTTATTGGGATCCCGCGAGGATTGTTATTATTGTTTCTATGATATTGACATGCTATTTTGATAAGAGTCCTGAGCTATTATTGTCTAAAATGGTTTTCAAACTTTGGAATTTCGGAAACACTGTTTTTAGTGAAAATAATAAAAAGAGATTTCAAATACTATTTTTCTAAGCCTGTGAGGCTGCATTGCATTATAGCTGACTGGTAGCGGATCGGGCTGCGCGCCGCAGCGTATCATGATATTGTGGTTGGACTGTAGGAGCTCTTCCGGAGTCTAAACCCGCACAATGAGCACAGGTACCCAAAATGGATCGAGCTACGTGCCGTAGCGGTCATATTCATGCATTACATTCCATTTAGCTATACCTGTTATTCTGATAGCTGATATTGTTGTTTCTGGTATTGTTCATGTTGATTACTGATACAGGATATTGTTGTATAGCCCTGCTTAGTGTTGTATTTGGTTTTCTTACCTTCGCTGTCTTACCCTTACTTATTACCACCGAGTTGGAAGTACTCACACTACTCCCTGCACCTTGTGTGCAGATCCAGGTACATCACAGCAGAGCTGACTCTACAGCTGCTCGTAGAGCTCCATTTGGACAGTCGAGGTAGCTGCCAGCGTCTGCAGGACCTGACTCTCCAGTTTATCCTTATTTTTGTTTAGTCTACTCCACACTTGTGTGCAGTTGTATACACTATCACGGCTTATAAATTCTGGTAGAGGCTCATGACTTGTGACTCCTGGTTCGTTGGGAGGTTATATTGGTTTTTGGGATGTCTAATCCTGGTGTGTTGGATATTATCTTTATTACTCATTCACTGTTTATGCTTAAAAGGGTAAAGTGTGAGCTGATAGCTCCGTGTTTCAGTTGATTGGTCGGGTTGGCCTAGCAGTGTGCTGGGTGCCATCATGATCGGGTTTTGGGATTGTGACAATTATGCTCGAAATTAAATTATTGAGCAAGTTACTTCACAAAATATCAGGATTTGGTTAATAATAAACGCACATGTAAATATCTCATAGATGCATAATTATAGGATTTACATGGCAGGCGAATGTGCCAATATTCACCTTTGATATTTTCAGCATTCATGGGATTCGATCCCAATTTTAGTTGGCCTATTAATTAATGAGAAAAAGCAACATTAGAGAATTCGTAAAGAACTTTCTAGTTCATTAATATTTACCCATGTGAATTCTCTTTTATTTTTGCACATCATACTTAGATTGATATGGCTGAACCAGCTATGGCAACTGGATATCAACAATATCCAAGCTTATTATGATATGACTTTTATATTGATAAAATTTTACTTTATTGTGATATTCTTTTATTTGTGTAGTACAACTGGGAGAACAAAGCAAGCGTAACTTTTCACATAAATATTATCCCGCTATAAGTTGTAGTAATAGAAGATATTAAATCTTTCCTTTATTTATAGTCTCAATATAACCAACCACTTTCGCGAATAATTTAGAAACTGAATAAGTTTCTTTGCGATTCACTACGACATAATAAATTGATGCGATAATCAGTTTTGTTCCTCCAAAATAATAATAATTGGCTCTTCCATAGTTCTCAATTAATTTTGTACTGCCACATATTCATCAAGATCCATGTGGTGAATATCTCTCTTAAAGAGAAAGTTATACCATTATGGTCATGGTCAAATTATATGCAAGATCTGTTTCTTGAATTACCATTGTCTTGTGACCAATGACCCTTCATGTCATAATAATGATATTATTTATTTTTTCTTCTCAAACCCCCTTCTAGAGATGAATGTGAAATATTCACTACCACTAGAACGCTCATAATCTCTCAAGAATGAATATGTATTCATAAATTGCATGATGTCATATGCACATCATGAATGGACCATAATCTTTATGTGCTTTACAAAATCTCATGTCAAATTGATGACAAATAGTACTTTCGTAAAGTGAAGGATTATTTTGAGAATCCTTATTGTTCTCATTACCATAATGATGACGATTATAATTTCGTCTATTGCAATGTCTACATCCATTCATAGTATTTTATCTTCTTTTAGACTTATCACATAGTGCTATCACATTATCTTAAGGGAATGAGAATGAAGCAAATTCAATGGGATGAGTTTCAACTCTTTTCCCACAATCATACAGAAATTTGATCATGGCAAGACATAATGTTTTTTACCACTTTGGGTGGTTATAATATTTTTCGAACTCCATTGGAGTTACAATCAAAATTTATTTAAAATCAAATTATAGAATCTCAAGAATTTAAAAGAGAAGAGTAAAGTAAAATACTTACCTTAAATCCAGAATTTATTTCTGAAGGAAGTTTCCAGATCTATTGACAATCATTATGCTCAATATTGTTTACAAGTTGAGCTCCATGCACGTATCCCAAAGCCAGGTGACCAAAGCGGGTGCCTTTAATCAATTGGTTGGATTCTCGTGCTGATAACGTGTTATAAATTGTTAAAAAATGAATATATAAGCTTTTTCGCATTATTAATATTAAACAAGATAAACTTCTAATGAACTATGACTTATTATTATTTATTTATTTCGTTTATAATGATTTTGATGTATGTTGTTAATGTTACTCCCATTTGTCCATTTTATTGGTGCTTTGAATGTGTAAAAGCTTAAAATAATTATTTGATTTAATGTAATATTTACTAAAAACAAATGAATTATTAAAGTAATGAAAAGTTACTTTGATATAGAAAATATCTCACAAAAGTTTGAGTTTGCTCTTTTGTGATTTTTAAAAAATAGTATTAAATTTGTAGAAAAATAAAAGTGACTAAAGTATTTTACACAGTTTCGAAACAAAGTATTACATAAATGATAACAAAAGAAGTATATGCACAATATCGCATTAGTTAGGCATGTGATAAAGTACAAATAAGTTCTTTTGCCATGGTGGGGCAAAAGTTGGACGTTCCTGTGCTTGCAGTTAGCTGGGGGAAGAATAGTTTAAGTACAAAGTTTAAGGCATTTGCCTTTCGGGATTTTGTAGTACTAGTCTCTTGGTATGTACGTTGTGCGTGTATCTCGTCTTAATAAGTTGTAACGACCCGGCCCGTCGTTACGGGAATTACCACCCCGTTACCTTGCATTTATATATCTTATGCTTTTAAATCAGTATTAGAATATATCGGGTGAGTTAGGAGTGATTCGGGTTGAAAATGAAGTAAATAGCATGTTTGAAGGAAACTTGAATATGGAAAGTCAACCTAGAGTTGACTATTGAGTTAGAATGCTCGGAACCGGATTCCGATGATTCGACTAGTTTCGGGGGATCATTTATGACTTAAGAGAGCAATCAGAATTGAATTCGGTGGTCCGGTGTAGTTTTAGTCTTGAATTGGCGAAGGTTGAATTTTGGCGGAAACCGGATGGTAGGTGAGATTTCGATCCGGGGGTCGGAATGGAATTCCGACAATTTCTGTAGCTTCGTTATGTGATTTTGGATATGTCTGCAAATTTTCAGGTCATTCGGACATCGTTTGATCGGGTTTTGGATTGAATGTTAGTTTCGGAAGTTTTGAAGAAACTTAGGCTTGAATCCGTGTGTAAATGGTGATTTTGATGTTTAGGATGGTGTTTTTGTGATTGGAACAAGTCCGTATCATGTTTTGGACTATGTTGGTGGTTTTCGTTGGGGTCTCTGGGGCCTCGGGGTGATTTCGGACCATCAACCGGGCATTTTGAATTTGGCAAAATCTGCAGAAAATTGCAGGTTACTGCCCAGGCATTTAAGCCTTCGCGTTCGCGTGACATGGGCCGCGTTCGCGAAGGCCAGGCAGGGCAAAGCATCGCGATCACGTGACTGGGGTCGCGTTCGCGTAGGTACGTGAGAGTGTGCATCACGTTCGCGAGAGGGGGATCGCGAACGCGTAGAAGGAAAATCTGGGCGGCTGGGAGTTTGAGCATCGCGAACGCGTGGTTGGCGTCGCGTTCGCGAAGAGTATCTGGAAGCTGAGCATCGCGAACGCGTGAGGGCTCACGCAAATGCGTAGAACAAAATCGCTGTCAGTGAAATAAAAATAAGAGAACAGAGAGCTCGCGGGTTTACACGCCAAAAATACAATTTTGAGCCCTAGAGAGAAGAAAACTCGAGGAAAACACTGAGAAATCATCGGGTATTCATCGGAGGTAAGATTCTTAACTCAAAAACATAATTTTATGGTAGAATTAACATCAATCTTCATGAATTTAGGTAGAAATTTTGAAGAATTGTGGCCTAGGTATTGAAAACGAGATTTTGAGTTTTGAAAGGCCATTTTAACTCCGATTTCGATAAATTTTATATGCACGGACTCGTGGCGAGACGAGGATCGCGTTGGTGCTAATTTCGGAATTTTCCGAGCAGTGGGCCCGGGGTCGGGTTTTTACCAACTTAGTGTATTTATGCGAATTTCATGTTAATTAAAATGGGTTATGATTCTTTGACCCGTATTTGATGTAATTATTGTGGTTTGACTAGATTCTACGCACGAGGGAGCGAATTTCAAAGTAAAAGGCATCGTGGACGAATCTACGACCGGCTAGAGGTGAGTTGTTTGTGTATATGGTAGCCTGAGGGTTCGAAACCCCGGGTTAGCACATTGTGACGCTAGTAGGGCGTGGCTCGCACACCGTGGCAGGTGCGGGATTGATTGTGACTGGGGATTGAGACTTGTTCCATCCCGGAAATGAATAATATGTTATTAGTGTTGGAAATACACCGTATTTGATATATTTGTGGGCGGTAAGCCTTGTTTGGGGCCTTGTGCCGACCTGTAGCGTCCTTAGAGGACAATATTTATGTGATAGCTATATTTGCTTAATCACTGATCTCAATCCTGGAAATTGAAATCACATTATTGATATGCTAAGTCACCGGCTTTTACAAATTTAATAAAGTTAAAGTATTTTTCATAAATTATGAACTGGAAACTGGAATTTAGAAAAATGAACTGTTTTGTGACTTATCTGATTTATATGGACTAAGGATGGATCGGGCTGCACGCCGCAGCGGTGGATATGAGGATCGGGCTGCACGCCGCAGCAGTATTGCGCTAGGGCTGTAGGAGCCCCTCCGGAGTCTGTACACACCCCTAGTGAGCGCCGTCGACATTAAATGGATCGGGCTACACGCCGTAGCGGTTATGTGCATTGCATTACATATTTATTTGTTGAATTACTCTGTGGTAGCTGTATTGTATTGTTGATGCTAGTTCGTAGGAGATTCGGACTATAGTGTAGCTTCATATTGTGGTATTTTGTCGATTTCCTACCTTCAGCTGCTTTTATATATTTATTACTCACTGAGTACTTAGTACTCACCCCTACTCCCTGCACCTTTTGTGTGCAGACTCGGGTACTCAGGAGCAGTAGACAGGCATTTCCAGCTGTTTTAGAGTCATACCGAGTTGCTAAGGTAGCTGCCGACGTTCGCAGAACCTAGCTACTCCTCCTCTTTCCAGTTGTTATTATGTAGTCAGACTTGAGTATTTCTATACAGTATTCTCTATTCCTGTTGGGTTTTGTTAGAGGCTCTAGACTTGTGACTCCAGATCTTTGGGAGTGTCAGTTATTTTCGCACTTCTCCGTATTTTGATCATTATTATTATTATTGGAGTTCTTAAACTCATATATTCTTCTTGGGAAGTCCATTTGGGGCTGATATTCGATGTGATAAGTAATTGTTGGTCTGGCTGGCCTAGCTAAATTGTTGGGAGCCATCACGGCCGGATTTGGGTCGTGACAAGTTGGTATCAGAGCCTAGGTTACTAGGACTCGCGAGTCATGAGCCGGTTTAGTAGGCTTTCGCGGATCGGTACATAGACGTCCGTATCTATCCTGAGAGGGCTACAGAAAATTTAGGAAAAACCTCATTTATTTGGATTCATATCGTGCGATTTGTGTTATCATGAAATTAAATTTTTCCATATTCTATACTCCCGCAGATGGCGAGAACACGTGCTAGCGGACGTGGCGGACGACCACCATTGGCACCCAGAGGCCGTGGCCGTGGTAGAGGTAGGGCAGCAGTATCAGCACCTGCTGACCCACCAGCTGACCAGACTCATGGTCAGATTCCTGCACCAGTGGCCCAGGCTCAGGACTAGATTCCAGCGGCAGACGCTCCGGCAACTCAGGTTCAGGCACCGGCAGTGCCCATTGTGATACCGGGTCTTCAGGAGACCTTGGCCCAGATCTTATCAGTGTGCACAGGATTGGCTCAGGTCGTTGCAGCCTCTACTGCATCATCTTCTTCACAGGCAGGGGAGGGAAATCAGACCCCCGTGGCTCGCACACCCGAGCCAGTGATACAGGGTGTTCAGGCGCCTGGGGCAGCTCCAGTTCAGCTAGTTGCGCCCGTTGCACCAGCTCCTGCTTATATGGTTCAAGGTTTTCTTGACAAATGTCAGCGCATGCTTCGCACCGCGGGTATTCTAGAGTCCAGCAGTGTTTCATTCACCACTTTTCAGTTCACAGGTGCAACATTTCAGTGGTGGGAGGATTTCGAGAGGCGTAGGCCCGCTGGGGTAGCGCCCCTCACTTGGTAGATGTTCTCCATGGTATTTTTGGAGAAGTACGTGCCTCAGTCTCAGAGAGAGGAGCTGCGATGTCAGTTCGAGTGGTTGAAGCAGGGAGACATGACGGTTACTCAGTATGAGATGAGATTCACACAGCTGGCCCGTCATGCCATGTGGATGGTTCCTATGGACAGAGAGAGGATTCAGAGATTTATTGATGGCCTTATTTATCCCATCCGCCTATTGATGACCAGGGAGAGAGCTTCGGGAGTTACCTTTGAGGAGGTGGTTGATGCTGCCCATCACATTGAGAGAGATCGCCGCAGAGAGCGGGAGGAGAGAGAGGCTAAGAGGCCTCGTGGTATTGGCAGCTATAGTGGTGCTCCGTCTAGGGGCCAACCTTAGCATATCAGGGGTCATTCTTTCAGGTCACATCAGTCTGGACGTGCAGAGTCCAGTGGGGTTTCATCAGATCGTGGTCGTCAGGGCCATTATGGTTATCAGGGTCAACAGAGCCGTCAGCAGAGTCAGCCTGCACTGAGTGCTCTTCCAGCTCAGAGCTCTGCTCCTGTTTCCTCAGCACAGGGTTCATCTGCAGCGAGGGGTCCTCAGCAGCCCCTTCTTCCATCTTCGGGCCGTTGTTTTGAGTGCGGTGACTTGGGCCATATCAGGAGAGAGTGTCCTCAGTGGCTTCGTAAGCGGTCTCAGCAGAGGGATCAACCCTCGTCTTCTACTCCTATTTCTTAAGCGCCAGCACAGTCGGCTAGGACTGGTGGCCAGGTATCCAGAGGTCGACCTAGGGGCGAGGATCGTATTGGTGGAGGCCAGGCTCGTTCTATGCTCTTCCGGATAGGAAGGATGCTAGTGATTCAGATGCGGTCATTTCAGGTATTATCTCAGTCTGCCACAGGGATGCTTCTGTCTTATTTGATCCCGGATCCACCTATTCTTATGTTTCTACTTATTTTTCACATCACTTGTGTATGACCCGTGGTATTCTTTCTTTGCCTGTACATGTGTCTACCCCAGTGGGGGATACTGTTATTGTGGATCAGGTATATCGATCCTGTCTTATTACTATTGGGGGTCTGGAGACCCGAGTTGATTTATTACTACTGGGCATGGTAGATTTCGATGTGATTCTCGGCATGGATTGGCTATCTCCTTACCATGCGATTCTGGACTGTCATTCCAAGATAGTCACACTAGCTATTCTAGGTAATCCGAGGATCGAGTGGTGTGGCTTGACTGATTATGTGTCCGACAGGGTGATTTCTTACATAAAGGCCCAACGAATGATTGGCAAGGGTTGTTTATCTTATCTGGCCTTCATTAGAAATGTTGAGGCTGAGACACCCAGTCTTGATTCGCTCCCAATTGTGAGGGAGTTTCCGGATGTATTTCCAGCAGACCTGCCGGGCATGCCGCCTGATAGGGATATTGACTTTGGTATTGACTTGGTGCCGGGCACTCAGCCCATTTCTATTCTTCCCTATCGCATGGCACCGGCGGAGTTAAAAGAATTGAAGGAACAACTTCAGGAACTTTTAGATAAGGGTTTCAATCGTCCGAGTATGTCACCCTAGGGTGCACCGGTGTTGTTCGTGAAGAAGAAAGATGGCACAATGAGAATGTGCATTGATTACAGGCAGCTGAACAAGGTAACAGTGAAGAATAAATACACATTGCCTCGTATTGAGGACCTATTTGATTAGCTCCAGGGAGCTAGTGTATTTTCTAAGATTGATCTTCGATCGGGCTATCATCAATTGAAGATCAGGGACTCGGATATTATGAAGACAGCGTTCAGGACGCGATATGGGCACTACGAGTTCCTGGTGATGTCTTTCGGGCTGACTAATGCCCCAGCTGCATTCATGCACTTGATGAATAGCGTATTTCGGCCGTACCTGGATTCTTTTGTGATTGTGTTTATTGATGATATTCTGGTGTATTCACGCAGCCAGGAGGAGCATGCACAACACTTGAGGGTGGTATTGCAGAGGTTGAGAGAAGAGAAGCTTTATGCAAAATTCACTAAGTGTGAGTTATGGCTTGACACTGTGACTTTTCTGGGACATGTAGTGTCCAGTGATGGTATTCGGGTTGATCGACAAAATGTCGAGGCAATGCAGAATTGGCCCAGACCTTCCTCAGCTACAGAGATTCGGAGTTTTCTCGGCTTGGCAGGCTATTATCGCCGGTTTGTTCGGGGTTTCTCATCTATTGCTTCACCGTTGACTAAGTTGACACAGAAGAATGCTCCATTTGTGTGGTCCGATGAATGTGAGGAGAGCTTCCAGAAGCTCAAGGAGGCTTTGACCACAGCTCCAGTACTTGTGTTGCCATCAGCCTCGGGGTCATATACGGTGTATTGTGATGCTTCTAGAGTTGGGCTCGGTTGTGTGTTAATGCAGGAGGGTAGAGTTATTGCATATGCTTCTCGTCAACTAAAGCCCCACGAGAAGAACTACCCCGTTCATGATTTGGAGTTAGCTGCTATTGTTCATGCCTTGAAGATTTGGAGGCAGCGAAAATGGCTTGAATTACTTAAAGACTATGATATTACTATCTTGTACCATCCCGGGAAAGCCAATGTAGTGGCTGATGCATTGAGCCGGAAGGCTATTAGTATGGGCAGTTTGGCGTATATTCCCGTTGGGGAGAGACCCCTTGCAGTTGATGTTCAGGTGTTAGCTAATCAGATGGTGAGACTGGATATTTCTGAGCCCGGTCGGGTGATGGCTTGTATAATGGCTCGTTCTTCTTTATATGATCGTATCCGAGAGCGCCAGTATGATGATCCACACTTACTTGTCCTTAAGGATAGAGTTCAGCATGATGATGCCAGAGATGTCACTATTGATAGTGATGGTGTATTACGGATGCAGGGCTGGATATGCTTGCCCAATGTTGACGGCCTTCGTGAGTTGATATTGGAGGAGGTCCACAGCTCGCGGTATTCTATTCATCCAGGAGCCGCGAAGTTGTATCAGGATTTGAAGCAGCATTACTGGTGGAGGAAGATGAAGAAAGATATTGTGAGCCATGTGGCTCGGTGTCTGAACTGTCAGCAGGTCAAGTATGAGCATCAGAGACCTGGTGGTGTGTTCCAGCGTATTGATATTCCTGAGTGGAAGTGGGAAAGGATTACTATGGACTTTGTTAGTGGACTCCCTCGGACAGCGAGGAAGTTTGATTCGGTTTGGGTGGTGGTGGATAGGTTGACCAAGTCAGCTCACTTCATCCTAGTGTGTACTACCTATACCTCAGAGCGGTTGGCAGAGATATTCATCCGTGAGATAGTGAGATTGCATGGAGTTCCCATTTCTATTATATTAGACAGAGGTACCCAGTTCACTTCTCAGTTCTGGAGGACATTTCGGCGAGAGTTGGGTTCACAGGTAGAGTTGAGCACAGCATTTCATCCACAGACGGATGGGCAGTCTGAGCGTACTATTCAGATATTGGAGGACATGTTGCGTGCTTGTGTCATTGATTTCGGTGGTTCATGGGTTGATTACTTGCCTCTTGCGGAGTTTGCTTATAATAATAGCTATCAGTCCAGCATTCAGATGGCACCGTATGAAGCTTTATATGGGAGGCGGTGTAGGTCTCCGGTCGGTTGGTTCGAGCCCGGCGAGGCTAGGTTGTTGGGGACAGAGTTAGTCCAAGATGCCTTAGACAAGGTGAAGGTGATTCAGGAACGACTTCGCACAGATCAGTCGCGTCAGAAGAGTTATGCGGACCGGAAGGTCCGAGATGTGTCTTATTCGGTAGGTGAGAAGGTGTTGTTGAAGGTTTCGCCTATGAAGGGTGTTATGAGGTTTGGGAAGAAAGGGAAGTTGAGCCCAAGGTTTATTGGACCTTTTGAGGTGCTTAGGAAAGTTGGGGAGGTGGCCTATATGCTTTCTTTGCCACCCAGTTTGTCGGGAGTTCACCCGGTGTTCCATGTATCCATGCTCCGGAAGTATGTCGGAGACCCGTCTCATGTGTTAGACTTCAGCACGATACAACTAGATGAAGACTTGACTTATGATGTAGAGCCAGCAACCATTTTGCATCGACAGGTTCGTAAGCTGAGATCCAAGGATATAACTTCAGTGCAAGTGCAGTGGAGAGGTCGTCCCATGGAGGAAGCAACTTGGGAGACCGAGCAGGAGATGCGGAGCAAATACCCACACTTGTTTGATGCTCTAGGTATGTTTCTTAACTTGCTCACGGACGAGCATTTGTTTAAGTTGGGGAGAATGTAACGACCCGGCCCATCGTTATGGGAATTACCACCCCATTACCTTGCATTTATATATCTTATGCTTTTAAATCAGTATTAGAATATATCGGGTGAGTTAGGAGTGATTCGGGTTGAAAATGAAGTAAATAGCATGTTTGAAGGAAACTTGAATATGGAAAGTCAACCTAGAGTTGACTATTGAGTTAGAATGCTCGGAACCGGATTCCGATGATTCGACTAGTTTCGGGGGATCATTTATGACTTAAGAGAGCAATCAGAATTGAATTCGGTGGTCCGGTGTAGTTTTAGTCTTGAATTGGCGAAGGTTGAATTTTGGCGGAAACCGGATGGTAGGTGAGATTTCGATCCGGGGGTCGGAATGGAATTCCGACAATTTCTGTAGCTTCGTTATGTGATTTTGGATATGTCTGCAAATTTTCAGGTCATTCGGACATCGTTTGATCGGGTTTTGGATTGAATGTTAGTTTCGGAAGTTTTGAAGAAACTTAGGCTTGAATCCGTGTGTAAATGGTGATTTTGATGTTTAGGATGGTGTTTTTGTGATTGGAACAAGTCCGTATCATGTTTTGGACTATGTTGGTGGTTTTCGTTGGGGTCTCTGGGGCCTCGGGGTGATTTCGGACCATCAACCGGGCATTTTGAATTTGGCAAAATCTGCAGAAAATTGCAGGTTACTGCCCAGGCATTTAAGCCTTCGCGTTCGCGTGACATGGGCCGCGTTCGCGAAGGCCAGGCAGGGCAAAGCATCGCGATCGCGTGACTGGGGTCGCGTTCGCGTAGGCCAGGATTTTTGAGCTTCGCGATAGCGTTCCTGGGGTCGCGTTCGCGTAGGTACGTGAGAGTGTGCATCACGTTCGCGAGAGGGGGATCGCGAACGCGTAGAAGGAAAATCTGGGCGGCTGGGAGTTTGAGCATCGCGAACGCGTGGTTGGCGTCGCGTTCGCGAAGAGTATCTGGAAGCTGAGCATCGCGAACGCGTGAGGGCTCACGCAAATGCGTAGAACAAAATCGCTGTCAGTGAAATAAAAATAAGAGAACAGAGAGCTCGCGGGTTTACACGCCAAAAATACAATTTTGAGCCCTAGAGAGAAGAAAACTCGAGGAAAACACTGAGAAATCATCGGGTATTCATCGGAGGTAAGATTCTTAACTCAAAAACATAATTTTATGGTAGAATTAACATCAATCTTCATGAATTTAGGTAGAAATTTTGAAGAATTGTGGCCTAGGTATTGAAAACGAGATTTTGAGTTTTGAAAGGCCATTTTAACTCCGATTTCGATAAATTTTATATGCACGGACTCGTGGCGAGACGAGGATCGCGTTGGTGCTAATTTCGGAATTTTCCGAGCAGTGGGCCCGGGGTCGGGTTTTTACCAACTTAGTGTATTTATGCGAATTTCATGTAAATTAAAATGGGTTATGATTCTTTGACCCGTATTTGATGTAATTATTGTGGTTTGACTAGATTCTACGCACGAGGGAGCGAATTTCAAAGTAAAAGGCATCGTGGACGAATCTACGACCGGCTAGAGGTGAGTTGTTTGTGTATATGGTAGCCTGAGGGTTCGAAACCCCGGGTTAGCACATTGTGACGCTAGTAGGGCGTGGCTCGCACACCGTGGCAGGTGCGGGATTGGTTGTGACTGGGGATTGAGACTTGGTCCATCCCGGAAATGAATAATATGTTATTAGTGTTGGAAATACACCGTATTTGAATTATTTGTGGGCTGTAAGCCTTGTTTGGGGCCTTGTGCCGACCTGTAGCGTCCTTAGAGGACAATATTTATGTGATAGCTATATTTGCTTAAATCACTAATCTCAGTCCTGGAAATTGAAATCACATTATTGATATGCTAAGTCACCGGCTTTTGCAAATTTAATAAAGTTAAAGTATTTTTCATAAATTATGAACTGGAAACTGGAATTTAGAAAAATGAACTGTTTTGTGACTTATCTGATTTATATGGACTAAGGATGGATCGGGCTGCACGCCGCAGCGGTGGATATGAGGATCGGGCTGCACGCCGCAGCAGTATTGCGCTAGGGCTGTAGGAGCCCCTCCGGAGTCTGTACACACCCCTAGTGAGCGCCGTCGACATTAAATGGATCGGGCTACACGCCGTAGCGGTTATGTGCATTGCATTACATATTTATTTGTTGAATTACTCTGTGGTAGCTGTATTGTATTGTTGATGCTAGTTCGTAGGAGATTCGGACTATAGTGTAGCTTCATATTGTGGTATTTTGTCGATTTCCTACCTTCAGCTGCTTTTATATATTTATTACTCACTGAGTACTTAGTACCCACCCCTACTCCCTGCACCTTTTGTGTGCAGACTCAGATACTCAGGAGCAGTAGACAGGCATTTCCAGCGGTTTCAGAGTCATACCGAGTTGCTAAGGTAGCTGCCGACGTTCGCAGAACCTAGCTACTCCTCCTCTTTCCAGTTGTTATTTTGTATTCAGACTTGAGTATTTCTATACAGTATTCTCTATTCCTGTTGGGTTTTGTTAGAGGCTCTAGACTTGTGACTCCAGATCTTTGGGAGTGTCAGTTATTTTCGCACTTCTCCGTATTTTGATCATTATTATTATTATTGGAGTTCTTAAACTCATATATTCTTCTTGGGAAGTCCATTTGGGGCTGATATTCGATGTGATAAGTAATTGTTGGTCTGGCTGGCCTAGCTAAATTGTTGGGAGCCATCACGGCCGGATTTGGGTCGTGACAAGTTGGTATCAGAGCCTAGGTTACTAGGACTCGCGAGTCATGAGCCGGTTTAGTAGGCTTTCGCGGATCGGTACATAGACGTCCGTATCTATCCTGAGAGGGCTACAGAAAATTTAGGAAAAACCTCATTTATTTGGATTCATATCGTGCGATTTGTGTTATCATGAAATTAAATTTTTCCATATTCTATACTCCCGCAGATGGCGAGAACACGTGCTAGCGGACGTGGCGGACGACCACCATTGGCACCCAGAGGCCGTGGCCGTGGTAGAGGTAGGGCAGCAGTATCAGCACCTGCTGACCCACCAGCTGACCAGACTCATGGTCAGATTCCTGCACCAGTGGCCCAGGCTCAGGACTAGATTCCAGCGGCAGACGCTCCGGCAACTCAGGTTCAGGCACCGGCAGTGCCCATTGTGATACCGGGGAATCAGACCCCTGTGGCTCGCACACCCGAGCCGGTGGTACAGGGTATTCCGGCACCTGGGGCAGCTCCAGTTCAGCCAGTTGCGCCCGTTGCACCAGCTCCTGCTCATGTGGTTCCAGTTATGCCCGATGATGAGCAGCGTCGTTTGGAGAGGTTTGAGAGGCTACAGCCTCTGGCATTCAGTGGTGCTGAGGGCGAGGATGCCCAGGGTTTTCTTGACAAGTGTCAGCGCATGCTTCGCACCGCGGGTATTCTAGAGTCCAGCGGTGTTTCATTCACCACTTTTCGGTTCACAGGTGCAGCATTTCAGTGGTGGGAGGATTTTAAGAGGCGTAGGCCCGCTGGGGCAGCGCCCCTCACTTGGCAGCAGTTCTCCATGGTATTTTTGGAGAAGTATGTGCCTCAGTCCCAGAGAGAGGAGCTGCGTCGTCAGTTTGAGTGGCTGAAGCAGGGGGACATGACGGTTACTCAGTATGAGATGAAATTCACACAGCTGGCCCGTCATGCCATGTGGATGGTTCCTACGGATAGAGAGAGGATCCAGAGATTTATAGATGGCCTTATTTATCCTATCCGTATATTGATGACCAGAGAGAGAGCTTCGGCAGTTACCTTTGAGGAGGTGGTTGATGCTACCCATCATATTGAGACAGATCGCCGCAGAGAGCTGGAGGAGAGAGAGGCTAAGAGGCCTCGTGGTACTGGCAGTTACAATGGTGATCCGTCTAGGGGCCAACCTCGACATAGCAGGGGTCGTTCTTTCAGGTCTCATCATTCTGGACGTGCAGAGTCCAATGGAGTTTCATTAGATCGTGGTCGTCAGGCCTATTAGGGTTATTAGGGTCAGCAGGGCTGTCAGCAGAGTCAGCCTGCATTGAGTGCTCTTCCAGCTTAGAGCTTCGCCCCTGTTTCCTCAGCACATAATTCATTTGCAGCGAGGGGTCCTCAGCAGCCCCTTCTTCCATCTTTGGGCCATTGCTGTGAGTGCGGCGACTTGGGCCATATCAGGAGAGAGTGTCCTCAGTGGCTTCGTAAGCGGTCTCAGCAGAGGGATCAGCCCTCGTCTTCTACTCCTATTTCTTCGACGCCAGCACAGTCGGCTAGGACTGGTGGCCAGGTATCCAGAGGCCGCCTTAGGGGTGAGGATTGTACTGGTGGAGGCCAGGCTCGTTTCTATGCTCTTCCGGATAGGAAGGATGCTAGTGCTTCAGATGCGGTCATTTCAGGTATTATCTCAGTCTGCCACAGGGATGCTTCTGTCTTATTTGATCCCGGATCCACCTATTCTTATGTTTCTACTTATTTTTCACATCACTTGTGTATGACCCGTGGTATTCTTTCTTTGCCTGTACATGTGTCTACCCCAGTGGGGGATACTGTTATTGTGGATCAGGTATATCGATCCTGTCTTATTACTATTGGGGGTCTGGAGACCCGAGTTGATTTATTACTACTGGGCATGGTAGATTTCGATGTGATTCTCGGCATGGATTGGCTATCTCCTTACCATGCGATTCTGGACTGTCATTCCAAGATAGTCACACTAGCTATTCTAGGTAATCCGAGGATCGAGTGGTGTGGCTTGACTGATTATGTGTCCGACAGGGTGATTTCTTACATAAAGGCCCAACGAATGATTGGCAAGGGTTGTTTATCTTATCTGGCCTTCATTAGAAATGTTGAGGCTGAGACACCCAGTCTTGATTCGCTCCCAATTGTGAGGGAGTTTCCGGATGTATTTCCAGCAGACCTGCCGGGCATGCCGCCTGATAGGGATATTGACTTTGGTATTGACTTGGTGCCGGGCACTCAGCCCATTTCTATTCTTCCCTATCGCATGGCACCGGCGGAGTTAAAAGAATTGAAGGAAAAACTTCAGGAACTCTTAGATAAGGGTTTCAATCGTCCGAGTATGTCACCCTAGGGTGCACCGGTGTTGTTCGTGAAGAAGAAAGATGGAACAATGAGAATGTGCATTGATTACAGGCAGCTGAACAAGGTAACAGTGAAGAATAAGTACCCATTGCCTCGTATTGAGGACTTATTTGATCAGCTCCAGGGAGCTAGTGTATTTTCTAAGATTGATCTTCGATCGGGCTATCATCAGTTGAAGACCAGGGACTCGGATATTATGAAGACAGCGTTCAGGACGCGATATGGGCACTACGAGTTCCTAGTGATGTCTTTCGGGCTGACTAATACCCCAGCTGCATTCATGCACTTGATGAATAGTATATTTCGGCCGTACCTTGATTCTTTTGTGATTGTGTTTATTGATGATATTCCGGTGTATTCACGCAACCAGGAGGAGCATGCACAACACTTGAGAGTGGTATTGCAGAGGTTGAGAGAAGGGAAGCTTTATTCAAAATTCACTAAGTGTGAGTTCTGGCTTGATACTGTGACTTTTCTGGGACATGTAGTGTCCAGTGATGGTATTTGGGTTGATCCACAGAAGGTCGAGGCAGTGCAGAATTGGCCCAGACCTTCCTCAGCTACAGAGATTCGGAGTTTTCTCGGCTTGGCAGGCTATTATCGCCGGTTTGTTCAGGGTTTTTCATCTATTGCTTCACCGTTGACTAAGTTGACACAGAAGAATGCTCCATTTGTGTGGTCTGATGAATGTGAGGAGAGCTTTCAGAAGCTCAAGGAGGCTTTGACCACAGCTCCAGTACTTGTGTTACCATCGGCCTCGGGGTCATATACGGTGTATTGTGATGCTTCCAGAGTTGGACTCGGTTGTGTGTTGATGCAGGAGGGTAGAGTTATTGCATATGCTTCTCGTCAGCTAAAGCCCCACGAGAAGAACTACCCTGTTCATGATTTGGAGTTAGCTGCTATTGTTCATGCCTTGAAGATTTGGAGGCAGCGAAAATGGCTTGAATTGCTTAAAGACTATGATATTACTATCTTGTACCATCCCGGGAAAGCCAATGTAGTGGCTGATGCATTGAGCCGGAAGGCTATTAGTATGGGCGGTTTGGCGTATATTCCAGTTGGGGAGAGACCCCTTGCAGTTGATGTTCAGGTGTTAGCTAATCAGATGGTGAGACTGGATATTTCTGAGCCCGGTCGGGTGATGGCTTGTATAATGGCTCGTTCTTCTTTATATGATCGTATCCGAGAGCGCCAGTATGATGATCCACACTTACTTGTCCTTAAGGATAGAGTTCAGCATGATGATGCCAGAGATGTCACTATTGATAGTGATGGTGTATTACGGATGCAGGGCTGGATATGCTTGCCCAATGTTGACGGCCTTCGTGAGTTGATATTGGAGGAGGTCCACAGCTCGCGGTATTCTATTCATCCAGGAGCCGCGAAGTTGTATCAGGATTTGAAGCAGCATTACTGGTGGAGGAAGATGAAGAAAGATATTGTGAGCCATGTGGCTCGGTGTCTGAACTGTCAGCAGGTCAAGTATGAGCATCAGAGACCTGGTGGTGTACTCCAGCATATTGATATTCCTGAATGGAAGCGGGAAAGGATTACTATGGACTTTGTTAGTGGACTCCCTCGGACAGCGAGGAAGTTCGATTCAGTTTGGGTGGTGGTGGATAGGTTGACCAAGTCAGCTCACTTCATCCCAGTGTGTACTACTTATTCCTCAGAGCGGTTGGAAGAGATATTCATCCGTGAGATAGTGAGATTGCATGGAGTTCCCATTTCTATTATATTAGACAGAGGTACCCAGTTCACTTCTCAGTTCTGGAGGACATTTCGGCGAGAGTTGGGTTCACAGGTAGAGTTGAGCACAGCATTTCATCCACAGACGGATGGGCAGTCTGAGCGTACTATTCAGATATTGGAGGACATGTTGCGTGCTTGTGTCATTGATTTCGGTGGTTCATGGGTTGATTACTTGCCTCTTGCGGAGTTTGCTTATAATAATAGCTATCAGTCCAGCATTCAGATGGCACCGTATGAAGCTTTATATGGGAGGCGGTGTAGGTCTCCGGTCGGTTGGTTCGAGCGTGGCGAGGCTAGGTTGTTGGGGACAGAGTTAGTCCAAGATGCCTTAGACAAGGTGAAGGTGATTCAGGAACGACTTCGCACAGATCAGTCGCGTCAGAAGAGTTATGCGGACCGGAAGGTCCGAGATGTGTCTTATTCGGTAGGTGAGAAGGTGTTGTTGAAGGTTTCGCCTATGAAGGGTGTTATGAGGTTTGGGAAGAAAGGGAAGTTGAGCCCAAGGTTTATTGGACCTTTTGAGGTGCTTAGGAAAGTTGGGGAGGTGGCCTATATGCTTTCTTTGCCACCCAGTTTGTCGGGAGTTCACCCGGTGTTCCATGTATCCATGCTCCGGAAGTATGTCGGAGACCCGTCTCATGTGTTAGACTTCAGCACGATACAACTAGATGAAGACTTGACTTATGATGTAGAGCCAGTAGCCATTTTGGGTCGACAAGTTCGTAAGCTGAGATCCAAGGATATAACTTCAGTTCAAGTGCAGTGGAGAGGTCGTCCCATGGAGGAAGCAACTTGGGAGACCGAGCAGGAGATGCGGAGCAAATACCCACACTTGTTTGATGCTCTAGGTATGTTTCTTAACTTGCTCACGGACGAGCATTTGTTTAAGTTGGGGAGAATGTAACGACCCGGCCCATCGTTATGGGAATTACCACCCCATTACCTTGCATTTATATATCTTATGCTTTTAAATCAGTATTAGAATATATCGGGTGAGTTAGGAGTGATCCAGGTTGAAAATGAAGTATATAGCATGTTTGAAGGAAGCTTGAATATGGGAAGTCAACCTAGAGTTGACTATTGAGTTAGAATGCTCGGAACCGGATTCCGATGATTCGACTAGTTTCGGGGGATCGTTTATGACTTGGGAGAGCAATCGGAATTGAATTCGAAGGTCCGATGTAGTTTTAGGCTTGAATTGGCGAAGGTTGAATTTTGGCGGAAACCGGATGGTATGTGAGATTTTGATCCAGGGGTCGGAATGGAATTCCGACAATTTCTGTAGCTTCGTTATGTGATTTTGGAGATGTCTGCAAATTTTCAAGTCATTCGGACATCGTTTGATTGGGTTTTGGATTGAATGTTAGTTTCGGAAGTTTTGAAGAAACTTAGGCTTGAATCCGTGTGTAAATGGTGATTTTGATGTTTAGGATGGTGTTTTTGTGATTGGAACAAGTCCGTATCATGTTTTGGACTATGTTGGTGGTTTTCGTTGGGGTCTCTAGGGCCTCGGGATGATTTCGGACCATCAACCGGGCATTTTGAACATGGCAAAATTCGCAGAAAATTGCAGGTTACTGCCCAGGCATTTAAGCCATCGCGTTCGCGTGGCATGGGTCGCGTTCGCGAAGGCCAGGCAGGGGAAAGCATCGCGATTGCGTGACTGGGGTCGCGTTCGCGTAGGCCAGGATTTTTGAGCTTCGCGATCGCGTTCCCGGGGTCGCGTTCGCGTAGGTACGTGAGAGTGTGCATCGCGTTCGCGAGAGGGGGATCGCGAATGCGTAGAAGGAAAATCTGAGCGGCTGGGAGTTTGAGCATCGCGAATGCGTGGTTGGCGTCGCATTCGCGAAGAGTATCTGGAAGCTGAGCATCGCGAACGCATGAGGGCTCACGCGAACGCGTAGAACAAAATCGCTGTCAGTGAAATAAAAATCACAGAACAGAGAGCTCGCGGGTTTTAACCCCAAAAATACAATTTTGAGTTCTAGAGAGAAGAAAACTCGAGGAAAACACTGATAAATCATCGGGTATTCATCGGAGGTAAGATTCTTGACTCAAAAACATAATTTTATGGTAGAATTAACATCAATCTTCATGAATTTGGGTAGAAATTTTGAAGAATTGTGGCCTAGGTATTGAAAACGGGATTTTGAGTTTTGAAAGGCCATTTGAACTCCGATTTCGATAAATTTTATATGCACGGACTCGTGGCGAGACGAGGATCGCGTTGGTGCTAATTTCGGAATTTTTCGAGCTGTGGGCCCGGGGTCGGGTTTTTACCAACTTCATGTAAATTGAAATGGGTTATGATTCTTTGACCCGTATTTGATATAATTATTGTGGTTTGACTAGATTCTACGCACGAGGGAGCGAATTTCAAAGGAAAAGGCATCGCGGACGAATCTACGACCGGTTAGAGGTGAGTAGTTTGTGTATATGGTAGCCTGAGGGTTCGAAAACCCGGCTTAGCACATTGTGACGCTATTAGGGCGTGGCTCGCACACCGTGGCAGGTGCGGGATTGATTGTGACTGGGGATTGAGACTTGGTCCATCCCGGAAATGAATAATATGTTGTTAGTGTTGGAAATACACTGTATTTGATATATTTGTGGGCTGTAAGCCTTGTTTGGGGCCTTGTGCCGACCTGTAGCGTCCTTAGAGGACAATATTTATGTGATAGCTATATTTGCCTTATCACTAATCTCAGTCCTGGAAATTGAAATCACATTATTGATATGCTAAGTCACCGGCTTTTACAAATTAAATAAAATTAAAGTATTTTACATAAATTATGAACTGGAAACTGGAATTTAGAAAAATGAACTATTTTGTGACTTATCTGATTTATGTGGACTGAGGATGGATCGGGCTGCACGCCGCAGCGGTTGATATGAGGATTGGGCTGCACGCCGCATCGATATTGCGCTTGGGCTGTAGGTGCCCCTCCGGAGTCTGTACACATCCCGAGTGAGCGCCGTCGACGTTAAATGGATCGGGCTACACGCCGTAGCGGTTATGTGCTTTGCATTGCATCTTTGTCTGTAAATTATCTCTGATAGTGGTAATGTACTATTGTTGTTACTAGTTCGCAGGAGGAATCAGACTATAGTTTAGCTTCATTATGTGGTATTCTGTGGATTTCTTACTTTCAGCTACTTGTACATATTTATTACTCATTGAGTACTTAGTACTCACCCCTACTCCCTGCACCTTTGTGTGCAGACTCAGGTACTCAGGAGCAGTAGACAGGCATTTCCAGCGTTTGCAGTGTCATACCGAGTTGCAAAGGTAGCTGCCGACGTTCGCAGAACCTAGCTACTCCTCCTCTTTTCCAGTTGTTATTTTGTATTCAGACTTAAGTATTTCTATACAGTATTCTCTATTCCTGTTGGGTTTTGTTAGAGGCTCTAGACTTGTGACTCCAGATCTTTGGGAGTGTTAGTTATTTTCGCACTTCTCCGTATTTTGTTCATTATTATTATTATTGGAGTTCTTAAACTCATATATTCTTCTTGGGATGTCCATTTGGGGATGACATTCAATTGGATAAGTACTTATTGGCCTGGCTGGCCAAGCTAAATTGTTGGGCGCCATCACGACCGGATTTGGGTCGTGACATAAGTACACTATTTTAAAAGTTACGTTAATATTACATTAAGGAATAGTCTTGGAACTACAAAATAGTTACATAAAAAGGCAAGTTCTTCAAAATGATAATTCTTGATCATATTTAGCTATATCAATAAAGAAAAATGTCACGACCCAAATCCCATACCCGATCGTGATGGCGCCTCTCGTGAAGACAAGACTAGCCAACAAACCCAAATCTTCTTTTATCAGCTATTAAACATAAAGGAATAAAAATATTACTTATTATCATTTAACTATTAATTTTATCTCAATACAACCCGACCGAGATGTCACAAGTCACGAGCATCTAATGAGTAAAGGCGCTACTACTGGACAACAATGTATAGATAATTTCAAAATAAAAACTGGAATACAAAGATGAAGTACGGTGCCACGAACGCTAGCGGTCACCTGGCTCAAGTACCACCATAAGGTCTTCTGCCCTGCTTATAACCAGCTAACGGGTGAACAATACTTGCAACTGCACGCAAGGTGCAAGGAGTAAAGTGAGTACTTCCAACTCAGTGGTAATAAAAGAGAATAATAACTGAGCGATAAGAAAACACGTATGGGCACACCAAAATTCTATACAAGACAGTACAATCCCTTTTTGAAAAGCCGAAATACTGTGAAAATCCTTTTGAAAATCTCAAGATCAGTTAAAATATTAGTTTTTAAAATCTCTTTTACAAATATACCTTTTCCCTTTTCAACAGCCAGCATATGAATGCTATATCAGATAGAGCAAGTCGGCTCACAGTTGGTCCCTTAGGCACAACATTCCTCAACATGTAACACCAGGGTATCCGGTCAACAAGGCAAGTAACAATATGTATGCCAATGATATATGAGTGCTAATGTCATGCCACGTAGTACAAACGGGAGTGAATGCAATGCAATGCATATGACCGCTGCGGCGTGCAGCCCGATCCATTTGGGTACCCGCGCTCACTGTGAGGGTTCAGACTCTGGAGGGGCTCCTACAGCCCAAGCGCAATAATACTTCAGCGTGCAGTCCAACCGCGTACCTTATCACTGCAGCGTGCAGTCCGATCCATATAATATACTACTGCGGCGTGCAGTCCGATCCATGCAATATGCTACTGTGGCGTGCAGCCCGATCCATGCAATATGCTACTGCGGCGTGCAGTCCGATCCGTGCATGTATATGCATAGGCACATATATCACTCGAGGCCTGAAAACCTCTCATATTACTCGTCATGCTCTCACATATGGCCCTCGGCCCCAATCAGTCTAACAAGTAATCAAAAAATCCCTCGGGCATCAGTAAAACAATGATACTCATCTCAAATAATAGTTCAAACATCAGTTAAAACTCCAAGTTTGAGTAAAATATAGCTGAGTTAAAAAGCAATGTAAATTACACAGACTGAGTTCGAATAGTATTTCAAACAGAGAGGAAAAACAATGATGATAGTTCATAAAGAGTTTCAAAAATCGGCAATAAGCCCCAAGTATGGCAATGAGCCCGAATCATAATGATAACAACAATACATTTGCAGATATACGGTGAAAACCATCAATTGGGACGGACCAAGTCATGATCCCTAATAGTTCTCTACCCCATGCTCAGGTCCAGCATGCAAGTCACCTCAATACAACACTAAGATGTGCAAATTCGGGGTTTCAAACCCTCAGGATATCATTCCCAAGTATTTTTCACCTCGAACCGGCGAAATCTCAGGCCCACGACGTCTTGGCCCCTCAAAACGGCCTCCACGGGCGTCGAAACTAGCCAAAACAGAGGGAATACATCACAATATTCAGACGAGACAATACCCAATCGAAAACAATCGAATTATAGAAAGAACCTCGAAACTAGCAAAACCTGAGCCCCTGGCCCACGTCCCAAAAAATTTAAAAACTCATATTTCCGGAATGCTCGTATCGCCACGAGTTTATATATACCAAATTCACAAAAATCGAAGTTCATTTGACCCCTTAAATCACCATTTCTATCCAAGAGGGTTTTATACCCTTTTCAACAAAAATTCTCAAATTAAACACCAAAACTTGCGATAGATTCGAGTTATACAACAAAAATTGAGTTAAGAGTACTTGCCCCGTTGTTCTCTCCAATAATATCCCGAAAAATCGCCTTATTCGTGCTCCAAATTGTCAAAATTGGCAAATGGGACGAAGGTTGGAATTTATTCTGCTGCCCAGAGATTTGTTCATGGCTTTCGCTGTCATTCTCTCGCGTTCGTGAAGAACAAAATTCCAAAAATTTATTTCCAAACTCTGCTCGGACAGCCTCTATTGCAATGGTCATAACTTTGTACACACAACTCCAAATCACTATAATAATATGTTTCTGGAAACTAGATTCAAAGTGATACAACTTTTAGTTGTTAAATAACCTCCAAATTCCTTATAAATAAAACGATATGAGCTTCCGAAGTAGGACCTGTGCGACAGAAATTCTTTCTTCGCAGACGCGAAGAACAAAAGTCCTAGATGACAAATCCTTCTTCGCGAATGCGATGCACTATCGCGAACGCAAAGGACAAAAGTCTCAGAAGCCAATTTCTTCTTTGCAAACGCGATAGGACCTCGCGTACGCGAAGGACATCACCAGATACCAGCAACAGTAGTTCAAAACTTTCAAAAATTACCCGTTGGGCATCCGAAACACACATGAGACCCCCCAGACCTCAACCAAAAGAACCAACATGACTTAAAACATTATCCAAACTTTTCCCAATCCTCATAACACATCAAACAATGCTAAAACCATTAAATTACAATGGATTCAAGCCTAAATTTATCAAATTCTTCCAAAACTCACATTCGATCCGAAACGCAACTAAACGATGTCCGAATGACCTAAACTTTTGCGGAAAATTCCTAAATCACCTAGTGAAGCTACTGCAACTCTCGAAATTCCATTCCGACTTCCGGATCAAAATATCACCTATAGATCGGAATTCGCCAAAATTCCAACTTCGCCAATTCAAGCCTATTTCTACACTGGACCTCCAAATTCGATTTTGATCGCTCTCCTAAGTCACAAATCATTCTTCGAAGCTATCCAAACAACCGAAATTCAAACCCGATCCCTCTAACTCAATAGTCAACTTTCAGTTGACTTTTCAAAAACAAGCTCCCTTCTACGAGGTTATGTGCCTTATTTCAACCAAAAACTAATTCAATTACACTCGATCAACTCTAACATTGATATAAAAACATGAAGCAACATAATAAGGGGGGAACGAGGAGGTAACTCACATGACGATGGGTCGGGTCATCACATTCTCCCAAACTTAAGCAAACGCTTGTCCTCGAGCGTACCTATAGTTGTACTAGAAGCAACCCAATAACTGAATGACCTTACCAAGCATATACTCGGGCGATCCCATGTCACTCTATCTTACATATTTTTGATAACACAATATAACTGGAATTTCACAGCCCATCCAAACCATAAACCATATTGAACTTCTCAAAATTATACACCAAATCAGAACCCCACATCTATACTCAGAATAAACCCGAAGCAACTGTAATAACCCATACTCGCCACTCCAGGTGAGACCACATATTATGCTACATGACCCAAACACTCGAGACGATGGTATCTATCCACAGCAATTGCTCGCAATAACCAAATAACAACAGAAAACCTGTTTCATTAGATAAAGTCTTATTCCAGCGCCTTCATATACTGCCCACGGCAACCGAAACACGTGATATACCGAACCTATCTCTCTGGTCAATCATTTATGAATCCATTTCCCTTTTGAATGATGCCACAATAGATTTTGGATCCAAACCTCGATATTACCCTTCTAACAAACTGAAACCACATATACCCGCACTCATTAATGACTCCAACGATCAATTCGATTATAACACACCACACTGGTGATATGACACATTAATATCAGCCTAAGCCACGACGAGCAAAACACAGGCTCTAATAAGAAATGATCTGAACACACTCAAATCATGACAACTGACTCAAAGAAAGAGCTGTAGTTCAATTCTTTCATACCCTTACAACACAGAACTGTGATCTCATATCACATCATAGAAATATAGTACCTGAATCCTTCTCGAAAGTTCATAACATCATGTGGCCTTGCCATAACTTATGATTCTATCCAAACACTATTACCCATGAAGCACCTCAAGTCACCCTGCTCAAAATGGTCAGCCACACACCGATTTAGGTCTGAACTCAAGCAATCAATCTCACCCACGGTGAAACAATTAATATACACAATCAAATCCTGTAAAGACACAACCGATGTGCTATTCGCTGAGCAATACCCAATATGGACTTTCCTCATAAACCAGGAAATATTGCATACAACGTAACATATAGAAAACTCTTCTCCACATCACACTATTGCAGCATGCAACCCGCTCCAAATAACATACCCGTGGTGGCGTGCCACCCGATCTAGATACCCTACCCGTGGCGGTGTGCCACTCGATCCAAATAACCCGCAGCGGTGTACCACCCGATCCCCACATAAATCTCACAAAATGAAATGCACATCGAGTCAAATTGCTCATTACAATAAACATATATAGCCTCAAGCTCGCCCACAAGAAACACATGTAAAAAAGCTCCTCAATATCGGAACTAAATCAATGGTAGAAACCTCTACACTGACATCCACCATGAAGGCCCAATTAACAAAGCAATAACTGCCAGCCGTTCACTGGTCCTTGGGATACAAGTTATCCTGCTAGAACATAATCCAATGCACATTACCACACAACCTGTGACTTTTCTAACATAACCCAAATTTAACATATCAAGCAAACAAAGGTCCATTAGGGCTTCCAGTTTTCCAATAGCCATTAAACGGTGCTGATATACACGATTTTCAACCACCGCATAGGCGGATCACGAAAAATTCTAGCCTCCAACACATATATAACACATGAATCACTATGCCTAATCCCACACTCCGTCGTAAGAATACATAACACACATCAAGCATACATTCATACCATGAAAGACATTCAAAAATTTCCTTATGCCATCAATAGTTTGACCATCACAGTCGATTCAACAAGAAAATGTCGCAATACTACTGACATATCATCAATTTACATCACCTTAATCATCGGAAGATCAATTCTTTACTTACCTACAGCTGCCCGTGCTACTCAAGAATTTAATGATTTCCCATTATGAACTGAAACAAAACCTTGAACACACAAATCTCAATTCTCCATATCATACACATAGACCATACCCATAGGAATTATACTTATCTTCAGACCACGGTAAAACACAACAAGAGCTCTTTCTCCCAATTCCATTGTACAGGATAAAATGCCAGGACTGAATCTCTTTTACCCAAACCAAGCTAAGCAAACTTCCATAACGTAAAAGCTTTGCTGCACGATACCTGTAAGGCTCATTACCTCAAACATACAAGAATAAATCATATGCTTACCATACCTATTCGGTTTATTATCAAGTCATTTCATTTATCCCATTCCCATTCTTGTTTCATTATTAATTTGATATTCTCCTTTACTGTAGCACCACAATACCTCAACTCAGGTCACCACACTAGACTCATACATAAGACAACACGGTCTAAGACCCATAGACCACTGATACTCTCTTAGATGTTTCCCAGAATTACTACATTCTATAAGAATTTATTTTGAAGAACTTCCTGCGAACCTGAACTTGTTACCATTACCTTCCAAATGCGGATACACAGAATCCTATGACTATCATAAAGTACCACAAGTCTTGACATCATCTAATGAAAATACAGTATCTAGCCACATACACAAACTTAAGACACCTGATTGACATATGCAAAACCTTGAACACAATAATATCATTCTCGAGAGTCATCCATTCTTATTCAGCTGTAATTCACCTGCCCTAGATGAACAAAACCAATATAGCATATAATAGTGCAATTAGTTAATCAATAACAACCTCCCTAACTTGGCTCAAAGCCGTATATCAAGACACTTTGAACAACTCATAGCATTCTTACTCAAATGATGCCACAATGTTATAGTGATATTAAACTCAAGTCATTTACAAGCTTTGGCGGAGACTCGAATCATCGAAAATCTTAACTCTTCTGCAATTCTTGCATCCATTCACACATAATAGTTAAGCCCGCTCTTTAGGTGACAAAAATCTTTTCTAGGTCTCGAATTTTCCAAATATTTCGACTGAGTTTCCTTTGTAATTCGGCCTATCTACCTGCCAGAAAATCACCAAAATCATCCTAACAACACATCCACAACTCGATAAGGCATCACAATGTATATCAACAACATAAATCTCAATACTACACGAATTATATTATCAAAATTGGTACATGAACATATGTTGCACCTATCCAAATCACAACACATATAAAATACCTTTAAATTACACATAGGATTCAACCCACCTAAGGACACTCCACAAGAGATGACCCACCCGCTTCGCTTCGATTTACTATTTCAGCACACCTTCCACCATGATACACATAGCACAATTAGTTAGTCTTCCTGAGTCTGAACTCATACCACCGCACTTAATGCACTTACCTTTCCACTAAGAGACATGAAAATATTCAGCATGCCCCATAACTTCAGGCTATACAAAAGATCAAAATGGAAAATGAACACTTAACAGCTCATCTATTATTCATCAGACTCTTTCGTCACTACCAAGACAACATAGATACACCCCACGATACCAACATACCCATCACATAGATATCCAGCCGTCATTGCGGCTAATAAGAACAATACTGAACATATAAGTTCAAAACACTTGCTCACACAAGTAGCACCTCAGTGCTCAAACCATAGGCAAAGATCCAGCCTCAAGGCCTCAAGACTGGCCCAACATGAACTCACGGAAATTACCTCTCGCCCCTTGATTGGGGAATCACAAGCCATTAAGGCACATATACTTCTAAGCGCTCGCGTGCACATACAGACGAGTGAAAGGAATTTTCAAGAGTCATATCTCAAGCTAAATCAAGTATGCATGATAAGAATTCCAAGAATAGGAAGTTTTCCTAAAGGTTCTACAACCTCTTGAGAATAAATACAGACGTCTCCATACCGATCCGCGGGGCACTACTAAACCTATTTATGACTCATGAGACCTAGTAACCTAGGCTCTGATACTAACTTGTCACGACTCAAATCCCATACTCGGTTGTGATGGTGCCTCTCGTGAAGACAAGGCCAGCCAACAACCCCAAATCTTCTTTTATTAGCTATTAAACATAAGGGAATAGAAATATTACTTATTATCATTTAACTATTAATTTAACCCAAATACAATCCAACTGGGGTGTCACAAGTCACGAGCATCTATTGAATAAAGGCGCTACTACTGGCCAACAATGTATAGATAATTACAAAATAAAAACCGAAATACTAAGATAAAGTACGGTGCTGCGAACGCTAGTGGTCACCTGGCTCAACTATCACCATAAGGTCTTCTGCCCTACTAATAACCCGCTAACGGATGAACAATACCTGCAATTGCACGCAAGGTGCAGGGAGTAAAGTGAGTACTTCCAACTTAGTGGTAATAAAAGAGAATAATAACTGAGCAATAAGAAAACACGTATGGGCATACCAAAATGCTATACAAGACAGTACAATCCCTTTTTGAAAAGCCGAAATACTATGAAAATCCTTTAGAAAATCTCAAGATTAGTTAAAAATATCATTTTTTAAAATCTATTTTACAAATATCCTTTTTTCCTTTTTCTACAGCCATCATATGAATGCTAAATCAGGTAGAGCAAGTCGGCTCACAAGTTGGCCCCTTGGGCATATCACTTCTAAACATGTAACACCAGGGTATCTGGTCAACAAGGCAAGTAACAGTATGTATGCCAAATGATATATGAGTGCTAATGTGATGCCACGTGGTACAAACATGAGTGAATTCAATGCAATGCATATGATCGCTGCGGCGTACAACCCGATCCATTTGGGCACCCACACTCACTATGGGGGTTTAGACTCCAGAGGGGCTCCTACAACCCAAGCACAATAAGACCACAGCGTGCAGTCTGATCCACATAATATATCACTGTGCCGTGCAATCCGATCCATATAATATACTACTACGGCATGCAGTCCAATCCATATAATATACTACTGCTGCGTACAGTCCGATACATGAAATATGCTACTGTGACGTGGAGTCCGATCCATGCAATATGCTACTGCGGCGTGCAGTCTGATCCTGCATGTATATGTATATGCAAATATATCACTCGAGGCCTGAAAACCTGCTCACATTATTCGTCATGCTCTCACATATGGCCCTCGGCCCCAATCAGTCCAACAAGTAATCAAAAAGACCCTCGGGCATCAATAAAATAATGATACTCAGCTCAAATAATAGTTCAAACATCACTTAAAACTCCAAGTTTGACTAAAATATAGCTGAGTTCAAAAGTAGTATAAATCACACAGACTGAGTTCGAATAGTATTTCAAATAGTGAGGTAAAATAGTGATGATTGTTCACAAAGAGTTTCAACAATCGGCAGTAAGCCCCAAGTATAGCAATGAGCCTGAATCATAATGATAACAACAATACATTTGCAAATGCGCGGTAAAAACCAACAATCGGGACGGACCAAGTCATGATCCCCAATGGTGTTCTACCCCAGGCATAGGTCTAGAGTGCAAGTCACCTCAATACAATACTAAGATATGAAAATCCGGGGTTTCAAACCCTCAGGATATCATTCCCAAGTATTACTCACCTCGAACAGGTGAAATCTCAAGCTCGCCATGACTTTGCCCCTCAAATCTGCCTCCACGTGCATCGAAACTAGCAGAAAATAGAGTGAATACATCACAATATACAAATGAGACAATACCCAATCGAAAACAATCGAATTATAGAAAGATCCTCGAAACTAGCAAAACCCGAGCCCCAGGCCCACGTCCCAAAAAATTTCAAAATTCACATTTCCTGAATGCTCGTCTCTTTGTAACAACCAAAACCGTCATTACGGGAGTTACCCCCCCATTTTCCCCATTTTATGCTTTCATACGTTTCATTATATGTGCTTGCAGAATTTGAAGTAAATCGGGTAGAATTCGTTTAGAAATGAGGCAATAAACCTCTTTGTGGGAAGGTTAGTTTGGAAAAGTCAACCGAATGTTGACATATGAGTTAGAAGACTCAGAATGGATTTATGATGATTCGAATAGTTTCGAGGAATGATTTATGACTTAGGAGAACAATCAGAATTGAATTCAGATGTCCGGTGTAGATTTAGGCTTGAATTGGCTAAGTTGAATTTTGACGAATTCCGGATGATGGGTGAGATGTTGATCTGATGGTCGGAATTTAATTCTGATAGTTTATGTAGCTTCTTTATGTGATTTAGGATATGTGTACAAAATTTCAAGTCATTCAGATGTGGTTTGGTTGGGTTTTTGATCAAATGTGTGTTTTGGATGTTTTAGAAGAACTTAGTCTTGAATTCGATGTAATTTGATGGTCTTGGCATTGTTTGATGCATTTTGATAATTGGAACAAGTTTGTATTATGTTTTAGGAGGTTTTGGTATTTTTGGTTGAGGTCCCGGGGGCCTGGGGGTGATTTCGAATGGTTAACGGGAACTTTTAAAGTTGGAAAATTTCATAATAGACGAAATTGTAAATAAATGTGCACAAGACCTCACTTTAAATGGTCATATATTACGTTATGTATGGAGTTGTGTGACCCACAATATATCAAATTAAATCATTTTGAGTCTAGTTTCCAACGTAATAAACCGTTCGTCATTTGGAGGTTTATAAAATATTTTATGGCCATTTCACTGGGCATGTGTCAGTAGTGTAGCCTTAGCGCGAGAGCGCTAGTAGCCCACACTAATTGAGTTAAATTCTGCCTCACTAGCGCGGCCATTAGCACGAGCGTGCTAGTAGCAGGCGCCGAAATATGCCTAAGGATGGGAAATGTCAGAACTTGAGTCATTTATCCAGACTAGGGTTTTCCCAACACCCCATATTCGACCAAGGCATCCATTTGAACTCCTAAGGTAAGCTTTTAAGTGTGTTTTCATGGTGATTTCTCTTCTCAATCACTAGTTACAACATGATTTCTGTTGGATTTCATAGGTTTTCTTCAAAATCTCAAGAACACCCCAAAGTTGTCTTTCAAGATTTGGTCTACAAGAGGTAATCATACACCTTAGACTTACACATATGGTGTTATTAAGGGAATATGAGTATGAATCAAGTATTACAACTTATAGTATGGTGGTTGGAATCCATAAATTCCCAATTTAAATACATGAACATGGTAGAGATTTAAATGTGTATATTTGTTGGAATTTTGTTGGTTTGGGTGTGAATGGTTGATCACACACATGATGTTAGGAGTATAAATTGCGAAAGAATGATAGTGAGATGAATTGTTGGTTAATGGTAATAGTTGGAGGAACTAATGCTATATTTAAGAGGTGAAAATATGTATGCCTACAAGATGTTTGATAATAGGCCTAAATGGCACAAGTTATGTGATTTATGACTAATATTGGCCCTATTGAATGTTGTATTGTTGATTGAAGTTACATAACTGTATTGGATCATTGTAGTATCATTAAGGGGAGAATTTCAGATATGTATTGGCTTACACCCCGTTATTTACATATCAAGCTTCATCGATGTTTGTGTGTTTTTGACTAGATTTGACACACGAGGAGGTATATTTAAAAGGAAAAAGGGTATTGCGGACGAGTCCACGGCCAGTAGAGGTGAGTAGTTGGTATATATTATAGCCTAAGGGTTTGAAACCCCGACATATCATATTGTGACGCTATTTAGGGCGTGACTCGCATCCCATGGCAGGTGTGAGATTGTTTGTGACTGGGGATCGAGACTTGGTCCATCCCAAACAAGAATAATACTATATTAGAGACTAAAATGCACCATGTGTTGAATATATATCTGGGCTTTATGCCATGTTTGGGGCCCTGTGCCGACTTTTAGTAATCCTTAGGGGATAGATATCTTTGTGATAGCATGATTTGTAAAATCATTGATCTCAGTCCTGGGTTAAAATCACTATTATGAAATGCTAATTCACCTGTTTTAGGAAAATTAAATAAAATTAAAGTATTTTTCAATGTTAATGAACTGGAACCTTGAAATAAATAAATTGAACTATTGTGTGACTCATATGCATGTGGACTGAGCATGGATCGTGCTGCACGCCACAGCGGATGATATGAATATTGCGCTTGGGCTGAAGGAGTCCCTTCAGAGTTTGTACACACCCCAGTGAGCGCCATCGATGTTAAATATATTGTGCAACGCGCCGTCGCGGTCATGTGCATTGCATTGCATTCATGCATTGTTAATTACTTGTGTTATCTCTGGTTTGCGGTTGTTATTAATTCGTGGTAGGTAGCGGACTGTTAGACATAGCTTTACTCTATGGTATTTTGTGGATTTCTTGCTTTCAGCTATTCTATATGCTTTCCACTCACTGAGTATTTAGTACTCACCTCTACTCCCTGCACCTTTGTGTGCAGATTTAGGTACGCATGAGATTTAGCCACGTAGTCCAGTCTTATTTAGAGTTTATCCGAGTTGCTGAGGTAGATGCTGGCATTCGCAGGACCTGACTTCTCTTCTTATTCAGTTTTTTTACTTATATACTTCCAGACTTGAGTATTTCATTCAGATATTCTTACTAATATCTAGTTTTGCTTAGAGGCTCTAGACTCGTGGCCTCAGATCTTTTGGGAGTGTTATTTTCGATGTTCGCACTTCTCAGTATTTTTATTCTAGTATTATTGTTAGAGTTTTATTATTAACTCAGATATATTATTCTTGAATTTGCCCTTTTAGGACTGGTCTTTAAATGTGGAAACAATTGTTGGTCTGGCTTGCCTAGCTTTTGGGTTGGGCGTCATCACGACCGGGTTTGGGTCATGACAAGTTGGTATAAGAGCCTAGGTTACTAGGCCTTACGAGTCATGAGCCGGTTTAGTAGGCTCTCACGGATCGGTACGTAGACGTCCCTATCTATCCTCGGGAGGCTACAGAACATTTGGGAAACACTTCACTTTTTTGGAATTATTATTGTGCGTATTTGATTCAGCTTGAGATATAACTCTTGAAATTCTTTCCACATGTTTGTATGCGCTCGCGAGCATTCAATAGCACATCTGCATCGATGTCTTGTGATTCCCCGATCGAGGTGCGAGATGTATTCTCCGTGAATTCATGTTGGTCCAGTTTGAAGGACATGAGGCTGAATCTTCGCCTATGGCATGAGCACCCATGTGCTGATTTTGCGAGATGGTATTATGAACTTATATGTTCAGTATTGTTCATAACTGTAGGAATATCGGCTAGATATCTACGTGATGAGTATATAGGTGTTGTGTGGTGTGTCTATATGACTTGCAAGTGTCGAAGAAGGACTGCAAGATAATAGCAAACTGTTAGGTGTTCAATTCCTTTTGTGATCTGTTGTGTAACCCCAAGTTATGGGCGAGTGAAGAATATTTTTCTATCTCCTAGTTGTAAAGTAAAGTGCAATTCGTGTGGCGGTATAAGTTCAGACTCGGGAAGACTGGATGACTAGGTTATGTATGTGATGGTGGAAGGTATGTTGTAATATCGAATTAAGGCGAAGCAGGTGGGCTATCTCCTACAGGGTGTCCTTAAGTAGTATGATCCTTATGTATAATTGAAAGGTATTTCATGTGTGTTATGATTCGAATAGGTGTGATGCAGGTCGATGTATCAATTTTGATAATATAATACAAGTTGTATTGAGATTTAATATTATTGATATACATTGTGATGTTTTGTCAACTTGTAGTCGTGTTATTAGGATGGTTTTGGTGATTCTTTGGCAGGTGGATAGGCCCAATTTCAAAGGAAAATCTACCGAAATTTTTGAAAAACTTGGGAACTTAGTAAAAGTTTTATTGCCTAAAAAGTGGGCTTAACTGTTGTGTGAATGAATGCAAGAATTGAAGAAGAGTTAAATTTTTGATGAGTCGTGCCTCTACAAACTTGTGAAAGAGTGAGTCTTATCTCACCATGATATTATGACAGCAATAGATTATATGTGTTGTGATATATATGGCGTTGAGCTAAGTGGGGAGGTTGCCAGTGATTTGCTGATTGTGCAGTTATGTGCTATGCTGGATCTGTCTTAAAGTATACTGGCGAACTAGTTTTGGTTGCAGAAATTAAGCCGAGAATGGCGCGAGTGAAGGAAAATTTTGACAAAGATGTCATGAGCTCGGATGAGCAGGAAATAAGTTTAGATTCTTAAGGTAAATTGGTATCATCTTCAGTGTCACCTAAGATTGGTGTTTTGTAACAAGGGTTTTACGACCTGGCTAATAATTCTTGATTGCTCTTAAGCGTTAGTGCGACCGGTGGTTTAGTGGTACGCCCCAAATATTGTTGCGGTAGGGTGTGGAAGTGTGTCTCACTGGGAGATTATATAAGTGTGGCATGTAGTCACTTGACACCAAGTATGAAGGTTATAATGGTGCCGTTAAATTGAAGATTCATGCCTGGAGGGCACCTGGCCTATTAAGCCAGATGTGTGCATTTTTGTAATGCGGTCCTCATGGACGAGTATTTAGGTTAATGCTTCATTGTCAGATATCTCGTGTGGTGATGCATTACGCCGTGTGATTTGTGAAACGGCTCGAGAAATTGCTATGTGTTTAGAATCCCGTGTAGGAATGATGTTATATGAGAATCTTGGCTCTTGAAATTTAGATTTTTATATCGCACCTCAGTTGTACTTGATTTGTGTAGCTATAACGCTATATGCCTCAGAGATATTATTATGCACTTAGCATGCGTATAACTAATACTCGACATTATTTTGTAATGAGCATCTTCTTATGTGAGATTTATGTGTGGATCGGGTGGCACGCCGCCACGGGTATGCTATCTGGAGTGGGTTGCAAGCTGCAATAGTATGATATCAAGTATAGTTTTCTATATGCTGTTGTTGTATGCCTTACTTCTTGTTTTCCAAGGAAAGTCTGTACTAGTGCGTAGGATTTGATAATTTTTTCTACAGCTTGTTTTCTTTAGTACCGCTTTCAAATTGGTAACCTATTGGCACATTGGGGCATCGTATGCGACATTTAATTATTTCTGGAGTGGCTTATTGCCCGAGAAATTTGTACTGAGTGAGACAAGATCATTGAATTCAAGATCAATGCAATCTGAGTATATGAAGTAAGGTAAAGAGCTAAAACCATTTTTTGATTCAGAATGAGATGATAGTTCTTGCCAAGAGTATAGAACTAATGAATTGTCGTTTCGGTAATAGTTAAGAATGAGTACAGGTCTCATCTGTCGCGTCTTTGTTGTAAGAATTTAATCAAGGCATGTGTATGTCATGCAGAGCATGGGATGCGTTTTGGAAAATTAAATAAAATTAAAGTATTTTTCAATGTTAATGAACTGGAACCTTGAAATAAATAAATTGAAATGTTGTGTGACTCAGATGCATGTTGTGGACTGAGTATGTGTCACGACCCTAGTTCACCAATTGTGAACATGTCGTGATGGCACCTAGTCCCCACGACTAGGTAAGCCTAACACGTTGCGGAATATACAAGCTATGAACACTTAAATAAGAAACAGCGGAAAAATAGCATAAAAAGATATGTAATTCGTGCCACTTGGCACATACATCCGTCAACACACTGTATAGACACTACCAAGATCCGGAAACTCACGGGTAACACAGACTAAAGGGAATATACAACTGTGGCTCTATGTGTAAAGAGTATCTAACAACGAAAAAGGAAAATGTCAACTAATACTATTAGAATAGAAGGAAACCCGCCAGATCTGCGGACGTAGCAGATCATACCTCGAGTCTCCTGAGTATGCTCCTAAGTCACCGATAGTGCGTCTGATCAGAGGAACCCAGATCTGCACAACAAAAGTGTGCAGAAGAGTAGAATGAGTACACCACGACGGTACTCAGTAAGTGCCAAGCCTAACCTCGATGGAGTAGTGATGAGGAAGGTCGGGGCCCTACCGAGAAATAATAAAAATAATGATAATAATAATACCAAACAGCTCAAATGATAATAATTCCGAAATAACAACAATAAAATAATTACTGCAACCGTCTACAATTAAGCTAACAACAAGTAACCAACTCAATTAGGATATACTTAACTATAACTTCACCGATAAATAGTGCCAATAATTATCAAGAAGCTCAAGTAGGACAATTAGGCAACTAGACAGTTAAGTACTACCTAAGCATGCTTTTCTAACTACTACCAGATAAGAATATCGAATTACAGCTAAAAGCAGGAATATCATTCATCGAACATTTTTAAGTAAAGTATGTGTTCAACAACCAGCGCATGTACATGCCCGTCACCTCGCGTACAAGGCATTTAAACTATCACATAATATCCTAGGGGTGAAAGTTCCCGCACACGAGGTTACACAAGCCACTTACCTCAACTCTGATACAAAACCGCTAAGAAATAACCCTCTTGCCGCGAATGTCGGCCTCCACAGGTGTAGTATCTGATAAAAATTAATAGAATCACATCAAAATAGGCCAATTGGGCATTACCCAATCAAAACAACTCAAAATACACCAAAACCCACAAGTTGCCAAAACCCGACTTCTGGTACGCTTATCGAAAAATCACGAAAATTATATATTCGGGTTCCTTATCTCAATACGAGTCCGTGCATATAAAATTTATCAAAATCGGACTCCGTTTGCCCATTCAAATCAAAGGTTTTTCCTAACTTTTAGGCCTAGGGTTCAAACCTCACCTTAAATCTCCCATTTTCAGTGAAATAATCGAGGATTGCATGATAAACTAATGAATTAAGGTCAAGAAACTTACCCCCGATGATTTCCCGATGATATCCCAGCGTTTCCCCTTCGAAATCCTCTCTTGGAGCTCAAAAATGGCGTTTTTGTGTATGGGGGTCGCGGGTTGACTGTTCTGGTTTTAATATTTTCTGACTGAAGTTTTACCATTCGCGTTCGCGTCCTCACCATCGCGAACGCGATGCATTGCCAACACGACCCTTCACGAACGCGACGCTCATCACGCGTTCGCGTTGAAGAAAAAGTCCCAGCCTCTAGAATTTAAACTACGCGTTCGCGACCTCACCATCGCGAACGCGATGCCTCTCGAACCAACTCTACGCGAACGCGTCTACACCATCGCGAACGCGATGCCTCACGAACCAGCCTATCGCGAACGCGGCCAGTACCATCGTGAACGCGATGCTTCTACCAGCTGACCCTACGCGAACGCGGGCAAGGCCACGCGGACGCGATGACCAAAAGGTCTGTTGCACACCTGCTGCAATTTTCTGCAGTTTCAAGGTTCCAAAATGCCCGTTTGATGGTCCGAATTCATCCCGGGGCCCCCGGGACCCCAACGAAAACCACCAACATATTCCAAAACACGATACGAACTTGTTCCAATCATAAAAACACGTCTAACAACATCAAAACCCATAATTCACATCGAATTCAAGCCTAAATTTATTAAAACTTTCCGAATTACACATTCGATCTAAAACCCGACCAAACGACGTCCGAATGACCTGAAAATTTGCGGACATATCCAAAATCACATAACGAAGCTACAGAAATTGTCGGAATTCCATTCCGACCCCCGGATCAAAATCTCACCTATCGTTCGGATTCTCCAAAATTTCAAACTTCGGCATTTCAAGCCTAATTGAGCTACGGACCTCCAAAATACATTCCGGACGCGCTCCCAACAACCGAATCACCTAACGGAGCTAATGGAACCATCGAATTTCCGTTCCTAGATCGTCTTAACATTGTTCCGGTTTCAAACCATTTTCTATCTTTAAAGCTCTCATTTAGGGACTAAGTGTCCCAAAATACTCCAAATTTCGGAATCAACTCTCCCGGCAAACCACAATAGCAGAAATGAACTTATGGAAATAGTTAAATTGGGGATTGGGGCATAATTTTCTAAAACAACCGGCCGGGTCATTACATCTTCCCACCCTTAAAGATTCGTTCGTCCTCGAAGATGAGGGTACTGGCTGCGCATATCCTGCTCAGTCTCCCAAGTCGCCTCCTCGACCGGCTGGCCCCGCCATTGAACCTTTACCGAAGCAATGTTCTTTGACCTTAGCTTTCTGACCTGCCTGTCTAGAATGGCTACTGGCTCCTCAACATAAGACAGATCCTTGTCTAGCTGAACAGAAGTGAAATCCAACACATGCGACGGTTCACCATGGTATCTCCGGAGCATGGAGACATGAAATACGGGGTGAACTCCATCTACACTAGGAGGTAAGGCTAACTCATAGGCAACCTCCCCAATACGCCTCAAAATCTCAAAAGGGCCAATAAATCTAGGACTCAGCTTCCCTTTCTTCCCGAACCTCATAACGCCCTTCATGGGCGAGACTCGAAGCAGAACCCGCTCGCCAACCATAAAAGCCACATCGCGAACCTTCTTGTCCGCATAACTCTTTTGTCTAGACTGGGCTGCACGAAGTCTGTCCTGAATCACCTTGACCTTGTCCATAGCATCCTGAACCATATCAGTACCTAGCAACCTGGCCTTGCCCGGCTCGAACCAACCCACGGGAGACCTGCACCTCCTACCATATAGGGCCTCGTACGGTGCCATCTGAATACTAGACTGGTAGATGTTGTTATAAGCAAACTCCGCCAGTGGTAAGAAGTGATCCCATGAACCTCCAAACTCAATCACGCACGCACGAAGCATATCCTCCAAAATCTGAATAGTGCGCTCGGACTGCCCATCAGTCTGGGGGTGAAATGCTGTGCTCAGCTCCACCCGAGTACCTAACTCCTGCTGTACAGCTCTCCAGAACCGTGAAGTGAACTGAGTGCCTCTATCTGAAATGATGGAAACTGGAATACCATGCAGCCGGACTATCTCCCTGATATAGATCTCCGCCAGACGTTCCGATGAATAAGTAGTGCTCACCGGTATAAAGTGGGCGGACTTGGTCAGTCGATCCACGATAACCCAAATGGAATCAAACTTCCTAACGGTCCGTGGAAGCCCAGATACAAAGTCCATGGTGATGCGCTCCCATTTCCACTCTGGAATCTCAATCTGCTGCATCAATCCACCCGGACGCTGATGTTCATACTTCACCTGCTGGCAATTGAGGCATCTGGAAACATAATCAACTATATCCCTCTTCATCCGCCTCCACCAGTAATGCTGTTTCAAGTCCTGATACATCTTCGCGGCTCCCGGATGGATGGAATACCGCGAACTATGGGCCTCTACTAGAATCAGCTCTCGAAGATCATCTACATTGGGCACACAGATACACCCCTGCATCCTCATGACTCCATCATCCCCGATGGTAAAATCTCGAGCATCACCATGCCGAACTCTATCCTGAAGGACAATTAAATGAGGGTCGTCGAACTCACGCTCCCTGATGCGGTCAAATAGAGAAGACCGAGAAACCACACAGGCCAGAACCCGGCTGGGCTCCGAAAGATCCAGTCTTACCAACTGCCTGGCCAAAGCCTGAACATCCATCGCCATAGGCCTCTCCGAAGCCGGTAGATATGCCAAACTCCCCAAACTCTCTGCCCGACGACTCAAGGCATCAGCAACCACATTAGCCTTGCCCGGATGATAGAGAATAGTAATATCATAGTCCTTCGGTAGCTCCAACCATCTCCTCTGACGCATATTCAGGTCCTTCTGCTTAAGCAAGTGCTGCAAGCTCCGGTGATCAGTGTAGATCTCACAAGGAACCCCGTATAAGTAATGACGCCAAATCTTCAAGGCGTGAACAATGGCAGCTAGCTCCAAATCATGAACAGGGTAGTTCTTCTCATGCACCTTCAGCTGTCGGGACGCGTAGGTAATCACCCTACCGTCCTGCATCAATACCGCACCGAGTCCAACTCGTGAGGCATCACAATATACGGTATAGGACCCCGTACCTGTAGGCAGCATCAATATAGGGGCCGAAGTCAAAGCTGTCTTGAGCTTCTGAAAGCTCGCCTCACACTCGTCCGTCCACTGGAAAGGGGCACCCTTTTGGGTCAATCTGGTCATAGGTGCTGCAATCGAAGAGAACCCCTCTACGAAATGACGGTAATAGCCCGCCAAACCAAGGAAACTGTGAATCTCAGTAGCGGAGGAGGGTCTGGGCCAACTTCGCACGGCCTCCACCTTCCTCGGATCTACTCGAATACCATCACTCGACACCACGTGGCTCAAAAATGCCACTGAACTCAACCAGAATTCACATTTAGAGAACTTGGCATAAAGCTGCTTCTCCCTCAGAATCCGAAGCACTATCCTCAAATGCTGCACGTGCTCTTCCCGACTCCGGGAATATACTAGAATATCATCAATGAAGACAATCACGAAGGAGTCCAGATAAGGCCTGAACACACTCTGCATCAAATGCATAAAGGCTGCTGGGGCATTAGTCGGCCCAAAAGACATCACGAGGAACTCATAGTGACCATACCGAGTCCTGAAGGTAGTCTTCGGGATATCTGGCTCCCGAATCTTCAGCTGGTGATACCCAGAGTGCAAATCAATCTTAGAAAACACCTGTGCGCCCTGTAGCTGGTCAAATAAATCATCAATACGGGGCAAAGGATACCGGTTCTTCACTGTAACCTTGTTCAGCTGACGATAGTCAATACACATACGCATAGAATCGTCCTTCTTCTTCACAAACAACACAGGAGCACCCCAAGGCGAAACACTGGGTCGAATGAAACCCTTGCCCAATAACTCCTGTAACTGATCCTTCAACTCCTTCAACTCAGGAGGAGCCATACGGTACGGTGGAATAGAAATGGGCTGAGTGCCCGGCAACAAATTATTAGCAAAGTCAATATCTCTGTCGGGCAGCATGCCCGGGAGACCAGCTAGAAATACATCAACAAAGTCATGTACCACATGAACAGAATCAATAGAGGGAGTGTCAATACTAACATCCCGCACATAGGCTATATAAGCTGCACACCCCTTCTCAACCATACGCTGAGCTCTGAGAAAGGAAATAATACGGCTAGGGGTGTGATCTAGGGTATCACTCCACTCAATACGTGGAATGCCTGGCATAGCCAGCATCACGATCTTGGCGTGACAATCAAGAATAGCATAATGGGGCGACAACCAGTCCATGCCCAGAATAATATCGAAATCGACCATCCCGAGCAACAATAGATCCGCTCTGGTCTCAAAATCACAAATGGTAACCAAACACGACCGATATACACGGTCCACGACCAAAGAATCACCCACCGGAGTGGAAACATAAATGGGGGCACTCAAAGAATCCCGAGGCACACCCAGATGAGAAGCAAAGTAAGAAGACACATATGAAAAAGTGGAACCGGGGTCGAATAGAACCGATGCCTCCCTATGACTAACCAGAATAATACCTGTGATAACAGAAGTCAGATGCAACAGCCGCAGCGCGATCAGGAATAGCATAGAATCTGGCCTGTTCCCCCTCTCGAGGGCGGCCTCTGGAACCCTAACCCCCGCCCCTGGATGACTGGGCAGGTGGAGTGGCAGCTGGGGCTGGAATGATAGCCTGCTGGCCCTGAGAACCACGCGAATGCTGTGATGACTGATGAGGGGCTCCTCTCCTACGCCTGGAGCACTCCCTAACCATATGGCGAGTATCTCTGCACTCAAAACAAGCTCTGAGAGGACGCGGTGGCTGTGACTGACCGCCCTCACCCCCACTAGTCTGACCCCTGGAGGTACCCCGTGCAGGAGGTGCACTGGAAACTGGGGGAGCATAATAAGGCTCTTGAGGTGCTGGAAGAGCTATAGTACTACCGGCTGCTGGCAATGCTGAATGAACTGGACGACCGGAATAACCCCTGCCAAAACAACCGGCTGCTAAAGTGCGGGCACCGGAGAAATGGCCCGACTCACGAGACCTCTTGGCCTTCCTCTCTCCCCGTTCTCTAGGGAGCATACTTTCGATCCTCCTGGAAATGCTCACAGCCTGCTGATAAGATATATTTGTCTCCAACTCTCTGGCCATGCTGGATCGGATCGGCGGAATCAGGCCGTCAATAAATCTCCGCACCCTCTCCCGGACAGTGGCCACCAAAGCTGATGCTTGCCTGGCGAGACGGGTGAAATTGATAGCATACTCCGATACTGACATGGAGCCCTATCGCAACCGCTCAAACTCCGATCGCCAAGAATCCCTAAGGCTCTGTGGAACAAACTCCCTCAAAAATAGATCTGAAAATTGCGTCCAAGACAATGAAGCAGACTCCTCTGGACTATCCAACTCATACGTGCGCCACCAGTCATAAGCGGCCCCACAAAACTGAAAAACAGTAAAGGAAACCCCGCTGGTCTCCACAATCCCCATAGTACGATGAATACGATGACACTCCTCTAGAAAACCCAATGCGTCATCTGAAGCCAAACCACTGAACACTGGAGGGTCATATTACTTGAACCTCTCTAATCTACGCTGCTCGTCCTCAGAGGCAGCTGGTCCACCTCCGGGCTGTGCTGGGGCGGCAGGAGGCATAACCAAGACCTCTAGCACCTGTCCCACTGGCACACGCTACTCAGGTGTAACGGCTGCGGGAGTCTGGGCCCCTCCCCCGGCCTGGGATGTAGCTACGACGAGAGGAAGCAGTCCTGCCTGAGCTAAAGTGGTATACATACTCATGAGCTGGGCCAGGGTCTCCTGTAGTGCTGGAGTAGTAGCAGCTGTAGTCGGTGTACCAGGTGCCTGCGCTCCAACCTGGTCTACCTGTGGTACCTCAGCGGCAGCGCGCGCGGGTGTCGTGGCTGCACCTCGGGCGCGTCCTCGTCCTCTACCTCGACCCCGGCCTCTGACGGTAGCAACAGGGGGCGCAGGTGCCAGATCATCGCGAGTAGCACGTGTCCTCACCATCTGTGAAAGAATAGAAAGAAATAGTTTAGATTTGGTGACAAAAATGTCGCACGACAAGGTATCCAAAAGAAATGAAGAGTTTCCTAAACAGTTACATAGCCCCTCGTAGATAAATACAGACGTCTCCGTATCGATCTGCGAGACTCTAAGTAACCGGTCTGTGTCCCCTGACTCCTATGAACCTAGAGCTCTGATGCCAACTTGTCACGACCCTAGTTCACCAATCGTGAGCATGTCGTGATGGCACCCAGTCCCCACGACTAGGTAAGCCTAACACGTCGCGGAATATACAAGCTATGAACACTTAAATAAGAAACAACGGAAAAATAGCATAAAAAGATATGTAATCCGTGCCGCTTGGCACATACATCCGTCAACACACTATATAGACACTACCAAGATCCGAAAACTCACGGGTAACATAGACTAAAGGGAATATACAACTGTGGCTCTATGTGTAAAGAGTATCTAACAATGAAAAAGGAAAATGTCAACTAATACTATTAGAATAGAAGGAAAGTCTCCGAATCCGCGGATGTAGCAGATCATACCTCGAGGTCTCCCCGAAAGCTGCGGAATCACCTAGTATGAGCCTGTCCTGATGTACCTGGATCTACACAACAAAAGTGTGCAGAAGAGTAGCATGAGTACACCATGGCGGTACTCAGTAAGTGCCAAGCCTAACCTCGATGGAGTAGAGAAGAGGAAGGTCAGGGCCCTACTGAGAAAACAATAATATAATGATGATAACAATAATAAGCAGTTTAAATGATAATAATTCCGAAATAACAACAATAAAATAATTACTGCAACCGTCTACAATTAAGCTAACAACAAGTAACCAAGTCAATAAAACAAGTCCAGGACCTGTGGGAATTGAACCCACAGTCCCATTGACAGTACGCATGGGTCTCCGGGAATCGAACCCGCAGCCCATGTCTCAGTAAATCTCAGGATCTCCGGGAATCAAACCCGCAGTCCATATCTCAATAAATCTCAGGATCTCCGGGGATCGAACCCGCAGTCCACATCTCAATAAATCTCAGGATCTCTAGGAATCGAACCCGCAGTCCACCTCTCAATAAATCTAAGGATCTCCGGGAATCGAACCCGCAGTCCACAACAGTATCACTCCGGGTCTCTGGGAATCGAACCCACAGCCCTGGGATCTCCGGGAATTGAACCCGCAGTCCACAAACACAGCAAATAAAGGAATACACAGAGAGAATATAATATACTTAACTATAACTTCACCGATAAATAGTGCCAATAATTATCAAGAAGCTCAAGTAGGACAATTAGGCAACTAGACAGTTAAGTACTACCTAATCATGCTTTTCTAACTACTACCAGGTAAGAATATCGAATTACAGCTAAAAGCAGGAATATCATTCATCGAACATATTTAAGTAAAGTATGTGTTCAATAACCAGCGCATGTACGTGCCCGTCATCTTGCGTACAAGGCATTTAAACTATCACATAATATCCTAGGGGTGAAAAGTTCCCCCACACGAGGTTAGACAAGCCACTTACCTCAACTCCGGTACAACACCGCTAAGAAATAACCCTCTTTCCATGAATGTCGGCCTCCACAGGTGTAGTATCTGATAAAAATCAATAGAATCACATCAAAATAGGCCAATTGGGCATTACCCAATCAAAACAACTCAAAATACACCAAAACCCACAAGTTGCCAAATCCCGACTTCCGGTACGCTTATTGAAAAATCACAAAAATTATATATTCGGGTTCCTTATCTCAATACGAGTCAGTGCATATAAAATTTATCGAAATCGGACTCCGTTTGCCCATTCAAATCAAAGATTTTCCTAAGTTTTAGGCCTAGGGTTCAAACCCCACCTTAAATCTCCCATTTTCAGTGAAATAATCGAGGATTGCATGATAAACTAACGAATTAAGGTCAAGAAACTTACTCCCGATGATTTCCTGATGATATCCCAATGTTTCCCCTTCGAAATCCTCTCTTGGAGCTCAAAAATGGCATTTTTGTGTATGGGGGTCGCGGGTTGATTGTTCTGGTTTTAATATTTTCTGACTGAAGTTTTACCCTTCGTGTACGCGTCCTCACCATCGCGAACGCGATGCATTGCCAACACGACCCTTCATGAACACGACGCTCATCACGCGTTCGCGTTGAAGAAAAAGTCCCAGCCTCCAGAATTTGAACTACGCGTTCGCGGCCTCACCATCGCGAACGCGATGCCTCTCGAACCAACTCTACGCGAACGCGTCCACACCATCGCGAACGCGATGCCTCACGAACCAGCCCATCAAGAACGCGGCCAGTACCATCGCGAACGCGATGCTTCTACCAGCTGACTCTACGCGAACGCGGGCTAGGCCACGCGGACGCGATGACCAAAAGGTCTGCTGCACAGCTGCTGCAATTTTCTGCAGTTTCAAGGTTCCAAAATGCCCATTTGATGGTCCGATTTAATCCCGGGGCCCCCGTGACCCCAACGAAAACCACCAACATACTCCAAAACACGATACGAACTTGTTCCAATCATAAAAACACGTCTAACAACATCAAAACCCATAATTCACATCGAATTCAAGCCTAAATTTCTTAAAACATTCCGAATTGCATATTCGATCTAAAACCCGACCAAACGACGTCCGAATGACCTGAAAATTTGCGGACATATCCAAAATCACATAACGAAGCTACAGAAATTGTCGGAATTGCATTCCGACCCCTCGATCAAGATCTCACCTATCGTTCGGATTCGCCAAAATTTCAAACTTCGGCATTTCAAGCCTGAAATCACCTAACGGAGCTAATGGAACCATCGGATTTCCGTTCCGAGATTGTCTTAACACTGTTCCGGTTTCGGACCATTTTCTATCTTTAAAGCTCTCATTTAGGGACTAAGTGTCCCAAAGTACTCCAAATTTCAGAACCGACTCTCCCGGCAAACCACAATAGCAGAAATGAACTTAGGGAAACAGTTAAATTAGGGATTGGGGCGTAATTTTCTAAAACGACCGGCCGGGTCGTTACAGTATGGATCGGGCTGCACGCGACAGCGGATGATATGAATATTGTGCTTAGGCTGAAGGAGCCCCTCCAGAGTCTGTACACACCCCACAGTGAGCGTCGTCGACGTTAAATAGATCGGGCTACACGCCATAGCCATCATGTGCATTGCATTGTATTCACGCATGGTTAACTACTTGTGTTATTTGTGGCTTGCTGTTGCTTTGTAGTAAGTATCAGACAGTTAGACATTGCTTTACTCTGTGGCATTTTGTGGATTTCTTGATTTCAGCTATTTTATATGCTTTTTACTCACTGTGTACTTAGTACTCACCCCTACTCCCTGCACCTTTGTGTGCAGATTCAGGTATGTAGGAGATTTAGCTGCGCAGTCCAGTCTTATTCAGAGTTTATCCGAGTTGCTGAGGTAGCTGCTGGCATTCGCAGGACTTGGCTTCTCTTCTTATTTAGTTTATTTACTTATATACTTCCAGACTTGAGTATTTCGTTCAGATATTCTTACTATTATCCAATTTTGCTTAGAGGCTCTAGACTTGTGACCCTAGATCTTTTGGGAGTGTCATTTTTTATGTTCGCACTTCTCAGTATTTTTATTCTACTATTATCGTTGGAGTATTATTATTAACTCAAATATATTCTTCTTGAATTTGCCCTTTTGGGACTGGTCTTTAAATGTGGAAACAATTATTGGTCTGGCTTGCCTAGCTTTAGGGTTGGGCATCATCTTGATCGGGTTTGGGTCGTGACACTCTCCATGAGTCTATACATACCAAATTCACAAAAATCGGAGTTCATTTGACCCCTTAAATCACCATTTCTATCCAAGAGGGTTTTCTACCCTTTTCAACAAAAATTCTCAAATAAAACACCAAATCTTATGATAGATTCGAGTTATACAACCAAAATTGAGTTAAGAGTACTTACCCTGTTGTTCTCTCCAAAAATCTACCGAAAAATCGCCTTATCCGTGCTCCAAATCGTCAAAAATGGAAAATGGGATGAAGTTTGGAATTTATTCTGTGTTCCACATATTTGTTCTTCGCGTTCGCGGTCCTTCTCTCGCATTCGCGAAGAACAAATTTCCAAAACTTTATTTCCAAACTCTTCTCGGATAGCCTGTATTGCAATGGTCATAACTTTTTACACACAACTCCAAATGACTTTTATAATATGTTTCTGGAAACTAGATTCAAAGAGATACAACATTCCTTATAAATAAAAAGATACGAGCTTCCGAAGTAGGACCTGTGCGACAGTAATTCCTTCTTCACGAACGCGAATCACTGTTGCGAACACGAAGAACAGAAGTCCCAGATGACAAATCCTTCTTCGCGAACGCGAAGCACCGTCGCGAACGCAAAGTCCAAAAGTCTCAGAAGCAAATTTCTTATTCGCGAACGCGATAGGACCTCACAGACACGATATACAACACCAGATACCAGCAGCAGTTTAAAAATGACCCGTTGGGCATCCGAAACACGCCCGAGACCCCCGAGACCTCAACCAAAAGCACCCACATGACATAAAATATTGTCCAAACTTGTTCCAATCTTCAAAACATATCAAACAATGCTAAAACCATTAAATTACAATGGATTCAAGCCTAAATTTATCAAATACTTCCAGAACTCACATTCGATTCAAACCCAATCAAACGATGTCTGAATGACCTAAAATTTTGCGGACAATTCCCAAATCACCTAGAAAAGCTAGTGCAACTCTCGAAATTCTATTCCGACTCTAGGATCAAATATCACCTATCGACCGGAATTCGCCAAAATTCCAACTTCGCCAATTCAAGCCTATTTCTACACCGGACCTCCAAATTTGATTCTGATCGCTCTCCTAAGTCACAAATCATCTCCCGAGGCTATCCAAACCACCAAAATTCACATCTGAGCCCTCTAACTCAATAGTCAACTTTTGGTTGACTTTTCCAAAACAAGCTTCCTTCTAAAAGGCTATGTGCCTTATTTCAACCAAAAACCTTCAATTACACCCGATCAGCTCTAACACTGATATAAAAATATGAAGTAGCATAATAAAGGTGAAACGGGGCGGTAACTCACATGACGATGGGTCGGATCATCACAAAACATTGTGGTATTCAATTATCTTGGTCCATTTCTTCAACTAAAAATTTGTTTTATTTTTATATTTCATTACTATTTTACTATTTTTCATTTATTTTTTTGTAAAGAAAGAACACATAAACTCTTTAAGATTTAAGTTCATTCTATAAGACACAAACAATATCAACTAATTAACAATTATTTTTCTCTAGAGCAAACTTCTTCTTATTTGGTATTAGGAAAGCAAAAAAAAAGGACTGACAACAACAAAAAGGCCTTGGATATCGAAAAAGCTTAGATTATCATAAATGATAAAGCTAAACAATAGACTTCGAACAGAAAAATAAATAAAAAAGCCGCCCCTCCTTGTCAATGAGATCAAATCTTATATCCAATTGAAAAAATTATTAAAGTGCAAACATATTTTAGATTTGATATTAATTATTAATGATTTTATATTTTAAGATTGTAATCTTTTGGTACCATTCATATTCCTAGCACCTCCAATAATAATGTCAATTTTTTTTCTTGTGTCAGCCATACATAATATCAATTGTAATACTTTATTATATCTTTCTCTATAAATTTTGATTGCTCTATTATTAAATATTTCAAATTCATTATTTCTAATTTCATGTAAATGCTTTTTTCACATAATGTTTTCATAAACAACAATTACATGCTCACAAAAAATAAATTTTTTAAACACATTTATATGATTAAAATACAAATAAAATAATTATTAAAAAATTACAAGAATATCTATTCCAGTTATATAAGCTTGAACATCTATTTAAAATTTAAATTACAAACTTGAATTGATAATTTAAAAACTGCAACTTTTGTTACAACTAAACTTGAAGAACGTCTATTATTACAAAACTTCAAGAAATAATTTAACCATTACAAAATTTACCTCAAAGCACAAAAAAAAAATTATTTACTTTGACCTCAAGGCTATCAAGAATTTATTATATAAATATAAAATATTAGCTTCTTTTATAGAAGTTTTAAATCCTTTTTGTATAAAAATTTAGTTTCAAAATTCTAATTGAACAAGTTGACATACAAACAAAATCAATTGATGAAATCAGTGACCACCCAAAAAAACTAAAATAAAGTGTTCATGGATAATAAAAATTGGGATATTAACCTTTTTTTTACATTCTGTCACGACCCCAACCCAGTCGTGATGGCGCCCAGCACACCACTAGGCAAGACCGATCATTTATAGCAATTACCTCAATTATTTAAACAAGTAAAGATAAACCTATTTAAGTCAAAGTCTGAAATACTGATAAAAATACGGAAAATCTGGCAAAATACTGAACAACCCAACTAGGACCCGGTGTCACGACCAACTTGTCACGACCCTAGTTCACCAATCGTGAACATGTCGTGATGGCACCCAGTCCCCACGACTAGGTAAGCCTAACACGTTGCGGAATATACAAGCTATGAACACTTAAATAAGAAACAGCGGAAAAATAGCATAAAAAGATATGTAATCCCTGCCGCTTGGCACATACATCCGTCAATACACTGTATAGACACTACCAAGATCCGGAAACTCACGGGTAACACAGACTAAAGGGAATATACAACTGTGGCTCTATGTGTAAAGAGTATCTAACAACGAAAAAGGAAAATGTCAACTAATACTATTAGAATAGAGAGAGCGCCTCCGGATCCGCGGACGTAGCAGATCATACCTCGATGTCTCCCTGAAAGCTGCGGAATCACCTAGTATGAGCCTGTCCTGATGTACCTGGATCTGCACAACAAAAGTATGCAAAAGAGTAGCATGAGTACACCACGGCGGTACTCAGTAAGTGCCAAGCCTAACCTCGATGGAGTAGTGACGAGGAAGGTCAGGGCCCTACTGAGAGAACAATAATATAATGATGATAACAATAATAAGCGGTTTAAATGATAATAATTCCGAAATAACAATAATAAAATAATTACTGCAACCATCTACAATTAAGCTAACAACAAGTAACCAACTCAATTATGATATACTTAACTATAACTTCACCGATAAATAGTGCCAATAATTATCAAGAAGCTCAAGTAGGACAATTAGGCAACTAGACAGTTAAGTACTACCTAAGCATGCTTTTCCAACTACTACCAGGTAAGAATATCGAATTACAGCTAAAAGCAGGAATATCATTCATCGAACATTTTTAAGTAAAGTATGTGTTCAACAACCAGCGAATGTACACGCCCGTCACCTCGCGTACAAGGCATTTAAACTATCACATAATAACCTAGGGGTGAAAGTTCCCCCACACGAGGTTAGCATGCCACTTACCTCAACTCTGGTACAAAACCGCTAAGAAATAACCCTCTTGCCGCGAATGTCGGCCTCCACAGGTGTAGTATCCGATAAAAATCAATAGAATCACATCAAAATAGGCCAATTGGGCATTACCCAATCAAAACAACTCAAAATACACCAAAACCCACAAGTTGCCAAAACCCGACTTCCGGTATGCTTATCGAAAAATCACGAAAATTATATATTCGGGTTCCTTATCTCAATATGACTAACCAGAATAATACCAGTGATAACAGAATCAGATGCAACAGCCGCAGTGCGGTCAGGAATAGCATATAATCTGGCATGTCCCCCCTCTCGAGGGCGGCCTCTAGAACCCTGACCCCCGCCCCTGGCTGGCTGGGCAGGTGGAGTGGCAGCTGGAGCTGGAATGATAGTCTGATGGCCTTGAGAACCACGCTGAGGCTGCGAAGACTGATGAGGTGCTCCCCTCCTACGCCTGGGGCACTCCCTAACCAGATGGCGAGTATCCCCGCACTCAAAGCAAGCTCTGGGAGGACGCCGTGGCTGTGACTGACTGGCCTCACCCCCACTAGTCTGACCCCTGGAAGGACCCCGCGCAGGAGGTGCACTAGAAACTGGGGGAGCATAATAAGGCTCCTGAGGTGCTGGAAGACCCGGAGTACTACCGGCTGCGGGCAATGCCGAGTGAACTGGTCGACCGGAATAACCCCTGCCAAAACGACCGGCTGATGAAGTGCGGGCACCAGAGAAATGGCCCGACTCATGAGACCTCTTGGCCTCTCTCTCTCCCCGCTCTCTAGGGAGCATACTCTCGATCCTCATGGAAATGCTAACTGCCTGCTGATAAGATATATCTGGCTCCAGCTCTCTGGCCATGCTGGATCGAATAGGCGGAATCACGCCCTCAATAAATCTCCGCACCCTCTCCCGGACTGTGGCTACCAAGGCCGGTGCATGCCTGGCAAGACGGGTGAAACTGATAGCATACTCTGATACTGACATGGAGACCTGTCGCAACCGCTCAAACTCCGATCGCCATGAATACCTAAGGCTCTGTGGAACAAACTCCCTCAAAAACAGATCTGAAAACTGTGTCCAGGTCAATGAAGCAGACTCTTCTAGACTATCCAACTCATACGTGCGCCACCAGTCATAGGCGGCCCCACGAAACTGAAAAGCAGTGAAGGAAACCCCGCTGGTCTGCATAATCCCCATAGTACGATGAATACGATGACACTCCTCTAGAAAACCCAATGCATCATCTGAAGCCAAACCACTGAACACTAGAGGATCATATTTCTTGAACCTCTCCAATCTACGCCGCTCGTCCTCGGAGGCAGCTGGCCAACCTCCGGGTTGTGCTGGGGCGGCAGGAGGCATAACAAAAATCTCTGGAACCTGTCCCACTGGCACTCGCTGCTCAGGTGTAGCGGCTGCAGGAGTCTGGGCCCCTCCCCCGGCCTGAGATGTAGATGGAGTGAGAGGGAGCAACCCTGCCTGAGCTAAAGTGATATACATACTCATGAACTGGGCCAGGGTCTCCTGGAGTGCTGGAGTAGTAGCAGCTGTAGTCGGTGTACCAGGTGCCTGCGCTCCAACCTGGTCTACCTGTGGCACCTCAGCGGCGGCGCACGCGGGTGCTGTGGCTGCACCTCGGGCACGTCCTCATCCTCTACATCGGCCCCGGCCTCTGACGGCGGCAACAGGGGGCGCGGGTACCTGATCGTCGCGAGTAGCTCGTGTCCTCACCATCTGCGAGAGAATAGAAAGCAATAGTTTAGATTTTGATGCCAAAAATGTCGCACGACAAGGAATCCAAAAGAGATGAAGAGTTTCCTAAACAGTCACATAGCCTCTCGTAGATAAATACAGACGTCTCTGTATCGATCAGCAAGACTCTAAGTAACCGGTCTGTGTCCCGTGACTCCTATGAACCTAGAGCTCTGATACCAACTTGTCCCGATCCTAGTTCACCAATCGTGAACACGTCATGACGGCACCCAGTCCCCACGACTAGGTAAGCCTAACACGTTGTAGAATATACAAGCTGTGAACACTTAAATAAGAAACAGTGGAAAAATAGCATAAAAAGATATGTAATCCATGCCGCTTGGAACATACATCCGTCAACACACTGTATAGACACTACCAAGATCCGGAAACTCACGGGTAACACAGACTAAAGGGAATATACAACTGTGGCTCTATGTGTAAAGAGTACCTAACAACGAAAAAGGAAAATGTCAACTAATACTATTAGAATAGAAGGAAAGCCTCCGGATCCGCGGACGTAGCAGATCATACCTCGAGGTCTCCCTGAAAGCTGCGGAATCACCTAGTATGAGCCTGTCCTGATATACCTGGATCTGCACAACAAAAGTGTGCAAAAGAGTAGCATGAGTACACCACGACGGTACTCGGTAAGTGCCAAGCCTAACCTCGATGGAGTAGTGACGAGGAAGGTCATGGCCCTACTGAGAGAACAATAAAATAATGATGATAACAATAATAAGCGGTTTAAATGATAATACTTTCGAAATAACAACAATAAAATAATTACTGCAACCGTCTACAATTAAGCTAACAACAAGTAGTAACTCAATTAACAAGTCCAGGACCTGTGAGAATTGAACCCACAGTCCCATTTACAGATACCCATGGGTCTCCGGGAATCGAACCCGCAGCCCATGTCTCAGCAAATCTCAGGATCTCCGGGAATCGAACCCGCAGTCCACATCTCAATAAATCTCAGGATCTCCGGGAATCGAACCCGCAGTCTACATTTCAATAAATCTCAGGATCTCCGGGAATCGAACCCGCACTCCACCTCTCAATAAATCTCAGGATCTCTGGGAATCGAACCCGCAGTCCACAACAGTGTCACTCCGGGTCTCTTGGAATCGAACCTACAGCCCTGGAATCTCCGGGAATTGAACACGCAGTCCACAAACACAACAAATAAAGGAATACACAGAGAGAATATAATATACTTAACTATAACTTCACCGATAAATAGTGCCAATAATTATCAAGAAGCTCAAGTAGGACAATTAGGCAACTAGACAGTTAAGTACTACCTAATCATGCTTTTCTAACTACTACCAGGTAAGAATATCGAATTACAACTAAAAGCAGGAATATCATTCATCGAACATTTTTAAGTAAAGTATGTGTTCAACAACCAGCGCATGTACATGCCCGTCATCTTGCGTACAAGGCATTTAAACTATCACATAATATCCTAGGAGTGAAAGTTCCCCCACACGAGGTTAGACAAGCCACTTACCTCAACTCCGGTACAAAACCGCTAAGAAATAACCCTCTTGCCGCGAATGTCGGCCTCCACAGGTGTAGTATCCGATAAAAATCAATAGAATCACATCAAAATAGGCCAATTGGGCATTACCCAATCAAAACAACTCAAAATACACCAAAACCCACAAGTTGCCTGTGGTACACTTATCGAAAAATCACAAAAATTATATATTGGGGTTCCTTATCCCAATACGAGTCCGTGCATATAAAATTTATCGAAATCGGACTCCGTTTGCCCATTCAAATCAAAGATTTTCCTAAATTTTAGGCCTAGGGTTCAAACCCCACGTTAAATCTCCTATTATCAGTGAAATAATCGAGGATTGCATGATAAACTAACGAATTAAGGTCAAGAAACTTACCCCCGATGATTTACCGATGATATCCCAGCGTTTCCCCTTCGAAATCCTCTCTTGGAGCTCAAAAATGGTGTTTTTGTGTGTGGGGGTCGCGGGTTGATTGTTCTGGTTTTAATATTTTATGACTGAAGTTTTACCCTTCGCGTTCGCGTCCTCACCATCGCGAACGTGATGCATTGCCAACACGACCCTTCGCGAACGCGACGCTCATCACGCGTTCGAGTTGAAGAAAAAGTCCCAGCCTCCAGAATTTGAACTACGCGTTCGCGGCCTCACCATCGCGAACGCGATGCCTCTCGAACCAACTCTACGCGAACACGTCCACACCATCGAGAACACGATGCCTCACGAACCAGCCCATCGCCAACGCGGCCAGTACCATCGCGAACGCGATGCTTCTATCAGCTGACCCTACGCGAACACGGGCCAGGCCACGCGGACGCGATGACCAAAAGGTCTGCTGCACAGCTGCTGCAATTTTCTGCAATTTCAAGGTTCCAAAATGCCCGTTTGATGGTCCGAATTCATCCCGGGGTCCCCGGGACCCCAACGAAAACCACCAACATACTCCAAAACACGATACGAACTTGTTCCAATCATAAAAACACGTCTAACAACATCAAAACCCATAATTCACATCGAATTCAAGCCTAAATTTCTTAAAACTTTCCGAATTGCACATTCGATCTAAAACCCGACCAAACGACGTCCGAATGATCTGAAAATTTGCGGACATATCCAAAATCACATAACGAAGCTACAGAAATTATCAGAATTCCATTCTGACTCCCGTATCAAGATCTCACCTATCGTTCGGATTCGCCAAAATTTCAAACTTCGGCATTTCAAGCCTGAAATCACCTAACGGAGTTAAGGGAACCATCGTATTTCTGTTCCAAGATCGTCTTAACACTGTTCCAGTTTTGGACCATTTTCTATCTTTAAAGCTCTCATTTAGGGACTAAGTGTCCCAAAATACTCCAAATTTCATAACCGACTCTCCCGACAAACCACAATAGCAGAAATGAACTTAGGAAAACAGTTAAATTGGGGATTGGGGCGTAATTTTCTAAAACGACCGGCCGGGTCGTTACAGTATGGATCGGGCTGCACGCGGAAGCGGATGATATGAATATTGCGCTTGGGCTGAAGGAGCCCCTCCTGAGTCTGTACACACCCCACAGTGAGCGTCGTCGACGTTAAACAGATCGGGCTACACGCCGTAGCCATCATGTGCATTGCATTGTATTCATGCATGGTTAACTACTTGTGTTATTTGTGGCTTGCTGTTGCTATTAGTTTGTAGTAAGTATCGGACAGTTAGACATAGCTTTACTCTGTGGCATTTTGTGGATTTCTTGATTTCAGCTATTTTATATGCTTTTTACTGACTGAGTACTTAGTACTCACCCTTACTCCCTGCACCTTTGTGAGCAGATTCAGGTATGTTGGAGATTTAGCTGTGCAGTCCAGTCTTATTCAGAGTTTATCCGAGTTGCTGAGGTAGCTGCTGCCATTCGCAGGACTTGGCTTCTCTTCTTATTCAGTTTATTTACTTATATACTTCCAGACTTGAGTATTTCGTTCAGATATTCTTAATATTATCCAATTTTGCTTAGAGGCTCTAGACTTGTGACCCCAGATCTTTTGGGAGTGTCATTTTTGATGTTCGCACTTCTCAGTATTTTTATTCTACTATTATCGTTGGAGTATTATTATTAACTCAAATATATTCTTCTTGAATTTGCCCTTTTGGGAGTGGTCTTTAAATGTGGAAACAATTATTGGTCTGGCTTGTCTAGCTTTAGGGTTGGGCATCATCATGATCGGGTTTGGGCCGTGACACTCTCCACGAGTCTATACATACCAAATTCACAAAAATCGGAGTTCATTTTACCCCTTAAATCACCATTTCTATCCAAGAGGGGTTTCTACCCTTTTCAACAAAAATTATCAAATCAAATACCAAATCTTATGATAGATTCGAGTTATACAACCAAAATTGAGTTAAGAGTACTTACCCCGTTGTTCTCTCCAAAAATCTACCGAAAAATCGCCTTATCCGTGCTCCAAATCGTCAAAAATGGAAAATGGGACAAAGTTTGGAATTTATTCTGTGTTCCACAGATTTGTTCTTCGCGTTCGCGGTCCTTCTCTCGCATTCGCGAAGAATAAATTTCCAAAACTTTATTTCCAAATTCTTCTCGGATAGCCTCTGTTGCAATGGTCATAACATTTTACACACAACTCCAAATGACTTTTATAATATGTTTCTAGAAACTAGATTCAAAGAGATACAACATTTGTTTTGAATCACTCCCAAATTCCTTATAAATAAAAAGATATGAGCTTCCGAAGTAGGACCTGTGCGACAGTAATTCCTTCTTCGCGAACGCGAATCACTATTGCGAAAACGAAGAACAGAAGTCCCAGATGACAAATCCTTCTTCGCGAACGCGAAGCACTGTCGCGAACGCGAAGTCCAAAAGTCTCAGAAGCAAATTTCTTATTCGCGAACGCGATAGGACCTTGCGGACACGATAGACAACACCAGATACCAGCAGCAGTTTAAAATGACCCGTTGGGCATCCGAAACACGCCCGAGACCCCCGAGACCTCAACCAAAAGCACCCACATGACATAAAATATTGTCTAAACTTGTTCCAATCTTCAAAACATATCAAACAATTCTAAAACCATTAAATTACAATGGATTCAAGCCTAAATTTATCAAATTCTTCCAAAACTCACATTCGATTCGAAACCCAATCAAACGACGTCTGAATGACCTAAAATTTTGCGGACAATTCCCAAATCACCTAGAAAAGCTACTGCAACTCTCAAAATTCTATTCCGACTCTAGGATCAAATATCACCTATCGACCGGAATTCGCCAAAATTCCAACTTCGCCAATTCAAGCCTATTTCTACACCCGACCTCCAAATTTGATTCTAATCGCTCTCCTAAGTCACAAATCATCTCCCGAAGCTATCGAAACCACCGAAATTCACATCTGAGCCCTCTAACTCAATAGTCAACTTTTGGTTGACTTTTCTAAAATAAGCTTCCTTCTAAAAGGCTATGTGCCTTATTTCAACCAAAAACCAATTCAATTACACCCGATCAGCTCTAACACTGATATAAAAATATGAAGTAGCATAATAAAGGTGAAGCGGGGCGGTAACCCACATGACGATGGGTCGGATCATCACAAAAAATTGTGGTACTAAGAAGTCTTCAATTATCTTGGTCCATTTCTTCAACTAAAAATTTGTTTTATTTTTATATTTTATTACTATTTTACTATTTTTCATTTATTTTTTGTAAAGAAAGAACACATAAACTCATGAAGATTTAAGAGTTTTTCCCAACATTTTTTAAATAATATATATTCTTAAGTTCATTCTATAAGACACAAACAATATCAACTAATTAACAATTATTTTTCTCTAGAGCAAACTTCTTCTTATTTGGTATTAGGAAAGCAAAAAAAAAAGGACTACAACAACAAAAAGGCCTTAGATATCGAAAAAGCTTAGATTAGCATAAATGATAAAGCTAAACAATAGACTTCGAACAGAAAAATAAATAAAAAAGCCACCCCTCCTTGTCAATGAGATCAAATCTTATATCCAATTTAAAAAATTATTAAAGTGCAAACATATTTTAGATTTGATAATAATTATTAATGATTTTATATTTTTAGATTGTAATCTTTTGGTACCATTCATATTCCTTTCACCTCCAATAATAATGTCAATTTTTTTCTTATGTCAGCCATACATAATATCAATTGTAATACTTTATTATATCTTTCTCTATAAATTTTGATTGCTCTATTATTAAATATTTCAAATTCATTATTTCTAATTTCATGTAAATGCTTTTTTCACATAATGTTTTCATAAACAACAATTACATGCTCACGAAAAATAAAATTTTTAAACACATTTATATGATTAAAATACAAATAAAATAATTATTAAAAAATTACAAGAATATCTATTCCAGTTATATAAGCTTGAACATCTATTTAAAATTTAAATTACAAACTTGAATTGATAATTTAGAAACTGCAACTTTTGTTACAACAAAACTTGAAGAACGTCAAATAATTTAACCATTACAAAATTTACCTCAAAGCACAAAAAAAAATTATTTACTTTGACCTCAAGGCTATCAAGAATTTATGATATAAATATAAAATATTAGCTTCTTTTATAGAAGTTTTAAATCCTTTTTGTATAAAAATTTAGTTTCAAAATTCTAATTGAACAAGTTGACATACAAACAAAATCAGTTGATGAAATCAGCGACCACCCAAAAAAACTAAAATAAAGTGTTCATGGATAATAAAAATTGGGATATTAACCATTTTTTTTACATTCTGTCACGACCCCAACCCAGTCGTGATGGCGCCCTGCACACCACTAGGCAAGACCGATCATTTATAACAATTACCTCAATTATTTAAACAAGTAAAGATAAAGCTATTTAAGTCAAAGTCTGAAATACTGATAATAATACAAAAAATCTGGCAAAATACTGAACAACCCAACTAGGACCCGGTGTCACGACCACGAGCCTCTAATGGTAGAATAATATCCTACTACAAAGTCTGTCTAACATTGTTAATGTGAAAATAGAGGATAAAGATAGAGGGAGAATCATCGGCTGCGAACGCCGTGCATCTACCTCAAATACTCCTAGAAAGAACGCTGGATCAACTAGAATCACTCAGCGTGAGACTGCCCTGGATCTACACACAAGGTGCAGGGAGTAAAGTGAGTACTTCCAACTCAGAGGTAATAAAAGTGAATAACACTGAAAGTATAAATCCCAAAAGGGCACAAATAATGCTATCTTAAGTAGTAAACCAAATAAACAGTAGAAATTTATGAAAACATAGCAAAATATTCTCTCTGAAAGGAATCAAATAAGCAAGAATGCACAAATAGGATCAGCCATTGTTACCTAACCAAAATGTATTTCAGTATCATTATTACCACTAGTCAGTCATTGTTACCTAACCAAAACATGCATGACAGTGTCATTGTTACCACTGTTCATTTGAAAGGGGTACCCCGTGCTCACTGTGGGTGTGCAGACTTTGGAGAGGCTCCTTAAGCCCAAGCGCTAACAACAAGGCCTAAAGCCTGAAAAATATCAATAAGAGGCCTGAAAGTCTACTCACAATACACTTGAGGCCTGAAAGGCTCCTCACAGAACACTCGAGTCCTGAAAGCCTCCTCACATAACACTCAAGGCTTGAAAGCCTCCTCAAATCACTTTTCATGCCCTCACATGTGGCCCTCGGCCTCAATCAGTCCAAAAAGAGTGAAAAGCCCCTCGAGCATCAGTAAAACAAAAATACTCAGCTCAACAATAGTTCAAATATTAGTTAAAAACTCTAAATTGAGTAAAATATAGATGAGTTCATAAAATAGGGTAAACATTAAGAACTAAGTTCAAATAATATTTCAAATAGTGAGAGAAATAGTAATGATAGTTCATAAAGAGTTCAAACAATCGATAGTAAGCCCCAAGTATGGCAATGAGCTCAAGTCATAATGATAACAACAAATCATTTGCAAATATGCGGTAAAAACCATCAATCGAGATGGACCAAGTCACGATCCTCAATGGTGCTCTACTGTGACGACCCGACTCATCGTCACTTCAGTTACCACCCCGTTATCCCCTAATTATGTTGTATCGTGTTTTTATACCTGTGTTAGAGTATATCGGGTGAATTCGAATTAATTTTGGTTAAAAATAAGACATATAGCCTTTTAGAGTGAAGATTATTTCTAAAAAGTCAACCTAAAGTTGAATATGTGGTTAGAGGGCCTGAAATCCAATTCCATTGATTCGGTTAGCTTTGGGAGGTGATTTGTGACGTAGGGGAGCTATCAGAATTGAATTTGGAGGTCCAACGTAGAAATAGGCTTGAATTGGCTAAGTTGTAATTTTGGCTAAATCCAGTCGATAGGTGAGATTTTGATCCGGGAGTCGGAATGGAATTCTGACGGGTGCAGTAGCTTCATTAGGTGATTTTGGATATGTCTACAAATTTTTAGGTCATTTGGACATTGTTTGGTCAGGTTTTTGGTTGGATGTTGGTTTTGGAAGATTTTGTTGAAACATAGGCTTGAATCCGCCTTAATTTGATGATTCGTGTGTTTAAGGGTGTGTTTTTATGATTGGAACAAGTTTGTGTGATGATTTAGAACGGATTTGTATTTTTGGTTGAGGTCCTGGGGCCTTGGGATATTTTCCGATGGTGAAACGGAAGAAAAAATGAAAGAAAAATCGGAAGTGGACTGCTAGTATTTTTGTCGCTGCAGTGATTTCCGCTTCTACGGGAAGGGGACTGCAGAAGCGGCTCCGCAGAAGCGGAATAGTAATCGCAGAAGCGAAAATGAGCTTGATGGTGGAAACTCACAGAAGTGGAAAGAAGTCCGCTTAAGCAGTCTCGCAGGTGCGAGGTTGGAACCGCAGAAACGGTCTTGAACTTAAGGAATGTCGCAGAAGCGGCCCATGTTCCACAGAAGCGGATACGCGGAAGCGGGCAAGTTGCCGCAGAAGTGAAAAATGCCTAGGTTTAAGTAACAGTAAGGGTTCGAATTTCAGAACTTATAACACAATTGGGGCTTCGATCTAAGAGGTGATTTTGACAATTTTGAGGAGGAAATCGAGGGAGTTCATCAGGTAAGCACTCATGGACTCAATTTATGTTAATATATTGATAAATTACTGCATTTAACTTTGAAATTGGAAGAATTAAGGTATATCAATGGAGGATTTTTGCTCTAAGCCTAGGTTATAGAAAATCAATGATTTGAGTGGACAAACGAAGTCCGATTTTGATAAACTTTATATGTATGGACTCGGGGCGAGATAAGGGTTCTGAAAATGTGACTTTCATAATTTTTTGAGAAGCGGGCCCAAGGCTCTAGTTTTGCTATTTTTGAGATTTTTCATGTATTTTGATTGTTTTCATTTGGGTGTTTTTCCATTAGCCTATTTTGATATATTTGTACTGATTTTGGCAAAATTCAACGCGCATGGAGGCCGGTTCGAGGAGCTAAGGCGTCACGGGCTTGGATTTTCATCGGATCGAGGTAGGTAATACTTGTAAATGATGTCCTGAGGGTTTGTAAACCCTGGACTTGCACATCCTAGTGCTTTATTGAGGTGACTTGCACGCCGGATAATGGGCGTAGGGTAGAGCACCATTAGGGATTGTGACTTGGTCCGTCCCACTTAAAAAAAAAATACTACCTAATTGCTTGAAATTGAATTGACACCCTAATAAAGATATTAACTATCATGAATTGGACTGATTATCATATTTTGGGCTTCGTGCCAAATATTTGAATCCTTTAGGAATTGGTATCACTGTCTTGATAATACTGTGCATAATTTCATCTCAGTCTAAGGTTTAAAATGGTATTTTGCTACTCAGACTTTTCATAAGATTTGAGAAACATGAACAAGGTTTTGATGATATTTTAGCTGTGAGCTGATATGATATTGTTGCCCAAGGGGCTTATATGCATTCATGACTATGCATGGATCGGGCTGCATGCCGCAGCATGAGTGGTATTGATATTGCGCTTTGTCTGTAGGAGCTCCTCCTGAGTCTGAACCCCCACAGTGAGCGCGAGAACCTTTGCATGGATCGGGTTGTACGCCATAACGTCATATGCATTGCATTGCATACATACATTGGCTTTACGTGTACTACGTGGCATGACATTTAGCACTCATACATTACTGACATACATGTGTTATCTGCCCCCTGGTGGAAATTGTTAAGGAGTGCTAAGCCCAAGGGGCTGATTTGAGTGCAGACTTGCACTGTTTGAGGTTGTACCCAGGTATTGATCTGTTATAATGAAATGAAGAGATACTAAAAAGAGATTTCAAAATAAATTACTCACTTGTGTTAAAAAGGAATACCCTAAAAGTGTGCTTTAGTTAGAAGACGTTTTTGTACGATTATAGCATGAGATAGTGCTTTTTTGTGGTTTTCTTTTCCTCAGCATTATTTACTTTTATGACCGCTGAGTTGGAAGTACTCACTTGACTCCCTGCACCATGTGTGCAGATTTAGGTACTTGGAGGTTTGGCTGAGCTTGGGGCTGGTCTAGACCTAGTTGGGATCGTCGAAGTAGCTGCCTGACATCCGCAGGACCCGCCATTTCTCATTGTTACTCTGTTATTACTTGTCTTATTCAGCGTAGACTTGTAGAGTATTTGTATCATTGACTGATATTCTGATAGAGGCTCTTGGCTCGTGACCCCAGATCTTTGGGAAGTTACGTTGTATTTTTGGGAGATTTTGGGACATTCTTAATACTATCAGTTTGATTTTGTTTTCCTTCACTGTTGATGACTTAAAATAAATGATTTTATTCTCTAAGCTCGGGATAAGAGTGTATTTGGTCAGGTTGGCCTAGAAATATGCAGGGCACCATCACGACCGGGTATTGGGGTCGTGAAAAGTTGGTATCAGAGCCTAGGTTACTAGGCCGCATGAGTGTTGAGCTGATTAGTAGTATCTTGCTGATCAGTACAGAGACGTCTGTATTTATCCTCGGGAGGTTGCAGACCTTTTAGGAAACACTTCACATTCTTGGAATTCTTATCGTGCGTACTTGATTCAGTTTGAGATATAATTCTTAAAATTCCTTCCACACGTCTGTATGTGCACTCGAGCGCTTAATAATAAAATTTGCCTTGATGGCTTGTGACTCCCCAATCGAGGGGCGAGATATAATCTCCGTGAGTTCAGGTTGGGCCAGTCAAGAGGACTTGAGGCCGGATCTTTGTCTATGGCTTGAGCACCAAGGTGCTGATTTTTGTGAGCTGGTATTATGAAATTTATATGATCGGTATTGTCCCTAATTGTGGAAATGGTAGCTTGATAATGGATGAGCTGTTAGGTGTTTGAATCTTATTGTTAACTGTTGTGTAGCCCCGAGCTATGGGCATGGTGAATATTTATCATATCTCTTAGTTGGAAGGTAAAGTGCCTTACGTGTAGTAGAATGAGTTCAGACTCAGGAAGACTAAAGTGATTGTGCTATGTGTATCCTTGTGGAAGGTATTGTACTGAAATGCTATATTGAGGCAAAACAGGTGGGTTATCTCTTGCGGAGTATCATTATGTGGGTTTATTCTTATGTGTAATTGAAAAGTATTTAAAATGTGTTATGATTCGGGCAGGTGCAGAGCATGTCCATATATCGATTTTGATAATATAATTTGTGAAGTATTGAGATTAATGTTGTTGATATACATTGTGATGTCTTATCGAGTTGTGGACGTATTGTTTGGATGGTTTTGGTGATTCTCTAGCAGGTGGATAGGCCAAATTACAAAGGAAACTCTGTTGAAATTTTCGGAAAATTTGGGACTTAGAAAAGATTTTATCACCTAAAGAATGGGATTAACTGTTGCGCGTGAATGAATACAAGAATTTCAAAAGAGTAAGATTTCTGATGATTCGAGTCTCTTCCAAGGCTTGTAAGTGACTTGAGTTTAATATCACTATAACATTGTGGCATCATTTGAGTAAGAATGCTATGAGTGGTTAAAAGTGCATTGATGTATGGCTTCGAGCCAAGTTGGGGAGGTTGGCATTGATTAACTGACTGCACTATTGTTAGCTATGTTGGTTCTGTCTCTAAGTATATTGGAAAATTCTGATAAAGGTTATATGGTGCTTCGCAGATGTGAAATACTAGGATGTTTGAAACTGATGTTGATAAAGAATGCTTGGTGTATAGAAAAGAAAGATAGTTATTTGTATCTGTATGTAATCATGTTCTATGGTGCCAGAGTTCTAACAAGGTAGTGGTTCTGTTAAATAAGACAGTTGAATTACAGCTGAATAAGGGTGAATCACGACCGATAATGGTTTTGCGGTGTTCAAGATTTTGCTTGTAATAGTCAGGTGCCTTAAGATTGTGTATGCGGCTAAAAACTTTGGTTTCGTTAAAAAGGATCAAGACTTGTTATATGTTATGTTAATCATGGGATTCTAGGTATCAGTATTGGAAAGTAATGATAACGAATCCAGAATCGCACTAAGTTCTTCAAAATAAAGTATTGTAGAAGGTGGTACTTCTAGGAAACATTTGAGAGAGTATTCAGCGGCCTATGGGTCCTAGACCGTGTGGTCTTATGTATAAGTCTCATATAGCAACCGGAGTTGAGGTATTGTGGTGCTACAGTAAAGGAAAATATTAAAATTAAAGATGAATCATAAAGGAAATTGAGTAAATGGAACAACTTGATAAAGATCCGAAATGGTATGATAAGGGTATGATTAATTCATGGAATGTGTTCAAAGTAATGAGTCTTGCAGGTATTGTGCAACAAAGCTCTTGAGTGCTGGCAGTCGTGTAGCTCGATGTGGGTAGAAGGACTCATTCCTGGCAGTTTAGTTTCTGCAATGGAATTGGGAGAAAGAGTTCATGATGTATTTTATCGTGGTTTGAAAATGAGTATATTTCTGGTAGGTATGCGAAGCTTGGAATATGTAATGATTTTTCTTCTTTATGGGATCATGAAAGTCCTTGACTAGTTGAGTGCGCCGATGTTTATGGCATAGCAGAGGAATAGAAGTTTCCATGTTATCTTAGTGTGGTATGGCATATCCGATGTGTTATGGAAAGTTGATAATGGCTGGTTCAAGGTTTTGAGATCAATTCATATTATATGGGATGTCATTAAAATTCTCGAGCAGTGCAAGTAGTTGCAGATAATCTGAGAACCAATCTTTCTGGTGATTATGGAAAATGGTACTGCTATTCTAGTGATTTGACAGGGTATATGTTAAAAAAAGGCAAGGTGATGTAAACTGATAATATCCGGTGGTACTGCGGTATTCTCCTATTGGATCGACTGTGATGATTGAATTGTTGATGGTATAGGGAAATTCTAAATGTTTTTCATGGTATGAATGGATGCTTGATGTGTGTTATGCATTTGTACGGTGGAATGTGGAATCAGGCATAGTGATTCGTGTGCTATATATGTGTTGGAGACTAGAAGTTCTCGTAATTTGCCTATGCAGTGGTTGTATATTGTGTGTATCGGCACCGTTTAGCGGTTATTGGAAATTGAAAGTGTTAGCATCTCTCTCTTTGCTTGATATGATGAATTTGGGCTAGGATATTTGATTACAGGCTGGTTGTCATAAGTCAGGTTATCTAGACTAATGTGATATGGAACTTTGTCGGATGCGTTTCTTGTAGCCGAGCTTGAGGCTATATATGTTTATTGTAATAAGCAATTTGACTCGATGTGCATTTCCTTTTGCGAGAATTTTGTGTGGATTGGGTGGCACACTACCACGGATTATTTGGATCGGATGGCACGCCGCCACAGTATGGTATCTGGATCGGGTGGCACGCCGCCACGGGTATGTTATTGGAGCGGGTTGCACGCCGTAATAGTGTGATGTGGAGAATAGTTTCCTATATGGTACCTTCCGTACAATACTTCATGCCTTATGAGGAAAAGTCCGTATTGGGTATCGCTTGGAGAATAGCACATCAGTTGTGTCCTTTCAGGATTTGATAGCGTGTATTAATTGTTTCACCGTGGGTGAGATTGATCGCTTCAGTTCAGACCTAAATCTGTGCGTGGCTGACCGTTTGGAGCATGGTGACTTGAGGTGCTTCATGAGTAATAGTGTTTGGATATAATCATGAGTCGTGGAAAGGCCACGTGATGTATGACATTTTAAGGAGGATTCAGATACTCTAATTCTATGATGTGAGGCGAGATATTAGTTTTGTGTTGTGATGGCACTGAGGAATTGAATTACAACTCTTATGTGTGAGTTAGTTGTCATTATTCGAGTGTGTTCAGATCGTTTCTTATTGGAGCCTTTGTTGTGCTCGTAGCGACTTAGGCCAGTGTTGACATATCATATCACCAGTGCGGTGTGTTATAATTGAAATGATTGTTGAAGTAATTAATGAGTGCAGAAATATTTGGCTCCAAAATCTGTTGTGGTACTTGTCAAAATGGAAATGGATTCATGAATGGTTGACCTGATAGATGGATTCGATATATCGCGTATTTCGGTTGCTGTGGGCAGTATATGAAGGTGTGGAATAGGACCTTAGCTAATAAAAAGGGTTTTCAGTTAGTATTTGGTTATTGTGGGCAATTGTTATGAATAAGTCCATCGTCTCGAGTGATTGGGTTGTTTGGTACATCACATGATCTCACCCGGAGAGGCTAGTATGGGTTATTACAGTGGGCTCGGGTGTATTTTGAGTATAGACAAGGGATTATGATTTGGTATATGATTTCGGAAAGTGGAATGTGGTCCATGGTTTAGATAGACTGTGGAAATTCAACTATATTGTGTCATCGGACTTATGATAGATAGGGTGACATGGTATCACTCTGAATATATGCTTGGTAAGGTCATTCAGCTATTGGGTTGCTTCTAGTACAACTCTGAGTCCGCTCGAGGACGAGCTTTGGTTTAAGTTGGGGAGAATGTGATGACCCGACCCGTCGTCACGTGAGTTACCGCCCCGTTATCCCCTTATTATGTTGTATCATGTTTTTATACTTGTGTTAGAGTCTATCGGGTGAATTCAGATTATTTCTAGTTGAAAATAAGGCATATAGCCTTTTAGAGTGAAGATTGTTACTGAAACGTCAACATGAAGTTGACTATCTGGTTGGAGGGCTTGGAATCCAATTCCGCTGATTCAGTTAGCTTCGGGAGGTGATTTGTGACTTAGGGGAACGTTCGGAATTGAATTTGGAGGTCCGGTGTAGAAATAGGCTTGAATAGGCTAAGTTGGAATTTTGGCAAAATCTAGTCGATAGGTGAGATTTTGATCCGGGAGTTGGAATGGAATTCTGATGGGTGCAGTAGCTTCGTTAGGTGATTTTGGATATGTCTGCAAATTTTCAGGTCATTTGGACATCGTTTGGTTGGGTTTTTGATTGGATGTTAGTTTTGGAAGTTTTGGTTGAAACTTAGTCTTGAATCCGCCTTAATTTGATGATTTGTGTGTTTAAGGGTGAGTTTTTATGATTGGAACAAGTTCGTGTGATGATTTAGAACGGATTTGTATTTTTGGTTGAGGTCTCGGGTGCCTAGGGATATTTTCGAAAGGTGAAACGGACGAATAATCAGAAGTGGACTGCTGGTATTTTTGTTGCAGTAGTGATTTCTGCTTCTGCGGGAATGGGACCGTAGAAGCGGCTCCACAGAAGCAGAATAGTAATCGTAAAAGCGTAAATGAGCTTGATGGGGGAAACTCACTGAAGCGGAAGGAAGTCCGCTTAAGCGGTCTCGCAGGTGCAAGGTTGGAACCGTAGAAACGGTCTTGAACTTAAGGAATGTCGCAGAAGTGATCCGTGTTCCGCAAAAGCGGACACGCGGAAGTGGGCGAGTTTCTGCAGAAGCGAAAAATGCCTGGGTTTAATGTAACATTAAGGGTTCGAATTTCAGAACTTATAACACAATTGGGGCTTCGATCTAAGAGGCGATTTTGACAATTTCGAGGAGGAAATCGAGGGAGTTCATCAGATAAGCACTCACGGACTCAATTTTTGTTAATATATTGATAAATTATAGAATTTACCTCTGAAATCGGAAGAATTAAGGTGTATCAATGGAGTATTTTTGCTCTAAGCCTGGGTTACATAAAATCAATGATTTGAGTGTGTCACACATCCTTTTTTACTACTTTTAAATAAGTATACAATGCTATTTACTAATACACCCCAAGAAGGGATATAATAATAATAACAGGGAAGGAGTTTTTCCACTTTATGGACAATCAGAACGAGATTTATTTATTAAATTTTAGAGTCACCACTTGGGAAAATAACGGTGACCCAAGTCACCGGTTTAATACCGAATCCGAGGAAATCATGACTCTGTTTTAATAGTCCACGAAACTAGAAATCCGGATAAGGAATTCTGTTTACCCGGGAGAAGGTGTTAGGCACTCCCAGATTCCATGGTTCTAGCACGGTCGCTCAACTACTGTATTTGTCTTATTTGATTTCTTTATATGCTTCAATTTTGCAAATGTTTTTAATGTCCCGCTTTAGTTAATTTTAGGATTTTGCGACGTTGCCAAAATGCATTTCAAATCACACCGCAACCAGTACGCCTGTGACCTTGATGCATTTCAGCTTCGCTGTGATTTTGATTTGAGTCACATAAATGTGCACTCGTATTAGGAATGTATTATTTATTATAAATCATGCCTTACAATGTCTACTTCTTGCTAATTTTGTGAGAGACCGTGGAATTTGCTAAACGATCGCTCCAATTTCTAACATTTTCATAAGAAATTATGGAGGGCCCCGCAACTATGTTTTTGTGATTTAGCAAGGCTCGTCTGCATTTTTTATTAAGGTTTTTCCTAAGTATTCTATATTTTCTATTTAAGTTTTTTCTCTTATCCTAATATCTACCATTTTTGTTTTATATTAAATCTGTATTATTATGCATTAACGTCTAGGCCATACTTTGCTATTGGGCCTGGACCAGAGACTAATTCAATAATATGCCATGAAAGACTGGGCTTCTGCAGCCCAGTTTTCATTTCTCTTCTCGTTTTCAGACACAAATGCCATCTTATTTAGATCTGAGCATGTATTTATGGCAAGGCCCAGGTTACTTATGTCTAGAACGGAATCAAAACAGAACAACATTTAAACAACGATACTATGAACAAATGTTTAACAATTAACTATTTCGAATAATGGAATACAAATACAATTGATCCTTAATGTTTTTATATCAATTAATTGAAGATGTCAATACTAGTTTGATCGATTTGTTACTATTTAATTACTGGATTAACTGAATATGATTCTAAGAACCATCTATCAATTGAGACACTTGTCACTACCCCAAATCCGGTCGTGATGGCGCCAAGCACACTACTAGGCCAGCCTGACCACTCAATAACAATAACGGAGCTAGGAGCTCTCTTTATCCCAATTAACATATCAAAACATGAAACGACAGATATATATATATCTAAAACGGGGAACCAAGTCCCAACACATACCAACTCCCATAGACCGAAGGGTCAAGAGTCATGAGCCTCTAATGAACATAAGTGTAATAATGGTTTACAAGATACCAAGTGCGGAAAGAAATAGCAACACATAATCAAAATACAGTAGGAAGGAATATCGGGTCCTGCGGACTCTGCAGCTACCTCGAATATCCCATAGATGTCGCCTCGAACAACTACCAGATCACTGCTGAGAGGTACCTGGATCTGCACACAAGGTGCCGGGAGTAAAATGAGTACTGCCAGACTCAGTGGTAATAAACAGGGGTAAGACAGCGCAGATAAGAAATCCGCAATAAAGCACTATGTAAAGCTGTAATTAAATACCCCATCACAGAATCGATATCAACTGTACATGTACCAACAAGTACTAGCAAAAAAGTATAACAACTAGCAGATGTAGCTAAATGCAATGCAATGCATGATATGACCGCTACGGCGCGTAGCCCGATCCAATTTTGGTACCCGTGCTCATTGTGGGGGTTCAGACTCCGGAGGGGTTCCTACAGCCCAAGCACAATATTACTGCGGCGTGCAGTCCTATCCAACATATATACCGCTGCGGCGTGCAACCCGATCCACTATCAGTCAGCTAATATGCAAATACAGCATTGTAGGCTCAAAAGTAGTTTTGAAAACCTTTTTATCATTTTCAGTTGGAAAGCAGTAATATCAAGTTCCAGAGATTGGAAATAGCATGATAACAGAAATAGCTACGGACTGGTAGTAACTAACATGTCAATATGATAAGACAATGATAACGATCCTCGCGGGATCCAATAACTGGCTCACGGCCCACAAGTATACTCAACCGCCCAAGAAGGGGGTTCCTCGGCTTAAGAGTGGCCAATATCACAATATATAGTATGCAACCATCCGAGAAGGAGGTTCGACGGCTCAAGAATAGCCAATATCATAGCACAGTGCCAACAAGTCGGACTAAGCCATAGTCCCCAATCACAATCGACCCCGCACTCACATGAGAGTACGTGTCTCGCCGCTGTACAGCGTCACAAAGTGGTATACCAGGGTTTCGAACCCGCTGGTCATCACCCATAGCTATTACTCACCTCAATACCGCGCAACGACTACTCCGCAATGCCCTTGCCATGAGAATCAAGCTCCGCTCGCGTAGAATCTGATCAAATACAGCAGAAATACAACAAATTAGGCCAATGGGACGACACCCAATCAATAAAACTCGATTTACACCAAAAATGGCAAAGTTGCCAAAACCCGACTTTCGGTACGCTTGTCGAAAAACTATAAAAGTCACATATTCGGAATCCTCATCTCGATATGAGTCTAGGCATATAAACTTTACCAAAATCGGACTCCATTTGCCCACTCAAATCAATGTTTTTCTTCAATTTAGGCCTAGGGCTCAAACCCACCTTTAATCTTCCATTTACCGAAAATTAACCAAGTATTTCATGTTAAAATGATGTAATTAAGCCACATAACTTACCTCCGACGAAACTCCGATGATTTCCCAGCAATCTCCCGTCAATACCTTCTCTTGGAACTCAGAAATGGAGGTTTTGGGTATGGGGTTCGCGACTGGACTGTTCTGTTATATTAATTTACTGACTGCCAGGTGACCCTCTGCGATCGCAGCCCAGGCTCGCGATCGCGATGAACAAATTCACGAGGCTCCAAAATTACTCTACGCGATCGCGATATACCCTACACGATTGCACTGCTTCATGCCTCAACACTACGCGATCGCGTGAATCCACCCACGATCGCACTGCTTTAAATCCCAGACCTACGCGATCGCACACGAGACATCGCGATCGCGATGCATCCAACCATAACCTTACGCGATCGCATACTCTCCCACACGATCGCAGAACTCCCAATTCTCCTCTTATGTGATCGCATTCAAGGCTTCGTGATCACGAAGCACAAAATTTCTCTGCACTGATTGCAGCAGAAACAGCAGTGCCTTTGGCACAATTTGGTCCATTTGGACCCCCGAATTCATCCCGAGACCCCCGAGACCCCAACGAAAACCACCAACATACTCCAATACACGATACGAACTTGTTCCAATCATAAAAACACCATCCTAAACATCAAAATCACCAATTACACACGGATTCAAGCCTAAGTTTCTTCAAAACTTCCGAATTACACATTCCATCAAAAACCCGACCAAACGACGTCCGAATGACCTAAAATTTTGCAGGCACATCTAAAATCACCTAACGGAGCTACTGCAACTGTCGGAATTCCATTCTAACCCTCGGATCAAAATCTCACCTACTGTGCGGATTTTGCCAAAATTTAACCTTAGCCAATCCAAGCCTATTTCTACACCGGGCCTCCAAATTAAATTTCGATCGCTCCCCTAAGTCACAAATCACCTCCCGGAACTAACCGAATCATTAGAATCCGATTCCGAGCCCTCTAACTAAATAGTCAACTCGGGTTGACTTTCCATATTCAAGTTTCCTTCAAAAAGGCTATATGCCTCATTTTCAATCCAAATCACTCCTAACTCACCTGATAGACTCTAACACTGATATAAAAGCATAAAACATGAAATTACAACATAACGGGGTGGTAATTCCCGTGACAACGGACCGGGTCGTCATATTCTCCCCAACTTAAACAAACGCTCGTCCTCGAGCAGACCCAAAGTGGTACTAGAAGCAACTCAATAGCTGAATGACCTTACCAAGCATATATTCGGGATAATACCACATCACCCTATCTATCATAAGTCCGACAATACGATATAGCTGAAATTTCACAAACCATCTGAACCATAAACCACATTGTACTTTCCGAAATCATATACCAATTGCTAATCCCATGCCTATACTCAGGATACACTAGAATCCACTGCAATAACTCACACTCACCACTCCGGGTGAGATCATATGATGTATCAAACAACCCATTCACTCGAGACGATGCCCTCTATCACAACAATTTCCCACAATAACCAAATACTAACTGAAAAACCTTTTTCATTAGATAGAGTCTTGTTCCAACACCTTCATATCATGCCCACGGCAACCGAACACGCGATATATCGAACCCATCTCTCGGGTCAACCATTCATGAATCCATTTCACTTTTAACTGATACCACAATAGATTTCGGGCCCAAATTTCGCTATTACCTTTCTAACCCACTGACATCACATATGTTGGCTTTCCATAATGACTCAAATGATCATTTCGATTATAACACACGCACTGGTGATATGTCACCTCAACACCGGCCTAAGCCATGACGAGCACAACACAGGCTCCAATAGAGACATCCGAACATACTCAAATCATGACAACTGTCTTCAACCAGAGAGCTATAATTCAATTCCTTTGTGCCATCATAACATAGAACTGAGATCGCATCTCGCATTATAGAAATAGAGTACATGACTCCTTCTCGAAAGGTCATAACATTATGTGGCCTTGCCACGATTCATGATTCTATCCAAACACTATTACTCATCAAGCATCTCAATTTACCAAGCTCAAAACAATCAGCCACGCACATATTTAGGTCTAAACCCAAGCAATCAATCTCACCCACGGTGAAACAATTAATGTATGCTATCAAATCCTAAAAGGACACAACCGATGTGCCATTCGCCAAGTGATACTCAATACGGACTTTTCCTCAGAAGCCAGGAAGTATTGTATACCAGGTAACATATAACCAACTCTATTTTCACATTACACTGTTGCGGCGTGCAACCCGCTCCAATGACATACCCGTGGCGGCGTGCCACCCGATCCAAATAACTGTACCTATGGCGGCGCACCACCCGATCCATATAGAACCCTCACTAAATAAATGCGCGTCGGGTCAAGTTGCTCATTATGGTAAACATATATATAGCCTCAAGTACGGCCACCAGAAACGCCTCCGACAAATTTCCTCAATACCAGAACTAAATCAATGGTAGAAACCTCTGTACTGATATCCCCCACGAAGGCCCAACTGACAAAGCAATACCCACCAGCCGTCCGCTGGTCCTGAGGTACAACTACCCCGCTGGAGCATACTCTGATGCACTCTTCTACGCAATTTGTGCCATACCATCATAGTCTATATCACATTAGTCTAGACAACCTGGCCCAATGATGACCAGTCAGCAATCAAGTATCATAATCCAAATTCGTCATATCAAGTTGAGAGAGAAAGCCACTAGAGCTTCTAATTTTTTAGAATCACAAAACGGTGTAGATACATATGATATACAACCACTGCATAGGCGGACTAACGAGAACTTCAAGTCTCCAACACATATATAACACATGATTCGCAATGCTTGATCCCGCACTTCACTGTACAAATACATAACGCACATCAAGCGTCCATTCATACCACGAAAGCCATTCAGAAATTTTACTATGCCATCAACGACTCAGTTATTACAATCGATTCAACAAGAGAATATCACCATACCACTGGATATTATTAGTTTACATTACCTTGTCCTTTTGGACCATATAACCTGTCAAATTACTAGAATAGCAGTACCATTTTCCTTAATCACTAGAAAAATCGATTCTTTAAATCACCTGCAGCTGCCCGCGCTGCTAAATAATTTTAATGACTCCCCATATATTATGAACTGATCACAAAACCTTGAATATGCCATTATCAACTTTCCATCACACATCGCATATGCCACACCACACTAAGATAGCATGGAAATTCATATTCCTTTCCTACGCCGCAAACATCGGCGCACTCAACTAGTCAAGAACTTTCATGATCCCATATAGAGAAAACTCATTACACATTCCAAGCCTTACATACCAACAGGAAATACACTCATTTTTAAACCACATTAAAACACATCATAAACTCTTTCTCCCAATTACATTGCATAAGTTAAACTGCCAGGACTGAGTCCTTATACCCATATCGAGTTACACAATTGTCAGCACTCAAAAGCTTTATTGCACAATATCTGCAAGACTCATTACTTCAATCACATACCAATAATTAATCGTATTCCTTATCATACCGCTTCGGTTTATTAACAAGTTGTTCCATGTACCCGGTTTCCTTTCTGATTCATCTTTAATTTAATATTAGCCCTTACTGTAACACCATAATACATCAACTCATGTTACCACACGAGACTCGTACGTAAGACCACACTGTCTAAGACCCATAGGTCACTTAATACTCTCTCAATGTTTCCCAAAAGTACCACATTCTACAATACTTTATTTTGAAAAACTTCCTACGATTTTGAATTTGTTATCATTACCTTCAAATACGGATTGCATAGAATCCCATCATTCACATAACGTAGAACAAGTCTTGATTCCTTCTAACGAAAACACCGTCTTTAGCCACATACATAATCTTAAGGCATCCGTTACAAGCAAAATCTGGAACACCACAGGACTATTCTCGGGCGTCATTTACCCTTATTCAGTTGTAATTCAACTGTCTTATTGAACAGAACCACTCGTGCCTTGTTAGAATTCTGACATCGCAAAACATGATTACATACAGATACAATTAGCTATCTTTCTTTTCTATACACCAAACATTCTTTAACAACATAAGTTCACAACATCCTAGTGTTTCTTCACATCTACGAAGCACCATAACCCTTATCAAAATTTCCCAACATACCTAGAGACAGAACCAACACAGCACCCAACAGTGCAATCAGTTACTCAACAACAACCTCCCCAACTTAGCTCGGAGCCATATATCAAAGCACTTTTAGCCACTCATAGCCTTCTTACTCAAATGATACCACAAAGTTCTAGTTAGATTAAACTCAAGTCATTTGCAAGCTTCAGCGAAGATTCAAATCATCAGAAATATTAACTCTTTTGCAATTCTTGTAGTCATTCACACACAACAGTTCAGCCCACTCTTTAGGTGACAAAAATCTTTTCTATGTCCCAAATTTTCCAAAAATTTTGACAGAGTTTCCATTGTAATTTGGTGTATCCACCTGCCAGAGAATCACCAAAACCATCCTAGCAATACATTCACAACTCGACAAAACATCACAATGCATATCGACAACATTAGTCTCAATACTACACAAATCATATTATCATAATTGTTACATGAACATGCGTTGTACCTGCTCGAATCATAACATATATCAAATACCTTTCAATTACACATGAGAATCAACCCACCTACCTCGCCTCAATTTAGCATTTCAGTACAATACCTTCCACCAGGATACACATAGCATAATCACGTTAGTCTTCCTGAGTTTGAACTCGTTCCACTACACATAAGGCATTTTACCTTCCAAATAAGAGATATGATAAATATTCACCATGTCCAGAGCTCGGGGCTACACAACAGATTAGACTAGAGTCAAAAATTTAACAGCTCATCCATTAGTAAGCCTCCCTAATACTCTACATATCGGCACAAGGCCCCAAATATGGCAACTAGCCCAAGTACATAGATATAAGCCCAGTCTCAGTCACTTTACACAGTAATTTATCAATTGGGAAGGATCAAGTCCAAATCCCCAGTCACAATACCACCACGCTCGTCACATGACGTGTATATCATCTCAAGTTCGCACTGTATAGTGCAACTACGGGGTTTCAAACCCTTAGTACATTATCTATTGCCACAACTCACGAAATCAGCACCTCGATGCTCAAGTCATAGACAAGGTCCAGCCTCAAGTCTTTCCGACTGGCCCAACATGAACTCACAGAGATTATGTCTCGCCCCTCGATCGGGGAAAATCACAAGCCATAAGGCAATTACATTACTGAGCACTCGATGCGTACACAGACGTGTGGAAGGAATTTCCAAAATTATATCTCAAGCTGAATCAAGTGCGCACGATAAGAATTCCAAGAAATGTGAAGTGTTTCCTAAAGGTTCGCGGCCTCCCGAGGATAAGTACAGGCGTCCCCGTACCGATCCACAAGACTCTACCAACCGGCTCAAGACTCATGAGACCTAGTAAACCTAGTCTCTGATACCAACTTGTCACGACCCCAAATCCGGTCGTGATGGCGCCAAGCACACTTCTAGGCCAGCCTGACCACTTAATAACAATAACGGAGCTAGGATCTCGCTTTATCCCAATTAACATATCAAAACATGAAACGACAGATATATATATATATAGAAAACAGGGAACCAAGTCCCAACACATACCAACTCCCATAGACCGAAGGGTCAAGAGTCATGAGCCTCTAATGAACATAAGTGTAATAATGGTTTACAAGATACCAAGTGCGGAAAGAAATAGCAATACAGAATCAAAATACAGTAGGAAGGAATATCGGGTCCTGCGGACTCTGCAGCTACCTCGAATATCCTACAGAAGTCGCCTCGAACAGTTACCGGATCACTGCTGAGAGGTACCTGGATCTGCACATAAGGTGCAGGGAGTAAAATGAGTACTGCCAGACTCAGTGGTAATAAACAGGGGTAAGACAGCGCAGATAAGAAATCCGCAATAAAGCACTATGTAAAGCTGTAATCAAATACCCTATCACAAAATCAATATCAACTGTACATGTACCAACAAGTACCAGCAAAACAGTATAACAGCTAGCAGATGTAGGTAAATGCAATGCAATACATGATATGACCGCTACGGCGCGTAGCCCGATCCAATTTGGGTACCCGTGCTCACTGTGGGGGTTCAGACTCCGGAGGGGCTCCTACAGCCCAATCATAATATTACTGCGGCGTGCAGTTCAATCCAACATATATACCGCTGTGGTGTGCAGCCCGATCCACTACCAGTCAGCTAATATGCAAATACAGCCTCGCAGGCTCAAAAGTAGTTTTGAAAACCTTTTTATCATTTTCAGTTGGAAAGCAGTAATATCAAGTTCCAGAGATTGGAAATAGCAAGATAACAGAAATATCTACGGACTGGTAGTAACTAACATGTCAATATGATAAGACAATGATAACGATCCTCGCGGGATCCAATAACTGGCTCACGGCCCACAAGTATACTCAACCGCCCAAGAAGGGGGTTCCTCGGCTCAAGAGTGCCCAATATCACAATATATAGTATGCAACCATCCGAGAAGGAGGTTCGACTGCTCAAGAATAGCCAATATCATAGCACAGCGCCAACAAGTTGGACTAAGCCATAGTCCCCAATCACAATCGACCCCGTACTCACATGAGAGTACGTGTCTCGCCGCTATACAGCGTTACAAAGTGGTATACCGGGGTTTCGAACCCGCTGGTCATCACCCACAACTATTACTCACCTCAATACCGCGCGACGACTACTCCGCAATGACCTTGCCACGAGAATCAAGCTCCCCTCGCATAGAATCTGATCAAATACAGCAGAAATATAACAAATTAGGCCAATGGGACGACACCAATCAATACAACTCGATTTACACCAAAAACGGCAAAGTTGCCAAAACCCTGACTTTCGGTACGCTTGTCAAAAAATTACAAAAGTCACATATTCGGAATCCTCATCTCGATACGAGTCTAGGCATATAAAATTTACCAAAATCGGACTCCATTTGCCCACTCAAATCAATGTTTTTCTTCAATTTAGGCATAGGGCTCAAACCCACCTTTAATCTTCCATTTACCGAAAATTAACCAAGGATTTCATGTTAAAATGATGTAATTAATCCACAAAACTTACCTCCGACAAAACCCCGATGATTTCCCAGCAATCTCTCGTCAATACCTTCTCTTGGAACTCAAAAATGGAGGTTTTGGGTATGGGGTTCGCGACTGGACTGTTTCTGTCATATTAATTCACTCACTGCTAGGCGACCCTCTGCGATCGCAGCCCCAGGCTCGCGATCGCGATGAACAAATTCACCAGGCTCCAAAATTACTCTACGCGATCGCGATATACCCTACGCGATCGCACTGCTTCATGCCTCAACTCTACACGATCGCGTGAATCCACCCGCGATCACACTGCTTTAAATCCCAGACCTATGCGATCGCACACGAGACATCGCGATCGCGATGCATCCAACCATAACCTTATGCGATCGCATACTCTCCCACGTGCTCGCAGAACTCCCAATTCTCCTCTTACGCAATCGCATGCAAGGCTTCGCGATCGCGAAGCACAAAATTTCTCTGCACTTATTGCAGCAGAAACAGCAGTGCCTTTGGCACAATTTGGTCCGTTTGGACCCCCGAATTCATCCCGAGACCCCCGGGACCCCAACGAAAACCACCAACATACTCCAAAACACGATAAAAACTTGTTCCAATCATAAAAACACCATCCTAAACCTCAAAATCACCAATTACACGGATTCAAGCCTAAGTTTCTTCAAAACTTCCGAATTACACATTCCATCAAAAACCCGACCAAACGACGTCCGAATGACCTGAAATTCTGCAGGCACATCCAAAATCACCTCACGGAGCTACTACAAGTATCGGAATTCCATTCTGACCCCCGAATCAAAATCTCACCTACCGTTCGGATTTCGCCAAAATTCAACCTTAGCCAATTCAAGCCTATTTCTACACTGGGCCTCCAAATTAAATTCCGATCGCTCCCCTAAGTCACAAATAACCTCCTGGAACTAACCGCATCATCAAAATACGATTCCGAGCCCTCTAACTAAATAGTCAACTCCGTGTTGACTTTCCATATTCAAGTTTCCTTAAAAAAGGCTATATGCCTCAGTTTCAATCCAAATCACTCCTAACTCACCTGATAGACCCTAACATTGATATAAAAGCATAAAACATGAAATTAAAATATAACGGAGTGGTAATTCCCATGACGACGGGCCGGGTCATCACAACACTATTTACATAATTATTATTACTCTCATTAAACTGAAAACCATATTCTTAGACATGCTTGAATTATCACTGTTATTACAATCATATTCAAGTCACCATATCATCACAACTTAATGCAAGTTCTATAGCTAAACTAATTTCAGCAGTGATATAACAGTAATTGCGATTTAAGATACTAATACTAATGCTTTTTAAATTAATTAATGGCGATTCAGAACTTGATTGACGAAAATTTCTATGTATAGTATTACATATCCAATTTCATAATGATTATAAATCTAAGTATATTAATTGTGTTTTAGCAGATTTTAGTTTTGAATTAGATGATAAACCATATCTAATTACCGATTTACATCTAACTACATCATTAACTACTTCTACTCTACTCTAGGTTAGATTCATAGAGTTGTTAATTATTACAACCATTCCTAATGAATTACAAAAGGATCTACGAATTAATTACAGCTATGATAGAAGAAATACAAATGACATCATCGAAAATTAATTAATATTCATTTCTTCATCATAATCTCGATTACATCTCCAAAAAACAGATGTGTACCTGGTTCAAAACAAATTGATGAGTCTAGAGCTTTGGAGAAGAAGAATAGCTAGCAACTAATCGCAACAATACAACAACAGCAATGAGACAATTCGATCACAGCAAAACAGCTACCAAAGAACCCAAATATAGAACCCCAGCAAATCAACCCAAGTAGAATCAAGGAATTCCAGCAAAATCGAGATGAATTAGTGAATGATCGACCCACAGAAATCCCAGAACAACACTCAAGTTAATCAGCTTATAACCCCTAGTTGTATATTTAAGAACTCCAAATTTCTGAACCCAAAATTTTAATGTGTGGAACCCTAAGAATTGTCTAATTGTAAAATTTTGAACCCCTTTTTCAGGCTTACTAATAGCCTATTTATAGAGTTATTTTGGGGGGAATTGGGGGGAATTTCAAATAAGTTATTTCTATTTCTCTCCCCTTATTGTTTTTCAATTAGTTACAATATAGTCTATTGAGATTGTGTCGAAATGCCTTAGAACCCCTGCTAGAAGGTTCTAGGCAATTCTATTAGGTTCTTTTAGGTGTGTTTTACCTAATTACCCTCACTTGCTAAGATTTGTTAAATAAATGCCTTTTTATTATACCTAGTCTGCTCTTTATTTTTTAAGTAATTGCATAAATACTAGGCACTAAAGTCACTTTTAGCCTTATAGGCTCTATTTAATCTTCAGAAATGTCATTTACTATTCCTTTTTTACACTTTGTATTTAATCAATATTACCCGACCTGCCTAAGGTCTGGTAGAATTAGGGTAAGTATTTATTTAACAAATAACCCCTTTAGTTTTTCCTTTAAGATTTAACCAGACTAGACGACACCCTTTTTATTATTAGCCACCATTTATCAGAAAATAACATTTATCAGAATATGACCATTATTTAAAACATAGCCACTTATCAAAAGCATAACCATTTAACAAAAGCATAGCTAATTAATCAACATAGCCACTGAATCAACACTCATACTTAAATCACAAAAGTAGCCACAAGACCTTTACACTCATGACCCAAATAACTCAAGTACTCAAAAGTTTAGAATGAACTCACATACGAATCAAGTTACAAATATAGCTAGTTTTATGTTATTTGCACATATAGCCTTAATCACGAATTAATTTTCAATTAATCAGAACTTAGAGGAAAAGTTTAATAATGGTTGAATTCCAACTAACCACAACTCAATCGAGATAGAGTATAATGAACCAACATATAGAACATACTATTTCGCACATGATTCATCTGTAGTTAATATCAAAAACCCTAAGAACACTTAGAAAACTTAGGCATGTGTAAGATTCAAGACTCACATGAACAGGCAAAGATAGATTCTTATTTTTTAAAGCATGCAGAAGAAATAGGCTTAGGTAAACATAAAAGACAAGTAAGGAAACATTTTTCAAGACATATATAAACCAAGAATAGAAACAGAGGTAGGAAACTTAGCTTTTTTTCGGGCTCTTTCTTTTCCTTTTCCTTTTCTTTCTTTCTTTTCTTCTTTCTTTCTTCTTTGTTTCTTTTCTTCTTTTTTCCTTTTCATTTTTCTAGATCTTCAGAAATCTAAAGACGTTTGGTCTTCTGAGTACTAGACCTTTCAGATGGGGCTTTTGATTTGATTTTGGTATATATGAGGGTGGTCTAGAGGCTTGGTATAGTATTTTGGGGGTGGGGGTTTAATTTTGGTACTCGCCGGAGTAGGGTTCCGGCGAGTGTTTTTCTGATATTCGACCCGTTCAAGGTTGATTCAAGGTAAACCACCCATATAGGGTGATAGATCACCTCAAAATGGTTCAGAGGTGTTAGAATGGGAACTTGGTTCAAACTTGGTGAAGTCGCCGGCTAGGCTTCCGGCGACCGGAGTTTTAAAAATAGTGAGGTCTTTTGGTTTTGATGTGGGTTTATGGTGGCTTGAAAGGTTTGTGGGTGGGGAGATGGTGTTTGAGGCTTGCCTGAGCTAGAGACGATGGCTGAGGCATGGCTTGTCGGTAGTCTCCATGAGAGACTGGAGGAAGAAGAAGAAGGGTCTCAGGCAGCTAGGGTTTCTTTATGTTTTGTATATGTGTGTGTAATGAAGGAATTGAATGGGAGACTGGTAATATATACCAGTCGTGTCTCAATTGATTCCTGGCTAATGGATTAATCAAGATCAATGGTCGGGATCATTTGACCTTGAAACGTTGTCGTATTGTTAACTGAGGGATCTCTTTAGGTCCGTTGGATTATATGTTTGGACAGCTAGGATTAATTTACCTATACTACGTCGTTTGGTTTTAATGAGTCATTGGTCTTGTCCATTTGATCAATCACATTGAATGGCCATGATTAATTTTATACACGACGTCGTTTGATTTATAATGAACCGCTTCATCTGGTCCATACGATTCAATTCATCAACCGTTGTGATTTATTTGGTTGTACGGCGTCGTTTGGATTATAAGCCTGGCCAGACTAGGCTTGTCTCGTTTGGGCCTGGCTAATGTTTTGGGCTTGATATATATATATATATATATATATATATATATATATATATATATATATATATATATATATATATATATATATATATATATATATATATATATATATATATATATATATATATTTCCTTATGTATTTAGCCCAAACTATATTATGTATTGTATTTTAACTTGTATTTTACTTATTTATTGCATTTTATTTTTTGTATTTTGTATTTTCTTTTTGTATTTATTTTCAACTACTATATTTCCTTTATTTCCTATTTTCTTGATTTATCCTTAATTTTTCGGTATTTTTGCAATTTTACTTTAATTTTCTAGTATTTTTGCATTTTACTTGATTTCTCTGAATTTTATACTTTTATGATATTTTCCAATTGGTTTCTTTTGTAATTTTCATTTCAATTTTATTTTCAATCAAAACCCAGGTATTTCAAGTAAATCACACAATTACAAACCGAAAATCATTTTTGTGTTATTATATATATATTGGAATTTAATTGCTTAGGACAAAAATCACGTGCTTACAGCTGCTCCTCTTTGCTCGGGAACACGAAGAGTTTCAGTGCAAAGATAAGTGAGCAGTAGTGAGAGATTTTTTCCCACTTGCATATTCCGTAAGAAGCATTTTGGAAAACTTTTGACCGCACCCTGCTTCAGAGGTTTCCTACATATCCTGGGCTAAACAGGAATCAGGTCAGTGTAGTTCGGGAAGGTTGGGTAGTTTGAAGCTACCAGGGAATTGCTGTTTGTTGATGTTATTGCTATTGTTGCTGACTGACACCTTATTATACCAGAATAAAAATAAAAGAAAGAAGCTATTCTAAGATATGATCTATGAATTACAAGAAAATCCTATCTATGTCTTGTCTTGCTCTTCCATATTGCATGTTGCTCTTTATTTGCATCTTCCATATTTGTGAATTTTGCTCATGACTTGCTTCCGAAATACTACTTTTCATCCATTTGTTATACTTCAAAATATGCTTCTTGCTTCAAGGTTGATACCTGTTTATTGCAAAAATAAAGAAAACCTTTTCCTCTCCCACAGTATGGGGTTTTGATTGTATTTACGGTGTTATTCCGTTAGAAAAACTTTAAAAATGCTGAAAAGTATTCCCTTGTTATACAAGTGGGCGCCTGAACAGAAATTAAAATGCTGAAAAGTATTCCCTCGTTATACAAGTGGGCGCCTGAACAGAAATTAAAATGCTGAAAAGTATTCCCTCGCAATACAGGTGGGCGCCTGAACAGAAATTAAAATGATGAAAAGTATTCCCTCGTTATATAGGTGGGCGCCTAAACAGAAATTAAAATGCTGAAAAGTATTCCCTCGTTATACAGTTGGGCGCCTGAACAGAAATTTAATGCTGAAAAGTATTCCCTCGTTATCCAGGTGGGCGCCTGAACAGAAATTAAAAATGCAGAAAAATATTCCCTCATTATCCAGGTGGGCGCCTAATGCAGAAATGATGAATGCATAAAAATATTCCCTCGTTATCTAGGTGGGCGCCTGATGCAGACATGAAAAATGCAGAAAAATATTCCCTCGTTTTCCAGGTGGGTGCCTGATGCAAAAATGAAAAATGCAGAAAAATATTCCCTCGTTATCCAGGTGGGCGCCTGATGCATGGAAATGAAAATGCAGAAAAATATTCCCTCTTTATCCAGGTGGGCGCCCGATGTAGAAATGAAAAATGCAGTAAAATATTCCCTCGTTATCCAGGTAGGCGCCTGATGCATGAAAATGAAAATGCAGAAAAATATTTCCTCAGTTTGATAACTGGGGTGCGAATTTTGAAAAGATAATACCTCCCTTGCTGTTTCGGTATGTTCCTGATTACCGAGTGAGTCCTCCCTTGTGGATTCTCTCCTTTTGTTGCTGTTTCTTTTGATATTTTCTTCCACGTTGGTCACATTCACTTTAAAAGTGATTAGTGAGAATTTGAATCTTTTGTCCCTGTCTAAATCAGTGAACAATTAATTAGTTATAAAATGATGGTTGGCAACAGGTATTCTTGCTGGCCTTGCTTCCATCGTGCGCCTCTTCTTGCTTCATTCTGCTTTGCAGTTCATCACCGGATTTTCTCAATTTTTCTCATGTAATCTCCTTTGCTATTCTATTATATTTTTTTTCTTTTATTTCCTTTTGGATGTATGATCGCCTTTTTTTTTTATTTTTCTCTTTTCCTTTGACCCATTGTTATTACGCCATCTAATATAAGAAGCTGATAGCTAGCTTTCAATTGGAAACTGGTTTTGAACAAGTAAAATAAAATGCAAAGACCTGAATTTTAGGGGGTGAGGGTATTTTCAAGTAAAGACAGAACTTATCTGGGTATGAAGGCTGATTCCTTTGACCATGCCATGTATTTGAATATACGACCCAGTCTGTCCAAACGAATCGTTGTTGTCTTAAATTCTGCTTTCCTTCAACCCAAACCTTTCTTATTTTGCTGTTTCCTTTTCATCAGAATATTCCTCACTTTCGCCTTCTGGTACATGTGAATGTTTTCACCAATAAGACTCTCTCATTTATTTTCCTCTCATCTCACATTCGCCTTATGATGCCCGTTAGGGTTTTCACCAATAAGACTCTTTCATTTATTTTTTTTCCTCACACATTCGCCTTATGGTGCCCGTTAGGGTTTTCACCAATAAGATTCTCTCATTTATTTTTCTTTATTATTGTTTCCAAACCTCCAAGTATTGTCCATGATGTGTTTTTTTTATTTCTGCTGTATTGTCATTTTCTTGAAACTAATCAGAAGGTATTTCTTTGGACCATAATGTGGCTTTTCGATGGGTTTAGAAAGAAAGGTATAAATGTTCAAAATTTAAACGAGGGTTCAAAAATAATTACAACTCTTGGAATCATAAAACATAACTTTTGCCCCAGTTTCAATATTTGGGGGAATTTTGGATTTTATTTCTGTCATGACCGAACCTCATTGAGGCTGCCTACATACATTTTCGGGATCAAGTCAAACGTAGTTCAAACCCTACCGTTTTTCGGCATTTGATTTTCCCGATTTTTCTTTTGTATATTGTTTCTTTTTCTTTTTCTTTTTTTCTCTTTTTCTCTTTTTCTTTTTCTCATTTTCTTTTTATTTTTTGTTCATCATTATTTCTTCATTTTCATTTTTCTTCATTCTTTTTTTCTTTTCTTTTCATTCTCTTGTTCTTTATTGATTTCGAGAGAGGGTTATGAAAGAATAATGCAATAAGGCTCAAAAAGGGGTAGCAATGGGTAAAGTTTGGATAGAGAAATAAAATGCCTTCATCATTTCAATTTCAAAATTATGACAAATACAATTGTACATATGAAAAAGGAATCATACATAGTATATCTTGACTGCATCAAAGTTGATAGCAGTCTCTACACATTTTCTTTCAACATCTATTAAATATAAAGCTCCGTTGGACAATACCTGGGATACCATGAATGGCCCTTGACAATTAGGTGAAAACTTTCCTTTGGCCTCAGCCCAGTGCGGTAAAATACGTCTTAGCACCAACTGTCCAACTTCGAATTTCCGTGGACGTAATTTCTTGTTGTATGCTCTGGCCATCCTCCGCTGATATAATTATCCGTGACAGACTGCTGCTAACCTTTTCTCATCGATGAAGCTTAATTGTTCTAGCCGAGCTTTTACCCTTTCATCATCGTCAATTTCAGCCTCAATTATGATCCGGAGGGAAGGTATTTCAATTTCTGCAAGTAAGACTGCCTCCGTTGCGTATACCAATGAGTAAGGGGTTGTGCGAATTGAAGTACGTACAGTTGTATGATAACCCATGAGAGCGAATGGTAATTTTTCATGCCACTGTCTTGACTTTTCCACCATCTTCCTGAGAATCTTCTTAATATTCTTATTCGCAGCCTCAACTGCTCCATTTGCTTTAGGCCGATAAGGTGTAGAATTACGGTGTAGGATTTTGAACTTTTGACATGCTTCTGCCATGAGGTGACAGTTAAGATTTGCTCCATTATCTGTGATAATCACCTTAGGAATTCCAAAGCGACAGATGATATTTGTGTGTACAAAATCCACTATCGCCTTTTTTGTCACTACTTTAAATGTCTTCGCCTCCACCCATTTAGTGAAATAATCAATTGCTACCAAGATAAACCTGTGCCCATTAGATGCTGCATGCTCTATTGGACCGATGACATCCATGCCCCAAGCTACGAATGGCCAAGGTGCTGACAGTGTATGCAACTCATAGGGTGGAGAGTGAATTAAATCTCAGTGTATCTGACATTGGTGGCATTTCCACACATATCTAATGCAATCACGCTCCATTGTGAGCCAATAGTATCATTCTCTTAATATTTTCTTGTCCAAAACATATCAACTCATATGAGGTCCGCAAGCTCCTGCATGTATTTCAGCCATGATTGTGTCGGCTTGCTGTACATCTATACATATCAGTAGACCCAAATGTGGGGTTCTTTTGTATAAAACTCCTCCACTGAAGAAAAGTCCATTTGCTAGTCGCCTTATAGCCCTTTTCTGATCTCCCATGGCTTGTGCTGGGTACACTTCTGTCCTCAAATATTCTTTAATATCATGATACCACGGTTCACCGTCAAGTTATTCTTTTATGGTGAAACAATAAGCATTTTGATCACGATTTTGTATCTATAGTAGATAAATATACGCTTTGTCCGGATGGTGCAACATGGATGATAATGTGGCTAGAACATCTACTACTTCATTGTGCATTCTTGGGATATGCTTGAACTCTATAGATTGAAACCTCTGAGATAGTTCATGCAGACACTGTCGATAGGGTATAACTTTCAAATCCCTTGTTTCCCATTCTCCTTGAATCTGATGTATCAAGAGATCCAAGTCACCCATAACAAAAATCTCTTGAACACCCATGTCTATTGCCATTCTCAATCCCAATATACATGCTTCATACTCGGCCATATTATTAGTACAAAAAAACCAGAGCTGAGTGGTAACCTGATAATGCTGACCCGTTTCTGAAATGAGTACTGCTATGATTCCGACCCCTTTGCTGTTGACGGCCCCATCAAAGTACATTCTCTATCCTGGCTTATTTTCTTATTCCAATTCTTCAATATTCATTGTCTCCTCATCAGGAAAATATGTCTTTAATGGTTCATACTCATCATCAACCGGATTTCTGCCAAATAGTCAGTGACTGCTTGTGCCTTCATTACAGTGCGAGTTACATAAATGATATCAAACTCTGTAAGTAGAATTTTTTTATTTAGTGAGCCTTTCTGTGGGCAAAAGCTTCCTGAAGATATACTTCAGTGGGTCCAACCGAGATATCAGATAAGTAGTATAAGCCGACAAGTATTGTTTTAACTTCTCCGCAACCCATGTTAAAGCACAATATGTTCTCTCCAACTGAATGTATTTTACCTGGTAAGATGTAAACTTCTAACTAAGTTAATATATTGCTTGCTCTTTCTTCCCTGTTTCATTGTGCTGCCCCAATACACAGCCAAAGGAATTATCTAATACAGTCAGATAAAGGATTAAGGGCCTTCCAGGTTCTGGAGGAACCAATATATGAGGATTAGCCAGATATTCCTTAATTTTGTCAAATGCATCTTGACATTCATCAGTCCAATTCACCGCATCATCTTTCTTCAATAATTTGAAAATGGGCTCACATGTTGATGTTAACTGAGCAATAAATCTGCTAATATAATTCAACCTGCCCAATAAACTCATCACCTCTTTCTTGTTCTTCGTCGGTGGCAAGTTCTGGATTGCTTTTATCTTTGACGAGTCTAATTCAATGCCACGCTGGCTTACTATGAATCCCAATAACTTTCTTGATGGCACTCTAAAAGCCCATTTTGCTGGATTGAGCTTCAGATTATATCTTCGGGGCCTCTGGAAAAACTTTCTTAGATCTTTGATATGATCACATTGCTTTTTGGACTTGATAATAACATCATCCACATATACTTCAATCTCTAGATGTATCATGTCATGAAACATAGTGGTCATTTCTCTCATATATGTAGCCCCGACATTCTTCAACCCAAACGGCATCACTCTGTAGCAATATGTGCCCCAAGGCATGATAAAGGCCGTCTTTTCTGCATCTTCTTCATCCATTAGGATCTGATGATAACCCGCATAACAATCCACAAAAGAACCTATCTCATGTTTGGCACAATTTTCGATCAGTATATGGATATTTGGCAATGGAAATTCATCTTTTGGACTAGCTTTATTGAGGTCTCGATAATCAACACTCACCCTGGTTTTTCCGTCCTTCTTTGGAAAAGGCACAACATTGGCTAACTAGGTGGGATATTTAGTGACCCGTATAACCTTTGCCTAGATTTGATTTTTGACCTCTTCTTTTATTTTCACACTGATATCCGTTTTAAACTTTCTTAACTTTTCCATAACCGGCCGGCAGTATGGATAAATGGGAAATTTATGTACCACCAAGTCAGTACTGAGCCCAGGCACGTCATCAAATGACCAAGCAAATATGTCCTTGTACTCATGTAACAACTTGATCAAATCCTCTCAGAGCGAAGCCTCTAAGTGTACACTAATCTTTGTTTCTCGAACATTCTCCTCACTCCCCAGATTAATAGATTGCGTCTCATTTAAGTTCAGTTTGGGTTTTTCTTCATAATGGCTCAAATCTTTGCTAATTTCCTCTAATACTTCCTCATCCTCATATTCCACTTCATGTTCAATTCAATTTCCTGTATAACTATCCGATTATCAAGACTGGACCGGGAATCCTTCATGCATGACATATCATTGGAATCAACAAATATTGAACTGTACAAAAGAAGAATAAAAATACAAATAAGGCAAAAAATGGAGGAAGAAAGAAATTGCGTTTCATTGAATTTTTTGAAAGGTAACAAGAGTTGGATACATTTAACTTGACGGGATATGGGATTACAATTTAAAACAAGACAGTTTTGGTAATGAAATATTAAAAGCTAACTACCACAACTCCCTCATGATTGGAAGAGGAGTAGCTTCCCAGTTATTTAGCATAGTCTGGGGTCTAACAAATTGAACGTCCATTTTACTTGTTCCTTCAGCTGTCTCTATCACGTTCACATTTTCGAATAACCTTTCAAATCTTGCTAAAAGCTTTGCATCTGGTTTTATTTCTCCACGGTTTGGCATGACAGTTTCCAGACGTCTCTGTGTACCAGTCTTGACAAAGGAGTTAGACAATAATGGGATAGGTTTGGGGAGGGACCACCCTTTCTTTTTCAATTTGTTAGCTCTTTGTATATCAATAATGGTTGGCTCGAAACCCATGCCAAAAGTATCAGTGTTGCCCGGAAGGTGAATTGGCTGTGTTATACCTTGCAAGGTAGCTCCTAAACCCTTTCCTGGAGAGAATCCATTCTTTATCATCTCTTTGGTGACCATGACTGCTGCAGGGGCCACTTTGGGTACTAGCATATTTTCTCCTTCAAATATTTCATTCACGGTCACGGTGTCCATTACTTGATGCACCCACGGACCTTTATCTCCTTCAACTTCTTCAAATGGTGTAATAACATTACAAACATCGTCTTCCCCATGCACTATTATTTCTTGTTGCTCCCACTCAAATTTTACCATTTGATGTAAAGAAGATGGTACTGCTTTCGCAGTGTGGATCCATTGACGTCCTAACAAAAGGTTGTATGATATATTGACATCCAGCACTTGAAACTCCATGGTGAAATCCACTGGTGCAATAGCCTGTTCTAGTATTATATCCCCTACATTGTTATTTCCGCTTCCATCAAAACCCCTCACACATAGACTGTTTTGGTGAATCCTCTCATGATTAACTTTCAGCTTCCCTAGAGTTGACAATGGACAAATATTGGCGCTTGATCCGTTATCCACCAAAACACGAGTTACAACAAATTCTTCACTTTTTACCATGAGGTATAGTGCTTTATTATGTTCCGTCCCTTCTAGCGGTAGCTCGCTGTCCAAAAATGTTATCTTATTTGTCTCAAAGATCTTGTTTGTTATTTTCTCCAGATGACATACCGAAACTTTCTCTGGTACGTGGGATTCATATAAAATCTTCATCAACGCCTTTCAATGTTCATCAAAATGAATTAGCAGGGATAACAATGATATTTGCATGGGCATCTTCCTCAATTGCTCAACTATGAAGTAATCTTGAGCTTCATCTTCTTTAGAAATTCCTCAGCTTCTTCCTCGGTGACTGCTTTCTTCACATAAGCTAGATTTTCTTTCACCACTTTTGTCTTTCTCAAATCATCCGGTGCAAAACATTGCACATAGCGAGTCAAGCCACGAGTTCCACAAATTTCCCCCTTGACTTCTTTCCCTTTATACATCACAGTTACCTTGTCATAATTCCAAGGTACAACCTTGGTACTCACAACCGGTATCTGATCAACCGGTTTAATAACCACTGGCTCTATATAAGCTCCCTTCACAGGCAGCAAGAGCTTCACCCCAGGTACTATCACTTTTACTGGCTTAGGCTCAATTATCACCAATGACTGTTTTGTTGGTGGCTCAAATGATGCTTTCTTATTTTCAGCTTTCTTTTCGACCTTGATGTTTGCTTTAATTGTCATCACCATCTGAGAAGGTTTTCTACAGCTTTCTCCTTGTACTAGCTCTATCATATGTGTCTCATGATGTGCTAGCAAAGGATTTTGCGTTATGTTGGGAGTCTCTGGAGCTTGCACCTCAATTCTCCTAGAGTCAATGAGTTCTTGTATTGCAGACTTTAAGTGCCAACATTTCTTTGTATCATGTCCCGGTGCCCCAAAATAGTATTCACAACGGACAAATTGGTCTAAATTTCTGGGTGGAGGGTTGGGAATTTTAGGCTCAATGGGGTTCAGCATCCCTAATTCTCTCAATCTATGAAAGAGACTGGTATATGATTCTCCCAGAGGAGTGAATGTTCTTTTTCTTTGAGACCTGTCAGCTTTCACTTCAAGATCAGGACGGAAATTGCTTCGATTTGGATTTATGTAGGTTTTTTATGGTGGTTAGGCATTTTGGGCATGGTAGACATTCTGAGGAGCTGGGGTTCGCCTTGAAGGTGGAGGCGGTGGGTAAGGTTGAGCATGCTGGACAGAAAATTGGGGACCTGTTGGAGGATAATATTGTGGAGGTGGGTTATATGGTGCTGGAGGAAATGGTTGGTATGGGCGAGGTTGATGATGATATGGGTTGGGGCCCCGGGACCAAGATCTTCCTTCATTAACTACCACTTCTTCCTTCTTCTTCTTTCCAATCGCCCCTCATGTTCTTGTCTGGATTGCTTGATTTGTAGCCTTATGGCTGAGTAGCTCATAATCTTATTCTTCTTCAGACCTTCTTCCACAAAACATCCCATCTTTACTACGTCATTAAAAGTTTTCCCGATTGCACACACTAAATGGTCGTAGTATGTCGGCTCCAAAGCTTGTAGGAAACAATCTACCATTTCTCCTTCTTTCATTGGTGGATCCACACGTGCCATCTGTTCCTTCCACCTGAAACCATAATCTGAACGCTTTCTTCGGGCTTCTTTTCCATCTTAGTCAATGATAATCTATCAGGGATGATTTCCAAATTATATTGAAAATGGTTTGCAAATGATTGAGCTAAATCATCCCAAATAAACCATCGGGTATGATCTTGACGGGTGTACCATTTCAATGCCGAACCACTGAGGCTTTTACTGAAGTAGGCCATAAGTAGTTCATCTTTTCCCCCAGGTCCACGTATTTTACTGCAATATCCTTTGAGATGGGCCACTGGATCACCATGGCCATCATACATGTCAAATTTTGGCAATTCAAACCAGGCAGGTAGTTGTACCTCAAGAAACAAACATAAGTCCTTGTATGCCACACTAACTTTGCCTCCCAGACCCTGCATATTGCAAAATGACTGCTCAAGGCTCTTTATTTTCCTGGCCATCTCCTCTTGTTCAGGGTTTCTAGCAGGTTTCTCCTCCTCTGTCATGTCGATGAGTGGGGTGTAAGAATCATGTTGCCTGAAAGTGGGTTCTGGAGAGTAATAATGATTATACTGGACAGGAAATACAGGCTCGCTAGAAGATTTATGTAAAGTGACTGTTGGTGGTGCCACATACACAGGAGCAGCCTGGGGTGGTGGTGGTGGAGCTTGTTTAGGCAGGGGTGGTGGTACTTATGATGTAGTGGTGTAATAGTGCGGGTAAGCAGGATATGTGGAAGATGAGTTCATGGTGGGTGGTTCTTGGTTTGGGTTTATGGGAGGAATGTATGTGGGGTTAACTGGGTAAGAAGGTAAGGGTTGCCCCCTTGACCAAGCCTGGTACATTTCTAACATCTGCTGTTTCAACTTATACATTTCTTCCTTCATGCTAGTCACATCTATTACTTCCTTGTCTTGCACGAGATCCATGATTGTAGGCTCAAATTCTTGCATTACCGCTTTTGTCATACTTTCAGAACGAGTGTTGTAGTTGTGATGTGCCAGAATGCCAGTTGCTAACTGTTTTATCTGATTCTCATCAACAACAAAAAATTGTTAATAGTTAAATCATAATGGATAAATATCACGAATTTCAAGAACACAACTTTTGCTTAGTAATTATGCGTCATCCCGGCATTATTCTTCTTTTGACCCGCCAATTTTCTTTTTCCTGCTTTTTCTTTTTCTTTCGTTTGTTTCCTCCCATCATTATTTCATTTTTTATTTTCTTCTTTTCCTCTTTATTTTTCTCTTTTTTTTTGATCTTATATGTTTGCCTATCGCTCAAGCAATTTGCATATATGAGAGAAAAATAATGACAATTTCTTTTGAATTTTCATTGATATTCAAACATCAATTACAAATGATGTTGTACTACAACTTTTAAAATGCAAAAAAATACAAATACAAAAATGCATGCCCTATGAATACATTAAAGCTCCTAGTGCCAGCGAGACATCGTTCGATCTTACCACGGGCCTATATGCTAATCCACTTTGGAGTATGTCTAGGTCGGTCATTACTTGTTTTACAAAGATAATTGCTGCTGCGGTAAACATTGACTGAGACATATCCTCGCACTGTTGACATTTCCGCGTAATGTATTGAGCAATGTTGACAATTCTTTCCCTGATGACCCCTTTTTCTTGAAGCAACCTACCAATCTGTTCGGCACGAGCATCTAAGGTTTGCTGGTTCTTCTCTTGAAGTTGTTGTACCTCCAATTCTAATTGAGCCATGGCCATGTAGCAATGTTCTCTCTCTATATAAAATTCTTTGGTTTGTTTACTACTTTTGACCTCGGCTGTGATGATCTTCTTCCTCAATCGGGCTACTTCAACATTATGTTCATCTTTTAACTGTCGAACCATCCGAGCTCTTTCTTCAGCATTCTTGGCCAATTGTTTCTGAACCCCAACTAATTTCTTCTCAGCTTTATCTAGATCAAAGCTATAGTCGTTCACCTAGCGCCGTAGATTTTCAATTAACTTCTTATCCCTGGCAAGTCAAATTGGGGTTTCGGTAGTTGTTCTCACTTTCACAATTTGAGCCTTCAAAGTTTCATTTTCTTTTCTCAGCTATTTCTTTTCACCCTCATCGGCTGCTGCTTGTAGGCTGCTTTCGAATTTGAAGTCTTTGAATTGCTTTTCCAACATGCTGATTCTAGCTCGATATTCATTTTCCTTGGCTATCCAATATTTTTATTCCTTAGACTGCTCGGCAAACTCTTGAATATGAGGCCACATCATTGGTCTCTCATGCTCAACATCTCTGTGGTACCACGCGGAATATCCCGGTGATACTTCTCCTCTAGCCCGATCTCTCACACAAGTGTCTATTCTCAGACATTGGCATTCATTCCATATTTGATGAATTTTTGCTTCTGGGAATTGCCCATCTGGACTTATTTCTATTGATTGAAGGCAGAGGTCACCATCTTTTGGCACAACCTGATATATTCCGAGTTGCCTTAATACCCGGTATGGCGCATAAGGTTGAATGGTCTTGAGACCCATTAACAGGAAATACGACCCTTCCGCTGGCATATATATAACTTCATTGAGGGGAAACCATCCATATGCCCAATCTATCTGGCTAGCAGTTAGTGACCGTAAATACGTGATCCAACCTTATGATCCTTCTTGCGACTTGGCCTTTTTTTCCTCACGTAAAACTCTTCGGTACATGTCTTTTCGGATGATCCATAGCTTGAAAACTGAGGGTGGCAGCATAAATGCTCTATCAACCACATTTGAAAAAGTATATTACACCCCTCGAAGAAATCTTGTCCCGCTTTGCAGGCCGTGAGAGCATAGAAGATATCAACCACTATCATTGGTGCCAACGTACTGTTGTCCTGTACTAGGAGAGTACTGGTAATTTCGGCAACTTTAATGTCAATATTCCCATCTTTCATAGGGAATATGATCAATCACAAAAAGGCTACCATAAAGGCGAAACGCATGTGTTCCTCCCACTTAGTCAGGTTCGCTTCGCTGCAGATTTTATTTGTTGGATCATTGGATCCTCCAACGTGGCCATATATGCGGTATATAAAGTTCATAGTACAAAACCCGTGAACCAAGTCTTCATTGTGAACATTTCTGGCAGTCTTTAAGGAGTCAAAAAATCTATGCACAGTAATAGCACTTGGAGCCACCGGATACTTGTCTTTTAATGCAACCTCGCCCTTCCCAATGTAGTTGGCAATTTCCTCCAATGTCGGAGTAAGCATAAAATCTGAGAAGTGGAGTACATTGTGCGTGGGATCCCAGCAAGCAACTAGAGCTCGGATAATATCACCCTGAGGTACTATGTTTAGCAGCATAATAAGATTTTTTGGATATTTGTTGACCCAATCCTGTCCATCTTGGCCTAGATCAGTCTACCACAATCGCAACACCAAAGGGATCTTGTTCATTAGTGCAAAGGGTTCATTTTGTGTTGTTCTCATCCTGCACATTTATTAAAGGCGATTTATTTAAAAAGAAAAATCTTTAAAGGACAACTATCATTATTTCAAAAGAATTATCCTTTCCATATTTCATTTGAGTATTTTCAAGGCTATTATTTAAAAAGAAAAAGAAATGACTTCAAAGTAGCCATTTTTGCACAAATAGCCTTCTGGCGTCCTTTCGGAACATTCGGCCATTTTCAGAAACAGTATCACTTTGATTTTATTAAAAACTAAAAATTTGACATTTTTCGGTTATTTTTTAAAAGGGGTGGTTGGACCCGTCACGGGTTGCCTGCGTATCTCGCCTAGTGGTTAATCAAACCTGCGTAGTTCGATCAAATTGTTTTATGACCAATTATTTCAACAAAATTATTCCGACTATCTTCGACTTTCTTTTTCAAACTTTCAACAACGTTTCGTCAATATTTCGATATTTCTATTCTAATTTTCTCTCTTTTTATTTTCAGGTATTTAGCCGGTCAGCATAATAATCTAGGACAAATAAATGCAACATATAATCGTGCTCGGTCTTTGATTTTCGGGTCACCTGTCCTAGACGGACCCAATCCCTGTGTTGAGTCCCCTAAGTCAGATATGATGCAAATATACGTCCTAAATCTACGCTTAATATCCTGATTTTTTCATCGTACCAGACCGTGTACCCGAGTGGATAACTCGGATCGAGGAGGGGGCTACGTACCGGGGACCCGCGAGATCGTCCGCCTTTGTAAGTTTTCCGACTTCTATTTTCTTATTGGGTATTGACTTAAGAGAAAAGGGAGTCTCAACCAATAAGAACATCCTCGAATGTAAGAAGAGAAGGGTTTTCGGCACAATTTTATATATACAATTCATGTAATATCAATGCGGTAAACACGTAGCACATTGATCAACGCATATAATGAAATCAAATAATATCAAAAACGACAAATTAATCGAGCTCAAATTCTTAAACCCTAAATCGAAGTTTTGGGTTGCTTGTCCCCAACAGAGTCGCCAGAGCTGTCACACCTCCTTTTTTACTACTTTTAAATAAGTATACCCCGCTATTTACTAATACACCCCAAGAAGAGATATAATAATAATAACAATGAAGGAGTTTTTCCACTTTAACGACAATCGGAAGGGGATTTATTTATTAAATTTCAGAGTTGCCACTTGGGAAAATTGTCACGCCCCAAATCGGGGAACATGACCGGCGCCTGACCGGGTTGCCCCAATCAAGCGGACCTGGGTGCCTTTCATTCCCACGCATTACCCCTGTATTGATTGATTCCCATTAACCAACTATCTTACTAACCATGAATGATTTCACATTAAACAATTGAAACCATACGAGTGATTCATTAACAAGTTTGCAGTTTTTTTACAACGCCCGACATAACGTAATATATACATAAGACTGGAGGCCCACAGTTACATGTATATAGAGCCTCTAGGATACAAAAAGGGAAATACAATACTTGCGGTAACAAGGCTCCGGCTATACCTTACAAAACCAAAATGAAATCTAAACCGAAGTGGCATGAACCACACAAGGCCCCAAGGAAGAAAGGGGCTCACCAAAACGGGCAGTGGAAGGAGAAGGATACTACTGCCGATGAGCTGAAGTGCTTGCTACTGATCCACCTACAATCATAACACGAATGTAGCGTCCCCGGCAAAAGGGACGTCAGTACACTTGAATTGTACTGGCATGTATGGACAAACTTTGTCCCAAGTAAACTCAAGCCATTGAATTACATCAACAATTAATTAAGCCAACCAACCATGTTTCCACATTTTCCTCATTTCAAATAATTCTCAACACAAAGCACTTTCTACGATCAACCAATTTAACAATAACCAATCAATCACGTAAAGCACAAGTAGTCAAACAAAGGGCAATCAGTGCCCCACAGGTTGCAAACTCTCCTGTTGTCTCCTTTCACAATTTCACATTATTGATTTTTATATCAATTTTCAATAGCGATTTCGATCGCTTTCCATCCTTATTTCCCCTGACCACCCTTATTACCTCGGCCACCCTTATCACCCCAACCCACACCTTATTTCCTCACGTTGCGGCGCGCAACACGACCCCGCCTTACAGTTTAAAACACAACAATTTCAAACAGCAGATAAGGTACTACACACAATTTCAACAAGTTCAAATAAGCAACTTGCACATTGTTTCATATTCTCAAGTGTTTCGTTTGTTTTCCACAAGGTTCCATATAGGCCATCATAAGCATTATTCACAATTCTTTACCCAATTCAACTCTCATTTAACTTTCGGTTCATATTCCATACCACATCACTCATATTTCAACAACAACTTTGAGAATTTCACACAATTTGTCAAATTAGCATTAACCAGGCAATTTTCACACATATAGGCGATTTCACAAGAATCAAAATTTGCCATACATACCTGGTGAGGAGTTTTCTTCCGTTAACTTTCTACTTTATGCTTACCCAAGATATCCTACTCTTGCCAACCTTGTTCTTGAAGACTCTTACTTCTACTCACTTCTTTTTACTAGAAATCAAGTTCAATAATCATGCATGAGTGTAAAATTCTATTTTCAAAAGTTATTATATGCAAACCTCTCTTTACCCAATTTAAATCTGAAAATCAAAGAAAATAGTTAGGGTTTTTACCTTGAAAAGATTGGGGAAGTTGAATCCTTGCCCTAGGATCCCTTGGAATTAAGTGGTTGGAACAACCTTTGAAGATGAAGAACTTCTCTCTCTAAAACCCCTCTCTTCTCTCTCTAATTTTGGTAAGATGATATGAGAAAATGAGGGTGAAAGGTGTTATATTAAAGAAGAGATCCGGTCAAAATGTTACAAAAGTCTGGGCCGGGGTAAATCTGCGGTGCACTTTGCGACCGCAAAATCCACATGCGGTCCGCATAGTGACCGCAGAATGGCCTCAAAATTACACAAGTTCTGTTACAGAATGCGACCAATATGCGGTCCGCATTCTTGATCTGCGGTCGCAAAGTGCATCGTAGATTCACTATGCGATCGTATATCGACCGCATTTTTAACATGATTTTTGGGAGGCTTCGTTAAGCTTTGCGGCAAGAATGCGGTCCGCATAACGGGTTTGCGGTCGCATTCTTGACCGCATATTTGACACTTTTCTGGAAAACTTTATTCTCTACATTTTTGACACTTAAATCACTACCAAGGGTCCGAACCGCGGCGAGCAAGCTCGCCGTGAAGAATTCTACGCATCCCTAACACATTATTCGGACCATGACACCACAGCTACTAGGTTTTATGCACAAAAATTTTACGGGGCCTTACATCCTCCCCCCCCTTAAGATCATTCGTCCTCGAATGAGGATTTGAAAATGAGTTGGCTTTGAAAGACATGCTATGCAAACTATCAAAATTTTGACTAACTCTTATATTTTAGAAAAATTTCGCCAGAGTTTCCTTTGTATTATGGACATATCCACCTGTCAGAGGGCCCCCGAAACACATTACCAAACAACAATACACAAATACAACACTTTTCACAACTGGTATACACTTTCTTACCTCAACGAACGCACATATTCTATCACATTGTTACAATTGCACATAAACTAGTCACTTCAATGAATTCTTACCTTATTTAACCATTTTAACACACCATGTACACTTAACAAACCATTACCAATCTGCACTTACTATTAGTTGTTTATTTAACACGCGAATATTTATAAGGATTTCATTTATCAAGAAAGGTTCAAGTGACCCAAGGCAACAACACATTTAACTCATTACAAAATGAAGGAGACTTTACTAATACTAAGAGGGAAACAACTTAGACAAGATGGTAGTTACTAGGAGTAGAAAGGTCACCTAATTTCTTCTAGGCTTGATCAAACAAATGGGGGTACTTTTCTTTCATCTCTTTTTCTGCTTCCCATGTGGCCTCCTCAACTTGTTGACTTCGCCACAATACTTTAACAGAGGCCACTTCCTTATTTCTCAACTTACGGACTTGCCTATCAAGAATGGCAACGGGGACTTCTTCATATGAGAAATCTTCATTAACCTCTATAGCTTCGACTGGCATGATGGTAGATGGATCTCCTATCACTTTCTTCAACATGGACACATGGAATACCGGGTGCACCGATGACATCTCAGGAGGCAACTCTAGCCTATAAGCAACTTGTCCAATCCTTTGAACGATCCGATAGGGCCCGACATACCTAGGACTCAATTTTCCTTTCTTTCCAAATCGCATGACTCCCTTCATAGGAGATACCCTCAAGAACACCCAATCATCGACTTGAAACTCCAAATCCCTTCGGCGAATGTCTGCATACGATTTTTGACGACTCTGTGCTATTTTCATTCTCTCCTGAATAACCTTGACCTTTTCCATAACTTCGTACACCATATCTGGCCCTAGCAATTCCGCTTCACCTACCTCAAACCACCGGATTGGCGACCTACATCTTCTCCCGTACAATGCCTCAAATGGGGCCATCTGAATGCTAGCATGATAGCTATTATTGTAAGCAAATTCTATTAGTGGCAAGTGTTCATCCCAATTACCTTTAAAATCTAAGACACAAGCCCGTAACATATCTTCAAGCGTCTGAATGGTCCGCTCGGCCTGGCCGTCGGTCTGTGGATGGAAAGCTGTGCTGAGATTCACCCGAGTTCCCAAACCTTGCTGAAACTTCTTCCAAAAGTTAGCTGTGAACTGAGCCCCGCGATCTGAGATGATAGAAAGTGGAGTGCCATGAAGTTTTACTATCTCCTTGATGTACAATCTTGCATATTGCTCCGCGGTATCGGTGGACTTGACAGGCAGGAAGTGAGCTGATTTGGTGAGTCGATCTACTATCACCCATATTGAATCGAACTTATGCTGAGTGCGAGGTAACCCCACCACGAAATCCATATTGATCATCTCCCATTTCCACCTTGGTATTTCTATAGGCTGAGTTAATCCACCAGGCCGTTGATGCTCGGCCTTCACTTGTTGACAGTTCGGACATTTAGCTACAAAGCTTGCTACATCCCTTTTCATACCGTTCCACCAATAAATCTCCTTAAGGTCATGATACATTTTCGTGGAACTTGGGTGTACCGAATACCTGGAAATATGAGCCTCTGCCATTACCCTTTCCCGAAGCTCGTCCACATCCAGAACACATAGCCTATCTTGACACCGCAATACACCATCTTCGTTGCTGAGTACAAATGCCGAGGTCTTGTTATTCATGACTGCTTCCTTTACCCGAACCAATGCTGGATCCATGAATTGTTTTTCCTTGATTTCTGCAACCAATGATGATTCTGCTCCATTATACACCAAAATATCCCCCTCGGCTGACGCCGAGATACGAACCCCCAAACTGGCTAATTGGTAAACCTCTCGAGCCAGGGGTCTCTGATCCACACCCAAATGATCGAAACTACCCACGGATTTTCGATTAAGAGTGTCGGCTACCACATTTGCCTTTCCTGGATGGTAAAATATGTTCATATCATAGTCCTTGAGCAATTCTAACCACCGTCGCTGTCTCAGATTTAGCTCCTTCTGCTTGAACAAATACTGGAGGCTCTTGTGGTCCGAAAACACATCTACATGAACTCCATAAAGATAGTGCCGCCATATTTTCAAAGCAAACACAACAGCTGCAAGCTCCAAATCATGCGTCGGATAATTCTTCTCGTGATTCTTGAGTTGCTTGGAAGCGTAAGATATGACTTTCCCGTGCTGCATCAATACACATCCCAAACCAACCCTGGAGGCATCACAATAGACTACAAATCCCTCTGTGCCTTCTGGCAAGGCCAATACTGGTGCCGAGGTCAATCTTGACTTCAATTCTTGGAAACTTTTCTCACATGCTTCGGACCACTGGAACTTAACTGCCTTCTGCGTCAGTTTTGTCAATGGGGAAGCGAGGGTTGAGAATCCCTCTACAAACCTCCGATAGTACCCTGCCAGACCCAAAAAGCTGCGAATCTCTGTCGGGGTCGTGGGTCTAGGCCAATCTTTCACCGCCGCAATCTTCTGAGGATCCACCATAATTCCCTCATTGGAAATAACATGCCCTAGAAAGGCTACGGACTCCAACCAAAACTCACATTTTGAGAACTTGGAATACAATTGATGCTGAAGAAGGGTCTGCAATGTTGCTCTGAGGTGAACTGCATGATCTTCCGTACTCCGAGAGTAGATGAGGATGTCGTCAATGAATACAATCACAAAGGAATCTAGGAATGGCTTGAATACTCGATTCATAAGGTCCATGAAAGCTGCTGCTGGGGCATTGGTTAGCCCAAAAGACATGACCAAAAACTCAAAGTGACCATAACGAGTTCTGAAGGCGGTCTTAGGAATATCCTGCTCCCTGATTTTCAACTGGTGGTACCCAGACCGTAAATCAATCTTTGAGAAGAACTTCGCTCCCTGCAATTGGTCAAACGGATCATCCACTCGAGGCAAAGGATATTTATTCTTGATGGTGACTTTGTTGAGCTGCCGATAATCAATACACATTCGAAGTGACCCATCCTTCTTTCTGACAAAGAGAACCGGAGCACCCCACGGCGACACACTCGATCGTATGAACCCTTTCTCTAATAAATCCCTCAGCTGCTCCTTTAACTCCCTTAGCTCTGCTGGCGCCATTCTGTATGGTGGAATGGATATTGGCTGAGTATCTGGCATTACATAGATCCCGAAATCAATCTCCCTATCCGGCGGAATGCCTGGAAGCTCATCTGGAAACACTTCAGGAAATTCATTCACAATTGGCACGGACTCGAGGGTAGGCACCTCCGAGGTGGTGTCCGTTACCCGAACCAGGTGATAGATACACCCTTTCTTAATCATCTTCGAAGCCTTAAGGTAGGAAATAAACCTACCCCTTGGCACTACACCATTTCCTCTCCATTCAATAACTGGCTCGTTAGGGAACTCGAGCCTCATAACTCTCGTTCGACAGTCAAGTTTGGTAAAGCACGAATAGAGCCAATCCATCCCCATAATTACATCAAAATCTACATCCCAAGCTCAATAAGATCGGCTGTGGTATCACGACCACCCACCGTAGCAACATAATTCCTATAGACTCGTGAGGCTGTAATAGAATCACCAATTGGAGTCGACACAGAGAACGGCTCATGAAAGCTGTTCGGGTTCTATCCCAAAACTTGAAGCAATGAATGGAGTAACATAAGACAAGGAGGACCCTGGATCAATAAGGGCATAGCAATCAATAGTCTGAACAGACATGATACCTGTAACAACATCTGGAGAAGCCTCGGCATTTTGGTGGCCACTCAATACATAGAATCGGCTAGGTCCACCCCTACCATGAGCTCCATCCCTAGCTGCACCACGCCCTGCTGATGCTGGAGTACGCGCTGATGATGTAGCAGCTGAAGAACCGAATGACTGAGCAGATCCCCTACCTATACCCTGACGGGGTGCACGGCAGTCCCGTTGAATGTGACCTCTCACCCCGCACCCCAAGCACACTGGAAGGTCAAGGTGGCAAGTCTCTGTATGAAATCTCCCACACTTGGGTAATGTAGGTCTTCCCTGCTGCTGGGATCTCACCCCAGCACGATCAGACTGACGAGACCTCCTGCTGTCTGAACCAGGTCTCGAGTAACTGCCCTGCTGATGACTGTGCACGGATGGCGGTGCACTCGCGGAGGACCGAGCATATGACTGGGATGGCCCTGATGACCCTTTCCTTGGAAGTGATCTCCCTGAATGACCCATTGACCGGGCCCTGCTGCTACTTTCTCTTTCTGCACGAATCTTCAATTTCCTGGCCTCTGTGGCCCGAGCAAACCCCACGATCCTCCCATAGTTCATATCTGAGTGCAAAGCTGCTGTGGCGGCCTCATTTACTACCAAAGGGCTAAGGCCCTGAACAAACCGTCGAACCCGGGCATCCATGGTCGACACTAAATGAGGAGCGTACTTGGACAACCTTACGAACTCCATGTGATACTCCCAAACACTCATACTTCCCTGCTTGAGAACCTCGAACTCAGTGGCACGGGCTGCCATTGCCTCAGCAGGTAAGAAGTGGTCCATAAATGCATCCACGAACTCATCCCATCCTGGCCGGAGGGCTCCCTTCCTCACGGGAATCCTCCCACATTTCGAACCATGAACGTGCCGCTCCCTTCCGCCTGTAAGAGGCCAACTCTACCCCCTCTATATCTGTAGCCTTCATCACTCTGAGGGTCTTGTATATCTCATCAAGGAATTCCTGTGGGTCGGCCTCTGGATCGGTACCTGAAAATTCTGGAGGGGCCAATCGCAAGAACTGGTGGACTCTGGAGCCAAAGGAATCTCCCTGTCCGCTGGAGGATGCTGGGGCATCATGGGATCTCTGGGCCTGGGCAGCCACTAACTGTGTTAACATATGAATGGCTCCCCTAAGTTCTTCATTAGAGATACCAGAGCCCGAAGCGGGAACTGTATCTGAGTCAGGAACACTGGCAGGAGGAATGGTGGCATCCTCCGCCGCAGCTGGAATAGGGACACTTGGGTTTTGAACAGATGGGCCAGGCAAATTCGGGACTGGTGGGTCATTCTCTCCCACGGCATCGGGTACATGATTAACAGCTGCACTTGGGCCGGCATTGGCCCTAAGGCCGAGTCTAGCCTTCTTCTTAGGTGCCATATTCTGAAAATTTGGGAACAAGGCGCGAATTAGACACGGATATTTCCACATTGCACTTTACCGCACGATATAGATTAACAAAGAAATAGGTAAATTCCTAAATGCTCGTGTAGCCCCCTACTTATATGATGTGGTCGACAACACACCTATAAGAAGGGCACTACTAGACACGACTCCGAGACATCCTAGGACACTTTAAAAACCATAGGCTCTGATACCAAGTTTGTCACGCCCCAAATTGGGGAACATGACCGGCGCCTGACCGGGTTGCCCCAATCAAGCGGACCTGGGTGCCTTTCATTCCCACGCGTTACCCCTGTATTGATTGTTTCCCATTAACCAACTATCTTACTAACCATGAATGATTTCACATTAAACAATTGAAACCATACGAGTGATTCATTAACAAGTTTGCAGTTTTTTTACAACGCCCGACATAACGTAATATATACATAAGACTGGAGTCCCACAGTTACATGTCTATAGAGCCTCTAGGATACAAAAAGGGAAATACAATACTTGCCGGTAACAAGGCTCCGGCTATACCTTACAAAATCAATATGAAATCTAAACAGAAGTGGCATGAACCACACAAGGCCCCAAGGAAGAAAGGGGCTCACCAAAACGGGCAGTGGAAGGAGAAGGATACTACTGCCGATGAGCTGAAGTGCCTGCTACTGATCCACCTACAATCATAACACGAATGTAGCGTCCCCGGCAAAAGGGACGTCGGTACACTTGAATTGTACTGGCATGTATGGACAAACTTTGTCCCAAGTAAACTCAAGCCATTGAATTACATCAACAATTAATTAAGCCAACCAACCATGTTTCCATATTTTCCTCATTTCAAATAATTCTCAACACAAAGCACTTTCTACGATCAACCAATTTAACAATAACCAATCAATCACGTAAAGCACAAGTAGTCAAACAAAGGGGCAATCAGTGCCCCACGGGTTGCAATCTCTCCTGCTGTCTCCTTTCACAATTTCACATTATTGATTTTTATATCAATTTTCAATAGCGATTTCGATCGCTTTCCATCCTTATTACCCCCGACCACCCTTATTACCTCGGCCACCCTTATCACCCCAACCCACACCTTATTTCCTCACGTTGCGGCGCGCAACACGACCCCGCCTTACAATTTAAAACACAACAATTTCAAACAGCAGATAAGGTACTACACACAATTTCAACAAGTTCAAATAAGCAACTTGCACATTGTTTCATGTTCTCAAGTGTTTCGTTTGTTTTCCACAAGGTGCCATATATGCCATCATAAGCATTATTCACAATTCTTTACCCAATTCAACTCTCATTTAACTTTCGGTTCATATTCCATACCACATCACTCATATTTCAACAACAACTTTGAGAATTTCACACAATTTGTCAAATTAACATTAACCAGGCAATTTTCACACATATAGGCGATTTCACAAGAATCAAAATTTGCCATACATACCTGGTGATGAGTTTTCTTCCATTAACTTTCTACTTTATGCTTACCCAAGATATCCTACTCTTGCCAACCTTGTTCTTGAAGACTCTTACTTCTACTCACTTCTTTTTACTAGAAATCAAGTTCAATAATCATGCATGAGTGTAAAATTCTATTTTCAAAAGTTATTATATGCAAACCTCTCTTTACCCAATTTAAATCTGAAAATCAAAGAAAATAGTTAGGGTTTTCACCTTGAAAAGATTGGGGAAGTTGAATCCTTGCCCTAGGATCCCTTGGAATTAAGTGGTTGGAACAACCTTTGAAGATGAAGAACTTCTCTCTCTAAAGCCCCTCTCTTCTCTCTCTAATTTTGGTAAGATGATATGAGAAAATGAGGGTGAAAGGTGTTATATTAAAGAAGAGATCGGGACAAAATGTTACAAAAGTCTGGGCCGGGGCAAATCTGCGGTGCACTTTGCGACCGCAAAATCAACATGCGGTCCGCATAGTGACCGCAGAATGGCCTCAAAATTACACAAGTTCTGTTACAGAATGCGACCAATATGCGGTCCGCATTCTTAATCTGCGGTCGCAAAGTGCACCGTAGATTCACTATGCGATCGCATATCGGCCGCATTTTCAACATGATTTTTGGGAGGCTTCTGTTAAGCTTTGCGGCAAGAATGCGGTCCGCATAACAGGTTTGCGGTCGCATTCTTGACCGCATATTTGACACTTTTCTGGAAAAATTTATTCTCTACATTTTTGACACTTAAATCACTACCAAGGGTCCGAACCGCGGCGAGCAAGCTCGCCACGAAGAATTCTACGCATTCCTAACACATTATTCGGACCATGACACCACAGCTACTAGGTTTTATGCACAAAAAGAAAAATTTTACGGGGCCTTACAAAAATATTGGTATCCCAAGTCACCGGTTTAATCCTGAATCAAGGGAATCATGACTCTGTTTTAACGTTCCACAAAACTAGAAATCCAGATAAGGAATTCTGTTAACCTGGGAGAAGGTGCCAGGCACTCCCGGATTCTGTGGTTCGAGCACGGTTGCTCAACTGCTGTATTTATCCATTTTGATTTCTTTATATGCTTCAATTTTACAAATGTTTTTAATGTCCCGCTTCAGTTAATTTTAGGATTTTGCGTCATTGCGAAAACGCATTTCAAATCCCACCTCAACTAGTACGCTTGTGACCTTGATGCATTTCAGCTTCGCCAGTATTTTGATTTGAGTCACATAAATGTGCACTCATATTAGGAACATATATTTATTATAAATCGTGCCCAGCGATGTCTACGTCTTGTTAATTTTAGGTGAATTTTCTAATCGGTCTTTCTAATTTCGAATGTTTCATAAGAAATTATGGAGGGCCCTACAAGTATGTTTTTGTGATTTAGCGAGGCTCGTCTCTGTTTTTTATTAAGGTTTTTTCTAAGTATTCTATATTTTCTATTGTGATGACCCGGCCCGTCGTCACAGGAATTATCACACCGTTATGTTGAAATTACATGTCTCATGCTTTTATATCAGTGTTAGAGTCTATCGGGAGAGTTAGGAGTGAATTGGATTGAAAATGAGGCATATAGCCTTTTTGAAGGAAACTTAAATAAGGAAAGTCAACCCAGAGTTTACTATTTAGTTAGAGGGCTCAAAATTGGATTCTGATGATTCGGTTAGTTCCAGGAGGTGATTTGTGACTTAGGGGAGCAATCGGAATTGAATTTGGAGGTCCGGTGTAGAAATTGGCTTGAATTGGCTAAGGTTGAATTTTGGCGAAATCCGAACGGTAGGTGAGATTTTGATCCGGGAGTTGGAATGGAATTCTGACAGTTGTAGTAGCTCGGTTAGGTGATTTTGGATGTTCCTGCAAAATTTCAGGTCATTCGGAGGTCGTTGGTCGTGTTTTTGATCGAATGTCGGTTTTGGAAGTTTTGAAGAAACTTAGGCTTGAATCCGTACGTAATTGGTGATTTTGATGTTTAGGATGGTGTTTTTATGATTGGAACATGTTCGTATCGTGTTTTGGAGTATGTTGGTGGTTTTTGTTGGAGTCCCGGGGAACCCGGGATGAATTCGGGGGTCCAAACGGACCATTTTGAGCCATAAAGGGGCTGCTGGATTTGCTGCAATAAAATTGCAGGTTATTTGTTCTCTACGATCGCGGCCATTGCCACGCGATCGCGTAGTGTATCGAGATAAGTCTAGGAGATTGTTCTTCACGATCGCAGGAGGAGTGATGCGATCGCGTGAGGTTGAGTGTTTGGTCATCGCGATCGCGAGTCTGTCGATGCGATCGCGTAAGGTCGTGTTCTTAAGCAGTGCGATCGCGATCCTTTTGATGCGTTTGCGTAGGGTCGCTAGGTTGAGCATTGCGATCGCATCCAGGTCCACGCGATCGCGTAGAGGAAAGTTGGCAGCCCAGGTTTTTGTGCATCGCGATCGCGAGCCCAGTGCTGCGATCGCGTAGGGTAAAAATGCCAGGCAGTGAGTTTAAGTCCAGAAACATTTCATTTCGGGTTTCATTTCATAAATCCCCATTTTTGAAGCCTAGAGAGAGGAAGTGAAGGGAAATAGCTGGGAGATCATCGGGATATTATCGGAGGTAAGTTTCGTGGTTTAATTACACGCTTTTATCTTGAAATAATGGATTATTTCTATGAAAAAGGAGGATTTAATGTGGGTTTTAGCCCTAGGCCAAAAATTGTAGAAAAATACCGATTTGAGCGGGCAAATGGAGTCCGAATTTGGTAAATTTGATATGCCTAGACTCGTATTGAGACGAGGGTTCCGAATATGTAACTTTTATAATTTTTCGAGAAACGCCCCAAAATTCAGGTTTTGATAACATTGTGGGTTTTGATACAATTTGGGTTATTTCGAATGAATTGCGTGAAATTAGCATATATTGATGTATTATCATTGATTTTGAGCAGATGTGGCAACCCAGGAGATTTATTTGCGAGGCAAGCACAAGGCGGACCGAGGCTTCTACCGGTTCGAGGTGAGTGGTAGTAGTAAACAATGTACCGAGGGTTTGAAACCCCGTACTAGCACTTCACAGTGCTATATTGAGATGAGACACGCGTTCTCTGACGGGCGTAGTGACATTGTGATTGAGGGTTCGGAAATGGTCCTTCCCGGCTAATAGAATACTGTGTTGTATGACTCTTAATGAGATTATAACTGTACAATTGGGCTAATAGCCATGTTTGGGGCCTTGTGCCGATCTGTAGAGCATTAGGGAACCTATAGAGCTAGGTGACCCTTATATCGTGTTGGAAACATACACTCAGCCGTAGCTCTAGTTGTATAGCATAATATGAGCCCGTACTAGATGTGTACATTGAGAGAGATTATCTAGGGTGGAATTCCCTGTTCTAGCTGAGCGGACCTAAAAGGCCAAGTCTATACCAATTGAGATGAGATAGGGTCAAGGACCCACTATGAGATGTTATATTGGGCCCGAAAGGCCAAGTCTATATTGACTGAGACAGGGTCAAGGACCCACTGTGATATATTATATTGGGCCTGAGAGGCCAAGTATATACTGACTGGAATAAGGTCGAGGACCCATTATGAGGTATTATATATATATATATATACCTATATATATATATATATATATACCTATATTGGATCGGGCTGCACGTCGCAGCAGTATATATATTGGATCGGACTGCACGCCGCAGTAATATACATGTAATATACATGTGGGACGGACCGCACACCGCAGTATTATTGCGCTTGGGCTGTAGGAGCCCCTTCGGAGTCTGAGTCTGCACACATTCTCAGTGAGCACTGGTGTATATTATGGGATCGGGCTGCACGCCGCAGCAGTATAGAGATATATACATATATATATTGGATCGGACTGCACGCCGCAGTAATATTTGTGTGGATCGTGCTGCACGCCGCAGTATTATAGTGCTTGGGCCTAGGGAGCCCCTCCGAAGTCTGTATACACCCCCAGTGAGCGCCGTCGACGTTAAATAGAGCGGGCTGCGCGCCGCAGCGGTATATGTATTGGAGCAGGCTGCACGCCGCAGCATTATACTTATTCATACTCATATATATACCGAAATATGTTATAGACCGATGTATATGTCTCCATATATTGAGATGGTTGTATACCGTAGTGGTACGAGCGAGGATGTGGTCAGTGTGGGACCTAGATGAGATAGATGTGGACTAGAGATCAGAGTACTCATTATAGTGATGACTAACCTGTGAGGGTCGCCTTAGAACTGTTTAGTGATAGTACAGAAGTTCTTATTTTTAGTTATTGTTTATTATTGTTACTCACTGAGTTGAAATATACTCACCCCACTACCCTACACTTTTTGTGCAGATATACAGGTTCAGGAGGGCAGTTGAGCTATCGCAACTGCTTTATTATCCCCATTCTGTGGAGACTTCGAGGTAGCTGCTGACGTCCACAGTACCCGACCTCTTTCTTTTTATCATTTTGTTGTCTCCATTCTGGTTAGACTTGATTGTGTAGTAGATCTTATTTGTAGAGGCTCAGACTTGTGACACCACGATTTGGTTGGGACTGTGTTCTTGTATATCATTTCTACACTTCTTGATTTGTTATGAAAATAGGCTAATCATGCCGATTAATCAGTATTAATTATACTTGGCTGGTAATTGGATAAGATGGTCGGGCTTGCCTAGCAATGTGTTGGGCGCCATCACGACCGGGGTTTGGGGTCGTGACAAGTAACCACTATGATATATTATATATATATATATATATATATTAGATCAGGCTGCACGCCGCAGCAATATATATAATGGATCGGGCTACACACCGCAGCAGTATATATATATTGGATCGGGCAGCACGCCGCAGTAACATACATGTGCATCGGACTACACGCTGCAGTATCATTGCGCTTGGGCTATTGGAGCCCCTTCAGAGTCTGAGTCTGCACACATTCTCAGTGAGCGCGGGTGTATATTATGGGGTGGGGCTGCACGTCATAGCAGTATAGTTATATATGTATATATATATATATATGCGGATGGATGGGGCTGCACGCCGCAGCGGTTGATATGAGGATCGGGCTGCACGCCGCATCAGTATTGCGCTTGGGCTGTAGGAGCCCCTCCGGAGTCTGTACACACCCCCGGTGAGCGCCGTCAACGTTAAATGGATCGGGCTACACGCCGTAGCGGTTATGTGCTTTGCATTGCATCTTTATTTGTTGAATTACTATGTGGTAGCTGTATTGTACTGTTGATGCTAGTTCGCAGGAGGAATCGAACTGTAGTTTAGCTTCATTATGTGGTATTCTATGGATTTCTTATTTTTAGCTACTTGTATATATTTATTAACCCTGTTGAGATAGATGTGGACTGGAGATCAGAGTACTCACTGTAGTTATGACTTACTGGTAGGGGTTGCCTTAGAACTGTTTGGTAATAGCACGGGAGTTCTTACTTTCAGTTATTGTTTATTATTATTACTCACTGAGTTGAAATATACTCATCCCACTCCCCTGCACTTTTTGTGCAGATTCACAGGTGCCCAAGAGCAGTTGAGTTGTTGTAGCTGCAGATTCTTATCTACTTTTGTAGAGATTACGAGGTAGCTGCAGGCGTCCGCAGAACCTGTTTTCTCCTTCTTTTTCATTCTGTTGTTTCCATCTTGTAGAGACTTGTTTGTATTAGGAGTTTTATTCTGTAGATGCTCAGTCTTGTGACACCATGATTTGGTTGGGATCGTATTTTGTAAGCTTCTACTATTGCGTTTATCATTTTGACATGATCACTTGCTGTTTAAGTTAAATTGATTACTTAGAATTAATAATTGTCTGGTTGAAGGGATAATTTGGTTGGGCTTGCCTAGCATTGTGTTGGGCGCCATCACGACCGTGGTTTGGGTCGTGACAAGTTGGTATCAGAGCCTAGGTTAACAGGTCTCACGAGTCTTGAGCCGGTTTAGTAGAGTCTCGTGGATCGGTACGGGGACGCCTGTACTTATCCTCGGTAGGCTGCAAACCTTTTAGGAAAGTTTCAATTCTTGAAATTCTTATCGTGCATACTTGATTCAACTTGAGATATAATTTTTGAAATTTCTTCCACATGTCTGTGTACGCATCGAATGCCCAGTAATATGATTGCCTTGATGGCTTGTGATTCCCTGGTCGAGGGGCGAGATATAATCTCTGCGAGTTCATGTTGGGCAAGTCGGGAGGACTTGAGGCCAGATCTTTGTCTATGACATGAGTACCAAAGTGCTGATTTTAGAAACTGGTATTATGAAATTTCGTGTGATCGGTATTGTTCCTAACTGTGGAAATGGTAGCTTAATAGTGTACGAGCTGTCAGGTGTTAGATCCTTATTGTAATTTGTTGTGTAGCCTCGAGCTATGGGCGTGGTGAATATTTATCATATCTCTTAGTTGGAAGGTAAAGTGCCTTACGTGTAGTAAAACGAGTTTAGACGCAGGGCAGACTAAAGTGATTATGCTATGTATATCCCGGTGGAAGGTGTTGTACTGAAATACTAGATTGATGCAAAGTAGGCGGGTGGATTCGGATGTGTAATTGAAGGGTATTTGATATGTGTTATGATGCGAGTAGGTGTAGCGCAGGTTCAGGTATAAATTGTGATAATATGATTCGTATAGTATTGAGATTTAATGTTATTGAAATGCATTGCGATGTCTTGTTGACTTGTAGATGTGTTGTTAGAATGGTTTGGTGGTTCTTTGGCAGGTGGATAGGCCAATTTACAAAGGAAACTCTGCCAAAATTTTTGAAAACAATTTGGGACTTAGAAAAGATTTCTGTCACCTAAAGAGAGTAGGCTTAATTGTGGTGTGTGTATAAATGCAAGGATTGCAGAAGAGATAAGGTCTCTGATGATTCGAGTCTCCGTCAAGCTTGTAAATGACTTGAGTTTAATCTCACTATAATATTGTGGCATCAATTGAGTAATAACGCTATGAGTGGCTAAAGTGCTGTGATGTATGGCTCCGAGCCAAGTTGGAGAGGTTGTTATTGATTAACTAATTGCACTGTTGTGTGGTAAGTTGGTGTTGTCTCTAAGTATGTTGGGAAAATTCTTATAAAGGTTATGGTGCTTCGTAGATGTGAAGAAATACTAGGATGATTTGAACTGCTGTTAGTAAAGAATGTTCGGTGTATAGAAAGAAAGATAGCTAATTGCATCTGTATGTAATCATGTTCTGTGGTGTCAGAGTTCTAGTAAGGCAAGAGTGGTTCTATTCAATAAGACAGTTGAATTACAGTTGAATAAAGGTGAATGACGCCCGAGAATAGTCATGCGGTGTTCAAGATTTTTCTTGTAATAATCAGGTGTCGTAAGATTAGATATGTGGCTAAAGACGGTGTTTTCGTTAGAAGGGATCAAGACTTGTGTAATGATATGTGAATGATGAGATTCTATGTATCCGTATTGGAAGGTAATGATAACGAATTCAAAAATCACAGGAAGTTCTTCAAAGTAAAGCGTTGTAGATTGTGGTAGTTCTGGGAAACATTGAGAGAGTATTCCGCGGCTTGTGAGCCTTAGACCGTGTGGTCTTATGTACGAGTCTCGTATGGTAACATGAGTTGAGATATTGTAGTGCTACAGTAAAGGCTAATACTAAGTTGAAGATGATTCAGAAAGGAAATTGGGTTAATGGAGCAACTTGTTAATAAACTGAAATGGTATGATAGGGATACGATTATTTCCTGGTATGTATTCGAAGTAATGAGTCTTGCAGCTATGGTGCAACAAAGCTCTTGATATGCTGGCAGTTGTGTAGCTCGATGTGGGTAAAAGGACTCAGTCCTGGCAGTTAAGCTTATGCAATGAATGGGAGGAAAAAGTTGTGATATGTTTTATCATGGTTTGAAAATGAGTATATTCCTATCGGTATATGAACCATGGAATGTGTAATGACTTTTATCCTATATGGGACCGTGAAGGTCCTCAACTAGTTGAGTGCGTCGATGTTCACGGCGTAGGAGAGAGATATAAATTCTCCATGTATCTTGGTGCAGTATGGTATATGCGATGTGTTATGGAAAGATAATTACGGCATGTTCAAGGTTTGAGATCAGTTCATATTATATGGGAAGTTATTAAAATCCTCAAGCAGCATGGGCAGCTGCAGATAATCTGAGAATCAATCTTCCTGGTGATTAAGGAAAATGGTGCTGCTATTCTAGTAATTCGGCAGAGTATATGGTCAAAAGGGCCAGGTAATGTGAACTGATAATATTTAGTTGTATTGTGGTATCCTCTTGTTGGATTGGCGGTGAAGATTGAGTTGTTGATGGCATAAGAAAATTTCTAAATGGCTTTCGTGGTATGAAGGGATGCTTGATATGTGTTATGTATTCTTTCGGTGCAGTGTGGAATCAGGCATAGTGATTCATGTGTTATATATGTGTTGGAGACTAGAAGTTCTCTTAATCCGCCTATGCAGTGGTGGTATGTCGTGTGTATCGACACCGTTTAGGGGTTATTGGAAATTGGAAGCCCTAGTGGCTCTCTCGTTACTTGATATGACGAATTTGAATAATGATATATGATTGCAGACTGGCTGGTTGTCATAAGTCAGGTTGTCTAGACTAATGTGATATGGACTATATCGGAGAAATGTCACAACTGCGTGGCAGAGCGCATCAGAGTATGCTCCAATAGAGTAGTTGTACCCAGGGCCAGCGGACGGCTGGTAGGTATTGCTTTATCAGTTGGGCCTTCGTGGCTGATGTTAGTGTAGAGGTATCTACCATTAATTCAGTTTCAGTAATGATGAACTTTGTCGGATGCGTTTTATGTGGCCGAGCTTGAGGCTATACATATGTTTGTTGCAGCAAGCAACTTGACTCGAAGTGCATTTCCTTTTTCTAGATTATGCGTGGATCGGGTGGCACACCGCCACAGGTGTAGTATTTGGATCGGGTGGCACACCACCATATGTATGGTATCAGGATCTGGTGGCACGCTGCCATAGGTATGGTATCTGGATCGGGTGGCACGCCGCCACAAGTATGTTATTGGAAGGGGTTGCGCGCCGCAACATTGTGATGTGGAAAATATAGCTTCCTATATGCTACTTTGTATACAATGCTTCGTAGATTCTAAGGAATAGTCTGTATTGGGTATAGCTCGGGGAATAGCACATCGGTTGCGTACATTCAGGATTGGATAGCATATATTAAATCTATCATCGCATGTGTGATTGATTGCTTGAGTTCATACCTAAATATATGCGTGGCTGACCGTTCAGAGCATGGTGACTTGAGGTGCTTCAGGAGTAATAGTGTTTGGATAGAATCATGAGCTGTGGCAAGGTCACGTGATGTTATGACCTTTCGATGAGGATTCAGGTACACTAATTCTATTATGTGAGACGAGATCTCAGTTGTGTGCTGTGATGGTATTGAGGAATTTGAATTATAGCTCTTTGTGTGAGTCAGTTGTCATGATTCGAGTATGTTCAGATCGCTCTTATTGGAGCTTGTGTTGTGCTCGTCGCGGCTTAGGTTGGTGATGAGGTGTCATATCACCAGTGTGGTGTGGTATCATCGAAATAATCGCTGGAGTCATTAATGAGTACGAGCATATTTGATCTCAATTCGTTAGAAAGGTAATATCGAGGTTTGGCTCCGAAATCTATTGTGGTATCAGTTAAAAAGGGAAATGGATTCATGAATGGCTGACCCGAGAGATGGGTTCGGTATATCGCGTGCTTCAACTGCCGTGGGCAGCATATGAAGGTGCTGGAATAAGACTCTATCTAATGAGAGAGGTTTTTCTGCTAGTATTTGGTCGTGGTGGCCATTGTTATGATTAGAGACCATCGTCTCGAGCGATTAGGTTGTTGATACATCATGTGATCTCACCCGTAGTGGCGAGTATGGGTCTTTACGATTGGTTCGGGTGTACTCTGAGTATAGACGTGGGATTCATATTTGATATATTATTTCGGAAAGTGCAATGTGGTTTATGGTTTAGATGGACTGTGGTAATTCAGCTATACTGTGTATCATACTTATATGAGATAGGGTGGCGTGGGATCGCCCCGAATATATGCTTGGAAGGGTCATTCAACTATTGTGTTGAATCTAGTACAACTCTGGGTCCGCTCGAGGATGAACGTTTGCTTAAATTGGGGAGAATGTGATGACCCGACATGTCATCACGTGAGTTATCACCCTATTACCCCTATTATATTCTTATTGATGTTAAAATAAGCATGTTTGGTGAGTTTGAGTCAATTAGGATCGAGTTTGGTTGGAAATGAGATAAATAGTCTCTTAGAAGAAGAAATAGTTGTTAAAAGTCAACTGGATGTTGACTTGTGAGTTAGTGAGCTCGGAATCGAATTCTAATGATTCGGTCAGCTCGAGGAGGTCAATTACGAGCTAGGAGAGCGATCAGAAGTGAATTTGGAGGTCCGTAGTAGTTTTAGGCTTGAATTGGCTAAAGTTGAATTTTGGCGAAATCCGATCGGTAGGTGAGATTTTGATCCGGGGATCAGAATGGAATTCCGACAATTCCTATAGCTTCATCATGTGATTTTGGATATGTCCGCAAATTTTCAGGTCATTCGGACGTCGTTTGGTCGGATTTTTGATTGAATGTTGGTTTCGGAAGTTTGGAAGACACTTAGGCTTGAATCCGTGTGTAATTGGTGATTTTTATGTTTAGGATGGTGTTTTTATGATTGGAACAAGTTCGTATCGTGTTTTGGAGTATGTCGGTGGTTTTCATTGGGGTCCCGGGGGCCTCGGGGTGAATCCGGACAATCAACCAGGCATTTTTGAACATGGAAAACATGCAGAAAATTGCAGGTCAGTGCAGCAGAAATTAAGCCTTCGCGTTCGCGTGAAGGCAGCCGCGTTCACAAAGGCCAAGGGAGCTAAAGCATCGCGTTCACGTGAGTAAGGGTCGCGTTCGCGTAGGAGAAAGAGGAGGAGCATCGCATCCGCGATGCAGGTGTCGCGTTCACGTAGCTGGGAAATGTCAGGCATCGCGTTCGCGTGAGTGGCGACGCGAACGCGTAGAAGAAAATCCGGGCGGAAGGAAATTTGTGCTTCACGAACGCATGACTGTGCATCGCGTTCGGGATGGCTGAATTGAGTAGAGCATCGCATTCGTGTGAGGGACATCGCGAACGCGTAGAACAAAAGTCCCAGGCAGTGAATTTAAAACCAAAACATTTCATATAGGGGTTTCATTTCATAAACATCCATTGTTGAACCCTAGAGAGAGAAAGAGACGGGAAATAGCTGGGAGATCATCGGGATATTGTCGGAGGTAAGTTTTGTGGCTTAATTACGCGCTTTTATCATGAAATCATTGATTATTTCTATGAAAATGGAAGATTAACGGTGGGTTTTGGCCTAGGCCTAAAATTGTGGAAAAACACTGATTTGAGTGGGCAAATGGAGTCCGAATTTGGTAAATTTAATATATTTAGACTCGTATTGAGACGAGGGTTCCTTATATGTAACTTTTGTAATTTTTCAAGAAGCGCACCAGAAGTCGGGTTTTGACAACTTTGTGGGTTTTGATGCAAATTGGGTTATTTCGAATGGGTTGCGTGAATTCGGCATATATTGATGTATTATCATTGATTTTGAGCAGATTTGGCATTCGAGGAGATTGATTTGCAAGGCAAGCGCAAGGCGGACTGAGGCTTCTACCGGTTCGAGGTAAGTGGTGGTAGTAAATAATGTACTGAGGGTTTGAAACCCCGTACTTGCACTATATAGTGCTATGTAGAGATGAGACATGCGTCATGTGACGGGCGTGGTGGCATTGTGATTTGGGGATAGGACTTGGTAATTCCCGACTGATAACGTATTGTGTAATATGACTGTGACTAAGATTATAACTGTGTAATTGGGCTAGTAGCCATGTTTGGGGCCTTGTGCCGATCTGTAGAGTATTAGGGGAGCCAGTAGAGCTAAGCGACCCTTATATCTTGCTGGATGCATACACTCAGCCGTAGTTGTAGCTGTATGGCATATCATGAGCCCGTACTAGATGTGTACCTTGGGAGAGACTATCTAGGGTGGAATTACCTGTTCTAGCTGAGTGGGCCTAAGAGGCCAAGTCTATACCGACCGAGATAGGGTCAAGGACCCACTATGAGATGTTATATTGGGCCTGAGATGCCAAGTCTATACCGACTGAGATAGGGTCAAGGACCCGCCAAGAGATGTTATATTGGGCCTGAGAGGCCATGTTTATACCGACTGAGATCTATATTGGATCGGGCTGCGCGCCGCAGCACTATATGTATTGGATCAGACTGCACGTCGCAGTAATGTATATGTGGATTGGACTACACGCCGCAGTGATATACATGTGGAACGGACTGCACGCCGCAGTATTATTGCGCTTGGGCTGTAGGAGCCCCTTCGGAGTCCGAGTCCGCACACATTCTCAGTGAGCGCTGGTGTATATCATGGGATCGGGCTACACGCCGCAGCAGTATAGTATATATATATATATATATATATATATATATATATATATATATATATATATATATATATATATATATATATATATATATATATTTGGATCGGACTGCACGCCGCAGTAATATATGTGTGGATAGGGTTGCACGCCGCAGTATCATCGCGTTTGGGCCTAGGGAGCCCCTCTGAAGTCTCTATACACCCCCTGTGGGCGCCATCGACGTTAAATGGATCGGACTGCATGCCGCAGTAGTATATATATCAGAGCGGGCGGCGGGCCGCAGCGATATATGTATACATACTTAAATACTTATACATTATAGACATAGGTATATATATATCTTCATACATTGAGATAGATGTACACCATAGTGGTATAAGTGAGGATTTGGTCAGTGTGGGACCCTGTTGAGATGGATGTGGACTGGAGATCAGAGTACTCACTGTAGTTATGACTTACCGGTGGGGGTTGCCTTATAACTGTATGGTGATAGCACAGGAGTTTTTACTTTCAGTTATTATTTATTATTATTACTCACTGAGTTGAAATATACTCAGTCCACTCCCCTGCATTTTTTGTGCAGATTCACAGGTGCCCAAGAGCAGTTGAGTTGTTGTAGCTGCAGATCCTTATCTACTTTTGTGGAGATTACGAGGTAGCTGCAGGCGTCCGCAGAACCTGTTTTCTCCTTCTTTATCATTCTATTGTTTCCATCTTGTAGAGACTTGTTTGTATTAGGATGTTTATTCTGTAGAGGCTCAGTCTCATGACACCACAATTTGGTTGGGACCGTATTTTGTAAGCATCTACTATTGCATTTATCATATTGACATGATCACTTGCTATTTAAGTTAACTTGATTACTTAGAATTAATAATTAGCTGGTTGAAGGGATAATTTGGTCGGGCTTGTCTAGCATTATGCTGGGCGCCATCACGACCGGGGTTTGGGTCGTGACACTTAGGCATGTGTAAGATTCAAGAGTCACATGAACATGCAAAGATAGATTCTTATTTTTTAAAGCATGCAGAAGAAATAGGCTCAGGTAAACATAAAAGACAAGTAAGGAAACATTTTTCAAGACATATAGCAACCAAGAATAGAAACAGAGGTAGGAAACTTATCTTTTTCGGGCTTTTTGTTTTCCTTTTTCCTTATCTTTCTTTCTTTCATTCTTTTCTTACTTCTTTCTTCTTTGTTTCTTTTCTTTTTTCTTTCTTTTCATTTTTCTAGATCTTCAGAACTCTAGAGACGTTTGGTCTTCTGAGTACTAGACCTTTCAGATGGGGCTTTTGATTTGATTTTGGTGTATATGAGGGTGGTCTAGAGGCTTGGTATAGTATTTTCGGGGTGGGGGTTTAATTTTTGGCACTCGCCGGAGTAGGATTCCGGTGAGTGTTTATCTGATATTCGACACGTTCAAGGATGATTCGAGGCAAACCACCTATATAGGATGATAGATCACCTCAAAATGGCTCAGGGGTGTTATTATGGGACCTTGGTTCATACTTGGTGAGGTCGTCGGCTAGGGTTCCGGCGACCGGAGTTTCAAGAATAGGGAGGTCTTTTGGTTTTGTTGGGGGTTTGTGGTGGCTTGATATGTTTGTGGGTGGGGGAGATGGTGTTTGTGGCTTGCCTGAGCCAGAGACGATGGCTGAGGCATGGTTTGCCGGCAGTCTCCATGAGAGACTGGAGGAAGAAGAAGAAGGGTCTCAGGTGGCTAGAGTTTCTTTATGTTTTGTATATGTGTGTGTAATGAAGGAATTGAACGGGAGACTAGTAATATATTCCACTCGTGTCTCATTTATTCCTGGCCATTGAATTAATCAAGATGAATGGCCAGGATCATTTGCCTTTGAAATGTTGTCGTATAGTTAAATGAGGGATCTCCTTATGTCCGTTGATTATATGTTTGGACGGCTGGGATTAATTTACCTATACTATATCGTTTGGTTTTAATGAGTCATTGGTCTTGTCCGTTTGATCAATCGCATTGAACGGCCAAGATTAATTTTATACACGACATCGTTTTATTTATAATGAACCACCTCATCTGGTCCATACGATTCAATTCATCAACGGTTGTGATTTATTTGGTTGTACGGAGTCGTTTGGATTATAAGCCTAGGCAGACCAGGCTTGTTTCGTTTGGGCCTGGCTAATGTTTTGGGCTTGATATATATATATATATATATATGTGTGTGTGTGTGTGTGTGTGTGTGTGTGTATGTATGTGTGTATATCTATTTCCTTATGTATTTAGCCCAAACTATATTGTGTATTGTATTTTAACTTGTATTTTATTTATTTCTTGCATTTTGTATTTTCTTTTTGTATTTATTTTCAACTACTATATTTCCTTTATTTCCTATTTTCTTGATTTTTTCCTTAATTTTCCGATATTTTTGCCATTTTACTTTTATTTTCTAGTATTTTTGCATTTTACTTGATTTCTCTGAATTTTATACTTTTATGATATTTTCCAATTTATATATATATATATATATATATATATATATATATATATATATATATATATATATATATATATATATATATATATATATATATATATATATATATATATATATATATATATATATATATATATATATATATATATATATATATATATATATATATATATATATATATATATATATATATATATATATATATATATATATATATATATATATATATATATATATATATATATATATATATATAATTGCTCAGGGCAAAAATCAGGTGCTCATAGAGTGGACAAACGGAGTTCGATTTTGATAATCTTTATATGTATGGACTAGGGGCAAGATAAGGGTTCTGAAAAATGTGACTTTTGTAATTTTTCGAGAAAGGGGCCCGGGCTTGAGTTTTGCTAGTTTCGAGATTTTTCATATATATCGATTGTTTTCGATTGGGTGTTGTTCCATTAGCCTATTTTGATATATTTGAACTGATTTTGGCTAGTTTCGATGCGCGTGGAGGCCGGTTCGAGGAGCTAAGGCATCGCGGGCTTGAGTTTTCGTTGGATCGATGTGCGTAATACTTGTAAATTATGTCCTAAGGGTTTGTTAACCCAGGACTTGCACTTCCTAGTGCTGTATTGAGGTAACTTGCACACAAGATAATGGGCGTAGGGTAGAGCACCATTGGAGATTGTGACTTGGTCCGTCCCTCTTAAAAAAAAATACTACCTAATTGCTTGAAATTTAATTGACATCCTAATAAGGACATTAACTATCATGAATTGGACTGATTATCAAATATTTGAATTCTTTAGGGATTGGTCTAATTGTCTTTATAATACTGTGCATAATTTTATCTTAGTCTAATGTTTTAAAATGGTATTTTGCTACTCAGCATTTTCATAAGATTTGAAAAAACTTGAACAAGGTTTTGATGACATTTTAGCTGTAAGCTAATATGATACTGTTGCCCAAGGGACTTTATATGCATTCATGACTATGCATGGATCGGGCTGTACGTCTTAGCAAGAGTGATATTGATATTGCACTTGGGCTGTAGGAGCCCCTCTAGAGTCTGAACCCCCACAGTGAGCGCGCACGCCTTTGCATGGATCGGGCCCACAGCGTCATATGCATTGCATTACATACATACATTGGCTTTACATGTACTACGTGGCATGACATTTAGCACTCATACATTACTGGCATACATGTGTTATCTGCCTTATTGACCAGATACCCTGGTGGAAATTGTTAAGGAGTGCTGTGCCCAAAGGGGCTGATTTGAGTGCAGACTTGCACTGTTTGAGGTTATACCCATGTATTGATCTGTTATAATTAAAGGAAGAGATGTTAAAAAGAGGTTTTTAAATAAATTACTCACTTGTGTTAAAAAGGAATACCCTGAAAGTGTGCTTCACTTAGAAGAAATTTTTGAACGATTATAGCATGAGATAGTGCTTTTTGTGGTTTTCTTTTCCCCAGCATTATTTAATTTTATTACCGTTGAGTTGGAAGTACTCACTTGACTCCCTGCACCATGTGTGCAGATTCAGGTACTTGGAGGTTTGGATGAGCATGGTGCTGGTCTAGACCTAGTTGGGATCGTCGAGGTAGCTGCCAGGCGTCCACAGGACCCGACATTTCCCCTTGTTACTCTGTTATTACTTGTTTTATTCCGCGTAGATTTGTAGAGTATTTATAGCATTGACTATTGTTATGATAGAGGCACTTGGCTCGTGACCCAAGATATTTGGGAAGTTACATTGTATTTTTGGGAGATTTCGGGACATTCTTAATACTATCAGTTTGATTTTGTTTTCCTTCACTATTGATGACTTAAAATAAATTATTTTGAGCTCTAAGCTTGGGATAAGAGAGTATTTGGTCGGGCTGGCCTAGCAATATGCTAAGCTCTATCACGACCGGGTTTTGGGGTAGTGACATCTACCCCATGCTCAGGTCCAGCATGCAAGTCACCTCAGTACAACTCTAAGATGTGCAAATCCAGGGTTTTAATATCATAACCCAAGAATCCCTCTGGAGGAGTCGTGATGGCATTTAGTCTTAAGGACTAGGTAAGCCTAATAATTGCGGAATAACAACCATGAATAATAACATCTAAAATTCTTCTGAAATTGAATTATTATACAATTAACATATTCCCAAAAACCTGATAGTACAAGTCATAAGCTCTATAGAGTTTTTTGCTGCTATTTCTAAACACAACCGTAAAAGAATAAGTACAGTAGTGAGTATATAAAATATGAAGGTGACTCCAAAGCCTACGAATGCTGCAACAGGTTTAACTTGAGTATCCACCGCAATGAATAGCTACTATCAATCAAATAAATGGATTTGTACACAAAAATGTACAGAAGTGTAGTATCAGCACAACCGATACCATGTGCTGTTAAATGTCTAAGCTACCCCGGTGAAGTAGTGACAAGGTTAGGACCAGACACTCACATAAACCTATGTAGTTTATAGCGTACAAAATAATATGAAACAAATAGCAGTAATGACAACAATGATCAACCAATGATATAAATATCAGACAACAAGAACACCACAAATCTTTGTCAACAAATAATAAATACAAGTGCAATCAGTTAATCGAGTCTTTTAAAAATAAATATTTCGCCTACAAATCTCTTTGAGTAATAATCTCTAGGATAATATGCTTTCAATACATATGTTTCGAATATATTTCCTTCAAATAAGTATATTTCGAATATAATTCTTTCGGATAAAGGTCACTTGTGATGCCTTATTTCAAAATCATAATAATATAGGTTTCAGCCCACTTTTAGATTTTTCTGGCATCTCGTGCCCATATTTGTATTACAACCGCACGGACAACTCACGTGCAATTAAATAAAACTATAATACTTTCCCCTACACCTTGTGCCAACATATTTCTATTTCACATTGCACAACAATATTCTCATGTTTCTCAGTTCACAGGGTCCATGACCCAATACAATTAAGAATGCTTAACGAGCCTCATTTACTTAACATTAAGTATAGTACACCTTCCAACCCAATTAGAAAATCAACAAGAAAAGATGAAGTTATTTTTAGTAATTATTTGATAAAGAAGATACCCTTTTCAATTAAATTACAATTATTGAAGCTTGAAGTATTGAACTATATATATATATATATAAATACGGTGAAATAATGCAAACACTGTGTCACGACCGGGAATCCCCCACCATCGGGATCGTGATGGCGCCTACTCGTGGTAGCTAGGCAAGCCAATTCACTCGCCATCTTCATGTTTATACAACCCTTTTCGTTCTCATATTTAATAGCAAGAATAATACTCATATCTTTAAATGCAGAAGTCTTTCGAATAAGATGAATGATAGTGTAAAATAATTGACATAAATCCTCTACCCAAGATGTGGAGTCGCAAACTCATGAACTACTAAAGAATAACTACACATAATGGTCTGAAATAAATAAATAATAATCGTCTGCCTCGGAACAATGAGACCACTGCAATAATAAAAGCAAATAGAGGAGATGCCGGGCATGCGGATGCCTGCAAGCTACCTCAGTCTCGGAAGTACGGTAAATCCAGCTAGTGTACTACTGCTACTGCTTCTGCTCAAAACCTGGACCTGTACAAAAATGCACAAAAGTGTAGTATCAGCACAATCCGACCCCATGTGCTGGTAAGTGCATGGCCTATCCCGGTGAAGTAGTGACAAGCCTAGGACCAGACACTCACATACACCTGTGCAATTCTATATACGTATGTACCGCAGAATAGAAGAGATATTGAGCAACACAATTAACAAAGGAGGGAACATGCTGGGGGAGTACAATCGGAAACACATAATAAATCAGTAAGGTAAAAATAGAGTGTAGCAAAAACAGTTATTGCAACGCAAGAAATTGAAATGGTTGCACGACATCACCCTTCGTGCTTTTACTCTCAACCTTACCCAATAAGTAGATAAAAGTGCATGTCATCACCCTTTGTGCTTTTACTCTCATCCTCACATCCATGGCACGGCATGATCCTTCGTGCATGGTTTAAGCAACAACGACACGGAATGTTCCTTCGTGCATAAATAATAAACAAGGCACGGAATGATCCTTCGTGCATAATTTAAGTAACAACAACACAGAGTGTTCCTTCGTGCTTAAATAGTAAACATGGCACAGAATGATCCTTCGTGCGAACATAATTAAAAATGGCACGACATCACCCTTAATTCATTATCACTGTTCCTCACCCACATAACTATCACAATCAACGGGCAAAAGAATGAAACAAGTAACATGTACCATCTCGGAAAGGGAGTAACAACATTCATAACAATATCCCGGCAAGGGAACAACATCAACCACATAACAAAGTCCTGGCAAGGGAAATAATAACCAACCTTCACAACTCGGGAAGGGCTCTAGAATATTACTTAGGAATATTCCACATTAGCTCACAACATGTATCAACAAATGACTCACAGTCATGCTGGACTTCGGTGCATAGATGTTCGTCACCACGCCTATACACCGCATTTGATCACATAGCAATTAGCAAATTATTACACTTAATCCTATTCCCTCAAGCTAGGATAGATCAAACACTTACCTCAAAGCCTTGAAGTCCAATTAACCTTCAACTATCGCTTTACCTCGTAATTCAACCTTCAACTCACTCGAATCTAATCACAATTGGTTCAATTACTTTAATAAATACTATATAAATTGGTTTAAATGCATAAAAGTGGCTTTCTCAAAGTTTTACTCAAAATTTCCCAAAACGCCCCCGGGCCCACGTGGTCGAAACTCGGGGTTCGGACAAAAATCCGATTACCCATTCTCTCACGAGTTCAATTATATGATTTGTTTCAAAATCAGACCTTAAAACGAGGTCCAACTCCCCAATTTACGAAAAACCTAGGTTCTACCCAAAAACAATAATTTCAACAATAAAAAGCTTTGATTTCTCATGGAAAACATGTTTAATGATGTTAGGAATTGAAAGATTTGAGTGAAAATCGACTTATAAGTGATTTGGAGTGATATTTCTCTTGACAAATTGCCTATGGGGTTTTGGGTTTTGAAAGAATGGTGAAAAAGGGATTTAAAGTCATTTAAGTATAAAATTGCATAGCTACAGAGATGGGAATTGCAATCATTTATTTGCAATTGTGAACATAACAGGTCCTGTGCTACGGAATTCACATTTGCGATGAATAGGTTTGTATTTTTGAACTTAGGCCACATCTAGGCCACTTCGCATTTGCGATGTTTCGTTCGCATTTGCGAGCCAAGGGGATTTCTGGGCCACTTCGCATTTGCGAAGTTTTGTTCGCATTTGCGAACCAAGGCTATTTTGGGACTTCTTGCAATTGCGAGTGATTCTTCGCAATTGCGAAGATATCAGCTGGGGGGAAAATACGAGCTGTGACTTTTTCAAAATTTGCTCTAACAGCCTATGAAATCTTCACCCGAGCCCTCGGGCTCCAAACCAAACATGAACACAACCTCAAAAACATACCACGAACTTGCTCGCGCGATCAAATCGCCAATATATTATCGTTTTCATAGAATTAAGCCTCAAATTCATGATTTCTTCTTTTAAACTTAATAAACTTTCAAATTTGGAACTCATGGTTCAAAACACAACAAACGACGTTCAATTTCCGTCAAACTTTGTAGTAAGTACTTAAATAATATTTAAGACTTGTACCGGGCATCAGAACCAAAATACGAGCCAGATACCATGGTCTTTTAATCAATTTTCATTTCCATTTTCCTTAATAATTTCAGAAAAATAATTTAACAGAAAAATTCATATCTTGGGCTCTAGGCCTCGAAATTTGACTCCGGACGCATGCCCGAGTCCCATATTTTCCTACGGACCTTTCGGAACCTTCCGATATCGTGTCCCGGTCATTTTACTGAAAATGTTGACCGAAGTCAACTATATCAATGTTAATATCAAATTTCTTCAATTATCCCATAGAATTCACATATTGTATCACAAACGTTTTCCGGCTACGTGCCCGGACTACGCATGTAAATCGAGGCAATATAAAATAAGGTTTTCAAGGCCTCGGAAGAGCGAATAAGATGGGGAAAACAGGTGATGACCCTTTGGGTTGTCACATCCTCCATCTCCAAAACAACTGTTCGTCCTCGAATGGATAAGAGAAAGAAGTACCTGCGTCGGGGAACAAATGTGGGTAACGGCTTTGCATATCAGACTTAGACTCCCAGGTCGATGCCTCGGGAGGCTGACCTCTCCAATGGACACCTACGGAAGGAATGCTCTTCGACCTTAACTGTCGAACCTGCCGGTCTAGAATGGCCACCGGCTCCTCCTCGTAAGATAGATCCTTGTCCAATTGGACAGTACTAAAGTCTAACACATGTGTAGGATCGTCGTGGTACCGCCGAAGCATAGATACATGAAAAACTGAATGCACAGCTGATAAGATAGGTGGCAGTGCAAGTCAATAAGCCACCTCTCCCACTCAATTTAGAATCTCAAATTGACCAATATACCTAGGGCTAAGCTTTCCCTTCTCTCCGAATCTCATCACGCCCTTCATAGGCGATACCCGGAGCAATACCTGGTCACCAACCATGAAATCCACATCTCAAAACTTACAATCCGCATAACTCTTCTGTCTGGACTGAGCTGAATGCAACCTCTTCTTGATAGTCTTTACCTTTTCTAAGGCCTCATGAACTAGGTTTGTACCCAGCAACCGAGCCTCTCCCGGCTCAAACCATCCGACTGGAGACCGACACTGCCTACCATACAACACCTCATATGGAGCCATCTGAATGCTAGACTGGTAGCTATTGTTGTAGGCGAACTCTGCTAATGGCTGAAACTGGTCCCACGAGCCCCCAAAATCAATGACACAAGCTCGGAGTATGTCCTCTATAATTTGAATAGTCCTCTTAGACTGACCGTCATTCTGAGGATGAAATGATGTACTCAACTGAACCTGGGTGCCTAACTCCTGCTGGACCGCTCTCTAGAAATGCAAGGTGAACTGCATACCCTGATCTGAGATAATAGACACCGGCACCCCATGAAGGCGAACAATCTCCCGGATGTAAATCTCTGCTAACTTCTCAGATGAGTAGGAGACAGATACTTGAATGAAGTGTGCTGACTTGGTCAGCCTATCAACAATGACCCAAATAACATCAAATTTCCTCCGAGTCAAAGGGAGTCTTGTAACGAAGTCCATTGTAATCCGCTCCCATTTCCAATCGGGAATTTCAATTCTCTGGAACACACCACCAGGCCTTTGGTGCTCATATTTAACCTGCTGATAGTTTAGACACCGAGCGACATACACAACAATGTCCTTCTTCATCCTACACCACCAATAGTGCTGCCGCAAGTCCTGATAAATTTTTGCGGTGCCCGGGTGAATAAAATACCGCGAACTGTGGGCCTCCGCTAAGATTAACTCTTGAATACCCTCAACGTTGGGCACACAAACTCGCTCCTACAATCTCAATGCTCCATCGTCATCTAAGGTTACCTTTGTAGCACCTCCCCGCTGTACAGTATCCCTCTGGTCATGCAAGTAGGGATCATTGAACTACCTCTCACGGATACACTTTAATAGAGAAGAACGAGCGACCGTGCAGGCTAACACCCTGTTAGGCTCAGAAATGCCTAATCTCACGAACCGATTGGCCAAGGCCTGGACATCTAGAGCAAGTGGTCTCGAGATGACCGAAATATAAGTGAGACTACCCATGCTGGCAGACTTCCTGCTGAATGCATCGACCACCATATTGGCCTTACCTGAGTGATATAAGATAGTAACATAATAGTCTTTCAGCAACTCTAACCATCTCCTCTGTCTCACATTTAACTCTTTTTGCTTGAATAATTACTGAAGACTTTTGTGATCCGTGTAGACCTCACATGCCACACCATATAGATAATGCCTCCAAATTTTTAAGGCATGAACAACTGCTGCCAGCTCAAGGACATGAACCGTATAATTCTTGTCACACCTCCTTTTTACACCACCCGCCGAGGGCGGTGTATAAGGGAATTTTTCCAATTAAAGTGACATTATTCGAGATGGGATTATTTAGTTTATCTTTCAGAGTCGCCACTTGGGATAATTTATGTGTCCCAAGTCACCGATTTATTTTATATCCCAAATCGAGGAAATTTAACTCTATTTAAAATCGAAACTAGAAGATCGGGTAAGGAATTCTATTAATCCAGGAGAAGGTATTAGGCATTCCCGGGTTCCGTGGTTCTAGCACGGTCGCTTAGTGATTATTACTTGGCTTAAGTTGTTTAACTATTCTTGTATTTTATTGCTTATGGCTTTGTGTATTACCACTTCACTTAATTTGTTATATTTTATTAATTATATTCACCAAGATGCGGAATGTACACGAGGTATTTCTTTGAAAATAGATATTAAACCAAGGTACGAATGTGCACATGGCTAAAATATAATTATTGTAAATTTAAAGGCATTGATACGCGGTAATACACACATGATACCTCTATTACTTAAACATATCAATCCAAGGTTCAGGTATGAACACATGGACTAATAACGTATTTAGAATATTTTAATTATTTTATCTCTTTTAGATACGAGATATATATTTGTATGTATGTATGTATATATATATATATATATATATATATATATATATATATATATATATATATATATTTGTTTGTTTATTTTATTATATTTATTATTGTTATTATTATTTTTCAAAGTTGCACGAACGCATACCGAGATTTCCTTTTAGAAGAAAATCATAATTATGTTACGAGAACGTATACGTAATCACAATAATAAATTAAATTGCACCTAATCATTCTTTACGAATATTTGTAATTTATCAACCCATTTGCAGGTCAAAACTAACAAATTTCAATGCAACTAAATAACTAAATTAATGAAAAAAACTAAAGTGAATAGTACTGCCATACGAACTAAAAGCAGAATCTATATGATCAAATATTGTTTCCCTAAATATGGCGTCCAAAGAAAACCTCAAACTTATTTTACTGGTATACTATTAAAAGAAAGAATGCTAAAAAGAATTTTTTATTTTCAAAATTTACTACTATAAAATATTAGAAGAACTGTAATATATGCATATAAGAATAAAGTTCTAATACCTTTAGTTTAAGAGCTTTTAAGACTATCTTAATGCAACATAAATCACATAAGGGCACGTATCTTGTTTAATTCGGGAAGATATAAGCGGGATATAATATTTTATCATGCAAACAAGGCCTTGAGTCTCACCACTGCATCTGGGTAAATACATATGTTGGCTAAACATGGGCACATTATATTATATATATAGAAAATGTGAAGATCTTCTGCCTACAAGAACCTTAACCTTCATAAGATGCAACGTCCATGATTTTGATTTAGGCACTTGAATTCTAAGACCACAACTATGTGAAGACAGGTTATCGTCAGAGAATGGCTATATTGATTATTTACAGAGACATTAAGAAACAAGCATTCAATATACAAACATTTAACATATAAACAAACATGTAAGTAAGAATAGAGGAGAGATGGACCTTTAAGTAATTTTTTTTTTCGTATATGAATTTGATTACAATGAACTCTGGCGACGTAGAACTGGATCGTACAACGGCAACGGGAACACCTCAGGCTCCTCAAGCATAAATCAAATACAAACATCTCAAGCAATACTCCATTTTTGTTTTCTTTCCGTTTTGGAAATAAGGAAATTTACCAGCAAAGTAAACTATTAGTTTTTGGTTATCTTTCTCAAAACTTCAAACAAACAGAAAATGGAAAGATTTAAGGGTGATGTGCTATGGAAGAATGGATAAAGTTTGTGATTGGTTTCTCTTTCTTGGAGATCTACGTTTTATCTTTGGATGATGGAACTTTGATGGAATATAAGAAGATTAAACAATATTTTCTTATAATATCGGAAAAAATTAAATATTTACATAGACTTTAAATAATACTAAAAAAAAATACCATAAATTACTTATTAAAAGTCTAATGAAATGAAACCAAATATATATAATTTTTTTAAAATTTTCTTCTTCTCTTTACAAATAGAAATAAAATTTGTATTATAAGTATGTAAATATTTTTTGTAGTTTTTAATTTTCTTAAATAAAACCTATTAAAAGTAAGATAAACATTAAAATATTAAGATTTAGACCTAAAAGAAATATTTACACTAAAATAGTTTAGAATTCATGTGTGGTCAAAAATTAGTTGTTCACAATTCTTCTCATGGATTTTCAACTGTCTCGAAGCATAAGCAATAACCTTGCCACCCTGCATCAATACCGCTCTAAGCCCAATACGGGATGCATCATAGTAAACTGTGTAAGGCACCGAGCCCATGGGTAAAATCAACACTGGTGCCGTAGTCAAAGCTGTCTTTAGCTTCTGAAAGATCGCCTCACACTCATCTGACCACTTGTATTGGGCACCCTTCTGGGTCAACCTGGTCATCGGGGCTGTAATAGAAGAGAACCCCTCTACAAATCGACGGTAATAGCCTGCTAACCCCAAGAAACTTCGAATCTCGGTCACTGAAGCTGGTCGAGGCCAATTCTTGACTGCCTTAATCTTCTTTGGGTCCACCTGAATACCCTCTACTGACACGACATGGCTTGGAAATGCAACCGAACTCAACCAGAACTCGCATTTTGAAAGCTTGGAATATAGCTGATTATCATTCAGAGTCTGAACAACCGCTGAAAGGTGTTTCTGGTACTCTTACTGGCTGCGGGAGTATACCAGGATATCATCTATAAAGACTATCACGAACAGATCTAGATAAGTCCTGAATACTCGATTCATCAACTCCATAAATGCTGCTGGAGCATTGGTCAACCGAAAGACATGACCAAGAATTCATAACGCACATACCGAGTACGAAAGGCTGTCTTAGGAATGTCAGATGCCCTGATCTTCAGCAGATGGTAGCCCGACCTCAAGTCTATTTTCGAGAACACCCTCGCTCCTTGGAGCTGGTCAAACAAATCATCAATCCTCGGCAGTGGATACTTATTATTTATCGTCAGTTTGTTTAATTGCCGGTAATCAATACACATCCGCATCGAAGTATCCTTTTTCTTCACAAATAACACCGGTGCACCCCGGGGAGAAACACTAGGCCTAATAAAGCCCTTTTCTAGTAAGTCTTGCAATTGATCTTTTAACTCCTTTAACTCCAGCGGGGCCATACGATAGGGTGGAATAGAGATGGGCCGAGTGCCCGGTGCTAGATCAATAGAGAAATCAATATCCCTGTCGGGTGGCATGCCTGGCAGGTCTGAAGGGAAGATCTCAGGATAATCCCGTACAATAAGAACTGAATCAATAGAAGGAATCTCCACTCTGGAGTCATGAACATACGCCAAATAAGCTAGACACCCCTTGTCGACTATGCGTCAGCCTTAACATATGAAATAACATTGCGAACGGAGTGGCCTGGGGTCCCTCTCGACTCTAATCGGGGTGATTTTGGCAAGGCCAAGATCACTATATTGGCATTACAATCTAGGATAGAATTATACGAGGACAACCAATCCATCCCAAATATGACATCGAAGTCTACCATGTCTAATAGCAATAAATCGACATGGGTCTCAAGACCCTCGTATATAACCACACATGAACGATGCACCCTGTCGACTACTATAGAGTCACCCAATGGTGTAGACACATAGACTGGAATATCCAGGGCATGGCTAGGCACGGACAAGCATGGTGCAACATAGGAAGACACATATGAATATGTAGACCCAGGGTCAAATAATACTGAAGCACCTCTATCACAAACCAGTATGGTACCTATAATCACAACATCTGACGCCTCTACCTCTGGCCTAGCTGGTAAAGCATAAAATCGGGGATCGACACCACTCTTCTAAGCTATGCCTCTAGGACGGTCATCCACTGGCTGACCTCTACCCCTGGCGGGCAGGTCTCCACCTCTACGGTCTCGACCTCCATCTCTACGATCCCTACCCCAGCCCCTGGCTTGTTGGGCAGGTTATGGGTCAGCTGGGGCCTGAATCATGGGGCGAGGACCCCGCTGATGAGTGTTGCCCGCTACTCGAGGGCAAAACCTGACAAGATGACCTGGGTCACCACAACCGTAACAGCACTTTGGCTGCTGGGACTACTGAACCTAACGACCCGAATGGCCCCCACGAACACTTTGAAGAGGTTGAGCACTGATGGGAGGCTAATCTGAATACTGCTCACAAAACCCATGATCACCTAAACCACTTTTGGGAAACATGGAAAGCTGACTGAAAAGGCCATGAAGACTGGCCCCTATCATAAGAATCCCTACCTCCAAATGAGGCACCACTAAATCTGCCGGAATGATGAGGCCTCTTGTCTGAAGCATAACCACCTCCCCGAGCAAGAGCCATCTCAACCTTATGAGCTATATTAGCCACCTCCTAAAAGGATATGTCACTCCCAACTCCCATAGCCATATGAAGTTAGATCGGCTGATTTAGCTCATTTATAAACATGCGGACCCTCTCCCGATCTGTGGGGAGTATCACAACCGCATGATATGCCAGATCAACAAATCTCGTCTCATACTGGGTAACAGTCACAGAACCCTGGTGGAGGCACTCAAACTGCCTCCGAAGTGCCTCCCACTGGGTAAGAGGGAGAAACTTCTCCAAAAATAACTCCGCAAACTGGTCCCATGTTAAAGTCGGGGACCCTGCAGGTCGAGTCAAACAGAAATCTCTCCACCAAGTCTTGGCGGATCCTGCAAGCCTGAATGTGCAAAAATCAACCCCGTTGGATTCCACTATTCCTATAATCTTGAGAATCTCTTGGCAACTGAATAAGAAGTCTCGGGGATCCTCTGTTGGGGAACCACTGAAAGTGGTAGTAAAAAGCTTGGAGAACCGATCAAGTCTCCATAGAACATGAGAAGTCATGGCCGCTCCATCTTCGGCTTGAGATGTAGTGCGTGTCTGAGTGGCCACTGTTGGCTGAACTACTGGTGCCTGTCACGACCCGGATTACCCACCATCGGGGTCATGATGGCGCCTACTAAATGGAAGCTAGGCAAGCCAAATATTAGTTACACCTCCATTAATTACCAATTTCTTATTAAGATTTATTATTAAAAATATAAAAATTACAGCAGAATAATCAAAATTAGCGGAAAACTTAGTCAAATATGATAAAGAAAACCCAAGCATGATACACTACCCAAGACTGGTGTCACAATACTCACGAACTTCTAAGAATAATACACATAATTGTCTGAAAGAAAATACAAGTTGTTTATCTCGTTTACATGAGATAACAGAATGAAAAGCATAGATAGAAGAGACAACGGGTCCTGCGGGCGCCTGCAAGGCTACCTCGTAGTCTCAGTAGTCGGAAAATCCACAAGTCGCTACTGCCGCTGCTGCTGTCCGTAACTTGTATCTGCGCAAAAGAGCGCAGAGTGTAGTATCAGCACAAGCGACCCCATGTGCTGGTAAGTGCCTGGCCTATCCCAGCGAACTAGTGACAAGGCTAAGGCCAGTCACCCACATAAACCTGTACAGTTGCAATATACATATATATACAATACATTTATAAGGAAAGACTCTGCTCTGAAATAACAGTCAATAACTCACGATATCCAGAATAATCTAATCCACAGAATAAATCTTACTTTCATGTCTCAATCCCTCTCTCATTTCATATCTCGTGGTAGGCGTACCACCCGCTCCCAACTATCACAGTAATTATATCTTTTGGTAGGCGTACCACCCGCTCCCAAATATATCAGTAGTCTACCGGCAACTATAGCCAATGCCAAGATTTAAATCCTTTCGTGGTCGGCGTGCCACACGATCCCATTTCTTATTATATAAGTGGTCGGCGCGCCACACGATCCCAATTCATAAATATATAAGTGGTCGACGCGCCACACGATCCCAATTCATAAATATATAAGTGGTCGGCGCGCCACACGATCCCAATTGATAAATATATATATTGCCGGCATTTAGCCAATAATCTCTATATCAATAATATTTATAATTACCGGTTTTAAACCAATAATTGATAATAATTTCAACAATTTATCTTCATTACCGGTATAACACCAATAACTCTTAATCAACAATTTATTCATAACTAAATTTCTATTCCTTCAAGCTATGATAGAACAAACACTTACCTCGAAAGTTTACGAATGATTCAATCCGTAGCAATGCCTTTTCCTTTCGAATTTGACTCCAATCCAATCGTATCTATACACAATTGATTTAATATCATCAATACTACTCAACAAACTAATTCCTAAGACCAATTACAACTTTTACAACATTCTGCCCGGAATAGTAATTTTCGACCCCGGGCCCACATGGTCGGAACTCGGGGTTAGGACCAAAATTCGGTTACCCATCCCCCCATGAGTTCATGTATATGATTTGTTTCAAAATCGGACCTCAATTCGAGGTCCAATTTCCCAATTTACGAAAAACCCTATATTTTAACAAAACAAGAAATTCTACCATGAAAACCTTTGATTTCTATTGAAAAGCATGTTTAATGATGTTAGGAATTGAAAGAATTAAGTAAAAAGTGACTTACAATTGTTTTGATGAAGTAGGAATCCGTGAAGAATCGCAAATGGGTGTTTTTGTTTTGTAAAAAGTGAAGAAATGAACTGAAAATCGTGTTTTACAGGTCTCTGTGTTCGCATTTGCGAACATGGGTTCGCAATTGCGAACCCCGACCAATTTCCGGAGTTTGAAAAATAAGCTAAGGCTGGGAAGTTCGCATTTGCGAACTTTTGTTCGCATTTGCGAAGCCAAGGCAAATCTGGGGGCTTCGCATTTGCGAACATATGTTCGCATTTGCGAACTAGGCTGCCTCCAGGGACTTTCGCATTTGCGAAGAATGCTTCGCATTTGCGAAGCATGCCTTTTCACTGGAGGCCTCGCAATTGCGAGGTTTGGTTCGCATTTGCGAACCCAAACGGTCCTGGGCACCTTCGCATTTGCGACCAAGAGTTCGCATTTGCGAACCCTGCCTTGACCGGCCACCTTCGCAATTGCGAGAAATACTTCGCAATTGCGAAGACAACAGCTGGGTGAAAAACCAGCAGTGCAAAAACTCAGAATTTCATCCAACGGCCTATCAAATCTTTACCCGAGCTCCTCGGCTCCAAACCAAATATGCACACTAACTCAAAAACATCATATGAACTTGCTCGCGCGATCAAATCGCTAAAATAACATCAAAATCAATGGATTGAGCCTTAAAACTCAAGAATTCTTTCAAATTTCATAATTTCCAAAATTTCCAATTTAAGGCCGAAATGCGTCAAACGACGTCCGTTTTCAACCAAACTTTACAGAAAGCGCTTAACCAATATATATGACCTGTACCGGGTGTCGAAACCAAAATACGAGCCCGATACCAGTACTTTTTAATCAAAAATAAGTTTCATTTTCCTTAAACATTTTCAGAAAACAATTTAACAGAAAAATTCTTTTACCGGGGTTCTAGACCTCGGATTTCAATTCCGGGCGTATGCCCAAGTTCCATATTTTTCTACGGATGTTCTGAGACAGTCAAATCACGGATCCGGGTCCGTTTACCAAAAATGTTGACCAAAGTCAACCATATCAATATTAATATCAAAATTCTTCAACTTTTTCACATATCTCACATATTTCAACATAACTATTTTCCAGCTTTGTGCATGGACTGTGCACGCAAATCGAGCCAACTATAAATGAGGTTTTCAAGACCTCAAAAAGCTCGAAATGATTAATAAAACAAGTGATGACCCTTTGGGTCGTCACAATCTCCACCTCTAAAACAACCGTTCGTCCTCGAACGGACAAAAGAAAGAAGTACCTGAGTCAGGAAACAAATGTGGGTAGCGGCTCCGCATATCAGACTCGGACTCCCAGGTCGATGCCTCAGGAGGCTGACCTCTCCACTGAACACGCACAGAAGGATAACTCTTCGACCTCAACTGTCGGACCTGCCGGTCTGGAATGGCTACCGGCTCCTCCGCGTAAGATAGATCATTGTCCAATTGGACAGTACTGAAGTCTAACACATGTGTGGGATCGCCGTGGTATCTCCTGAAGCATAGATACATGAAAAACTGGATGCACGGCTGATAAGCTAGGCGGCAAATCTAATCTGTAAGCCACCTTTCCCACTCTGTCTAGAATCTCAAATGGACCAATATACCTAGGGCTGAGCTTGCCCTTCTTCCCGAACCTCATCACGCCCTTCATAGGTGAGACTCGTAGCAATACTCGTTCGCCAACCATGAAATCTACATCTCGAACCTTACGATCCGCATAAGTCTTCTGCCTGGACTGAGCTGAACGCAATCTCTCCTGAATAGTCTTGACCTTATCCAAGGCCTCCCGAACTAAGTCTGTACCTAACAACCGAGCCTCTCCCGGTTCAAACCATCCAACTGGTGATCGACATCGCCTACCATACAACGCCTCATACGGAGCCATCTCGATGCTAGATTGGTAACTGTTATTGTAGGCGAACTCTGCTAATGGCAGAAACTGGTCCCACGAGCCTCCGAAATCAATAACACAGGCTCGAAGCATGTCCTCAAGAATATGAATAGTCCTCTCGGACTGGCCATCCGTCTGAGGATGAAATGTTGTACTCAACCGAACCTGGGTGCCTAACTCCTGCTGGACCGCTCTCCAGAACCGCGAGGTAAACTGCGTACCTCGATCAGAGATAATAGATACTGGCATTCCATGGAGACAAACAATCTCCCTAATGTAAACCTCCGCTAACCTCTTCGACGAGTAGGAGACAGATACTGGAATAAAGTGTGCTGACTTGGTCAGCCTATCAACAATTACCCAAATAGCATCAAATTTCCTCCGAGTCAAAGGATGTCCAGTAACGAAATCCATAGTGATCCGCTCCCATTTCCACTCGGGGATTTCAATCCTCTGGAATACACCACTAGGTCTCTGGTGCTCATATTTCACCTGCTGACAATTTAGACACCGAGCGACATACGGAACGATATCTTTCTTCATCCTACGCCACCAATAGTGCTGCCGTAAGTCCTGGTACATCTTCGCGGTGCCTAGATGAATAGAATACCGCGAACTGTGGGCCTCCGCTAAGATTAACTCTCGAATCCCTTCGACATTGGGCACACAAACTCGACCCTGCAATTTTAATACCCCATCGTCATCTAGATTTACCTATGTGGCACCTCCCTACTGTACTGTATCTCTCAACTCACGCAAATGAGGATCATCAAATTGCTCTCTAATAAAGAAGAACGAGTGACCGTGCAGGCTAACACCCTGCTAGGCTCAAAAATGTCTAATCTCACGAACCGGTTGGCTAAGGCCTGGACATCTATAGCTAATGGTCTCCTGACTGACCGGAATATATGCAAGACTACCCATGCTGGCAGACTTTCTACTCAATGCGTCGGCCACCACATTGGCCTTACCTGGGTGATATAAAATAGTAACATCATAGTTTTTTAGCAACTCTAGCCACCTTCTCTGTCTCATATTCAACTCTTTCTGCTTAAACAAATACTGAAGACTCTTATGATCGGTGTATACTTCACATGCTACACCATACAAATAATGCCTCCGGATCTTCAATGCGTGAATAATCGCCGCCAATTCTAGATCATGCACTGGATAGTTCTTCTCATGAATCTTCAACTGCCTCGAAGCATAGGCAATAACCTTGCCATCCTACATTAACACTGCACCAAGCCCAATACGGGAAGCATCCCAATAAACAGTATAAGGTCCCGTACCTGTGGGTAAAACCAATACCGGTGCTATGGTTAAGGTTGTCTTGAGCTTTTGAAAGCTCGCCTCACATTCATTGGACCATTCAAATTGAACACCCTTTTGGGTTAATCTGGTCAGTGGGGTTGCAGTAGATGAAAATCCTTCTAAGAATCGGCGATAATAACCCGCTAACCCCAAGAAACTTGGAATATCGGGGGCTGATGTAGGTCTAGGCCAGCTCTTGACTGCCTCAATTTTCTTCGGATCAACCTGAATACCTGCTGCCGTCACAATATGACCCAGGAATGCAACTGAACTTAGCCAAAATTCACACTTTGAAAATTTTGCATATAGCTGGCTATCTCTCAGAGTCTGTAAGGCCACTCTGAGATGTTGCGCATGCTCCTCCTGACTGCGGGAATATATTAATATGCCATCAATGAAGACTATTACAAACAAGTCTAAATAAGGCTGGAACACCCGATTCATTAATTCCATAAAAGCTGCTGGAGCATTTGTCAACCCAAAAGACATGACCAGAAATTCATAATGTCCATACCGAGTGCGGAACGCTGTCTTAGGGACATCAGATGCCCTAATCTTCAGCTGATGATAGCCGGATCTCAAATCTATCTTTGAAAATACCTTGGCACCCTGAAGCTGGTCAAATAAATCATCAATTCGCGGAAGTGGATATTTATTTTTGATAGTCACCTTGTTTAACCGACGATAGTCAATGCACATTCTCATCGAACCATCTTTCTTCTTTACAAATAATACAGGTGCACCCCACGGCGAAACACTGGGTCTAATGAAACCCTTTTCAAGTAAATCCTGCAACTGTTCCTTCAACTCTTTTAACTATGGCGGAGCCATACGGTATGGGGGAATGGAAATGGGCTGAGTGCCTGGAGCCAAATCAATGCAAAAATCAATGTCCCTATCGGGCGGCATACCTGGCAAGTCTGAAGGAAATACTTCAGGAAATTCACGAACCACAGGCACAGAGTCAATAGAAGGAACCTCAGCACTAGAATCACGGACATAGGCCAAATAAGTCAAGCATCCCTTTCCAATCATACGCTGAGGCTTAACATAAGAAATAACATTGCGGCTAGTATGACCTGAAATTCCTTTCCACTCTATACGAGGCGAATTCGGCAGAGCTAAAGTCACAGTCTTGGCATGGCAATCTAAAATAGCATGATATGGAGATAGCTCGTCCATGCCTAGTATAATATCGAAGTCCACCATATTTAGGAGTAATAAATCAGCACGGGTCTCGAGACCCTCAATTACTATAATACATGACCGATGAACTCGATCAACCACAATAGAATCGCCTACTGGTGTAGACACATGAACAGGAACACTCAGTGGATCACTGGGCTGAACCAAGTATGGTGCAAAATAGGAAGACACATACGAATATGTAGACCCAGGGTCAAATAATGCTGATGCCTTTCTATCACAAACCAAAATAATACCTGCAATGACGGCATCAGAAGACTCAGCCTCTGGTCTGGCGGGAAGTGCATAACATCGGGGCTGTGCCCCACCACCCTGAGCAATATCTCTAGGACGATCAGCTACTGGCTGGTCTCTACCTCTATCGGTCCGAGCTCCACCTCTATGACCTCTACCTCCACCTCTATGTCCTCTACCTCCGCCTCTAGCCGGCTGGGCAGGCTGTGAGGGAACTGGGGCCTGAATCATGGCACGAGTACCCTGTTGGTGAGATCTGTCAGAAGCTCGAGGGCAATACTTTGCAATGTGCCTAAGATCACCGCTCGTAAAACAAGCCCTCGGCTGCTGAAAATAGCGAAGTGGTGGTGCACTGATAGGCTGCTGATCAGAGTAGCGTGGCTGAGAATTACGATCACCTGAAGCATCATGAGAAACCTGAAGAGCTGACCGATAAGGCCTAGGAGGATGGCCTCTATCATAAAAATCTCTATCTCCAGACGAGGTACCACTGAATCTACCCGAATTACGAGATCTCTTATCTGATCCATGTCTCGCTCTCCCTGTGACAGAGCCATCTCGATCCGGCGGGCTGCATTAGCCGCCTCCTGAAAAGTGATTTCAGTTCCTGCCCCCATAGCCATCTGTAGCCGAATTGGCCGATTCAAGCCATCAATAAACCTCCTCACTCTCTCCCGATCTGTGGGAAGTATGATAATAGCATGACGAGCCAGGTCCACGAACCTAGTCTCGTACTGTGTGACAGACATAGAACCCTGATGAAGACGCTCAAATTGTCTGCGCATAACCTCCCGCTGAGTTGCTGGAAGGAACTTCTCCAAGAATAATTCCGCAAACTGCTCCCAAGTCAAAGATGACGATCCCGCTGGCCTGGATAGACAATAATCTCTCCACCAAGTCTTGGTAGAACCAGATAACCGAAAATAAGCAAAGTCCACACCATTAGTCTCCACAATACCCATAGTACGGAGAACTTCGTGGCAGTTGTATAGGAAATCCTGTGGATCCTCTGAAGGAGTGCCACTGAATGTGGTAGTGAACAGCTTGGTAAACCTGTCCAATCTCCACAACGCGTCAGCAGACATGGCTGCACCATCATTAGACGGAGTCGCAATAATAGGTCGAGTTGCCTCAACTGGCTGAATCACAGGATCCTGAGCCTGAGGAATTATTGGCTCCGGAGTGCGCGTAGCAGGAGTCTGATTACCTCTTCCAGCCCTGAGAAGTGGCTGGTGCTACCGGTAATAAACCTGCTCTGGTGATATGATCCATAAAACCTGCTATCCGGACCAAAGCATCCTGAAGATCCGGTGAAAATAAAGTTCCTCCTGGGACCTGAGCTGGGCCTACTGGAGCTGCTGGGGCCGGAACTTCCTCCTCGATATGAACCTGAGGTTCTGCCACTCGTGTTGCTGCTCGGGGTTGAGCTCTGCCCCTACCTTGTCCTCTAGGACGACCTCGACCTCGGCCTCTACCCCTAGCAGGAGCTGCCGCTGCTGGGACCTCAGGCTGCTGGTCAGTAGATGAGGATGCACGTGTCCGTACCATCTGCAGAAGATCAGAGTAGAAGTTCAATTAACATTTAAAAGGTCAAGTCGCACGACTGGAAAGAATAAAGGGAATATTTTCCTAACTCTGTAGCCTCTGGAGGATAAATACAGACGTCTCCGTACCGATCCCTCAGGACTTTACTAAGGTTGTTCGTGAGTTGTGAGACCTGCGCAACCTAGTGCTCTGATACCAACTTGTCACGACCCGGATTACCCACCATCGGGGTCATAATGGCGCCTACTAAATGGAAGCTAGGCAAGCCAAATATTAGTTACACCTCCATTAATTACCAATTTCTTATTAAGACTTATTATTAAAAACATAAAAATTACAGTGGAATAATCAAAATTAGCGGAAAACTTAGTCAAATATGATAAAGAAAACCCAAGCATGATACACTACCCAAGACTGGTGTCACAATACTCACGAACTTCTAAGAATAATACATATAATTGTCTGAAAGAAAATACAAGCTGTTTATCTCGATTAGATGAGATAACAAAATGAAATGCATAGATAGAAGAGACAACGGGTCCTGCGGGCGCCTGCAAGGCTACCTCGTACTCTCAGTAGTCGGAATATCCACGATCGCTACTGCCGCTGCTGCTGTCCGTAACCTGTATCTGCGCAAAAAGAGCGCAGAGTGTAGTATCAGCACAACCGACCCCATGTACTGGTAAGTGCCTGGCTTATCCCAGCGAAATAATGACGAGACTAAGGCCAGTCACCCACATAAACCTGTACATTTGCAATATATATACATATACAAAACATTTATAAGGAAAGACTCCGCTCTGAAATAACAATCAATAATTCATAATATCCAGAGTAATCTAGTCCACAGAATAAATCTTACTTTCATGTCTCAATCCCTCTCTCATTTCATATCTCGTGGTAGGCGTACCACCCGCTCCCAACTATCACAGTAATTATATCTTGTGGTAGGCGTACCACCCGCTCCCAAATATATCAATAGGCTACCGGCAACTATGGCCAATGCCAAGATTTAAATCCTTTCGTGGTCGGCGTGCCACACGATCCCATTTCTTATTATATAAGTGGTCGGCGCGCCACAGGATCCCAATTCATAAATATATAAGTGGTCGGCGCGCCACACGATCCCAATTCATAAATATATAAGTGGTCGGCGCGCCACACGATCCCAATTCATAAATATATATATTACCGACATTTAGTCAATAATCTCTATATCAATAATATTTATAATTACCGGTTTTAAACCAATAATTGATAATAATTTCAACAATTTATTTTCATTACCGGTATAACACTAATAACTCTTAATCAACAATTTATTCACAACTAAATTCCTATTCCTTCAAGCTAGGATAGAACAAACACTTACCTCGAAAGTTTACGAATGATTCAATCCGTAGCAATGACTTTTCCTTTCGAATTTGACTCCAATCCAATCGTATCTATACACAATTGATTTAATATCATTAATACTACTCAACAAACTAATTCCTAAGACCAATTACAACTTTTACAACATTCTGCCCGGAATAGTAATTTTCGACCCCGGGCCCACATGGTCGGAACTCGGGGTTAGGACAAAAATTCGGTTACTCATCCCCCCACGAGTTCATGTATATGATTTGTTTCAAAATTGGACCTCAATTTGAGGCCCAATTTCCCAATTTACGAAAAACCCTATATTTTAACAAAAACAAGAAATTCTACCATGAAAACCTTTGATTTCTATTGAAAAACATGTTTAATGATGTTAGGAATTGAAAGAATTAAGTAAAAAGTGACTTACAATTGTTTTGATGAAGAAGGAATCCGTGAAGAATCGCAAATGGGTGTTTTTGTTTTGTAAAAAATGAAGAAATGAACTGAAAATCGTGTTTTATAGGTCTCTGAGTTCACATTTGCGAACATGGGTTCGCAATTGCGAACCCCGACCAATTTCTGGAGTTTGAAAAATAAGCTAAGGTGGGAAGTTCGCATTTGCGAACTTTTGTTCGCATTTGCAAAGCCAAGGCAAAACTGGGAAGTTCGCATTTGCGAACTTTTGTTCGCATTTACGAATTCGCATTTGCGAACTTTTGTTCGCATTTGCGAAGAATGCTTCGCATTTGCGAAGCATGCCTTTTCACCGGAGGCCTCGCAATTGCGAGGTTTGGTTCGCATTTGCGAACCCAAACGGTCCTGGGCACCTTCGCATTTGCGACAAAGGGTTCGCATTTGCGAACCCTGCCTTGACCTGCCACCTTCGCAATTGCGAGAAATACTTCGCAATTGCGAAGACAACAGCTGGGTGAAAAACCAGCAATGCAAAAACTCAGAATTTCATCCAACGGCCTATCAAATCTTTACCCGAGCTCCCCGGCTCCAAACCAAATATGCACACTAACTCAAAAACATCATACAAACTTGCTCGCGCGATCAAATCGCTAAAATAACATCAAAATCAATGGATTGAGCCTTAAAACTCAAGAATTCTTTCAAATTTCATAATTTCCAAAATTTCCAATTTAAGGCCGAAATGCGTCAAACGACGTCCGTTTTCAACCAAACTTTACAGGAAGCGCTTAACCAATATATATGACCTCTACCGGGCGTCGAAACCAAAATACGAGCCCGATACCAGTACTTTTTAATCAAAAATCAGTTTCATTTTCCTTAAACATTTTCAAAAACAATTTAACAGAAAAATTCTTTTACCGGGGTTCTAGACCTCGGATTTCATTTCCGGGCATATGCCTAAGTTCCATATTTTTCTACGGATTTTCTGAGACAGTCAAATCACGGATCCGGGTCCGTTTACCAAAAATGTTGACCAAAGTCAACCATATCTATATTAATATCAAAATTCTTCAACTTTTTAACATATTTCACATATTTCAACATAACTATTTTCCAGCTTTGTGCCCGGACTGTGCACGCAAATTGAGGCAACTATAAATGAGGTTTTCAAGACCTCAAAAAGCTCGAAATGATTAATAAAACAAGTGATGACCTTTTGGGTCGTCACAGTGCCTAAGCCTGGGGAGCTGCTGGCTCCGGAGTACGTACAACAGGAGTCTGGGCCCCTCCTCCAGCCTGAGAAGTGGTTGGTGCATATGGTAATAAGCCTTCTCTGGCAATACCGTCCATAAAACCCGCTATTCCGACCAGAGCCTCCTGAAGATCCGACGTAAATAAGACCTCTCCTAGGACCTAAGCTAGGTCCACTGGAGCTGCTGGGACTGGAACCTCCTCACCAATTTCAACATGAGGCTCCACCTTTGAAACCGCTGCCTAGGGCTGAGCTCTGCCCCTACCACAGCCTCCGACACGGCCTCAGCCCCTGCCCCTCGCGGGAGCTGCCTGGGGCTTAGGCTGCTAATTAGCGGATGAAGAAGCGCGTGTCCGCACCATCTGCGAAAGGACAGAGTAGAAATTCAATCAGTATTTGAGGAACAAATTGCATGATAAGAAGGAACAAATGAGAGACTTTTTCTAACTCAATAGACTGTGGAGGACAAGTACAGACGTCTCTGTACCTACCCCTCAGACTCTACTAAGCTTGTTAGTGAGCTGTGAGACCTATGTCACCTGGCTCTGTTACCAACTTGTCACGACCCGGATTCCCCCACCATCGGGATCGTGATGGCGCCTACTCGTGGTATCTAGGCAAGACAATTCATTCACCATCTTCATGTTTATACAACCCTTTTTGTTCTCATATTTAATAGCAAGAATATTACTCATATCTTTAAATGCGGAAGTCTTTTGAATAAGATGAATAATAGTGTAAAATAGTTGACATAAATCCTCTACCCAAGATGTGGAGTCACAAACTCACGAACTACTAAAGATTAACTACACATAATGGTCTGAAAGAAATAAATAATAACCGTCTGTCTCGGAACAATGAGACCACAACAATAATAAAAGCAAATAGAGGAGACGCCGGGCCTGCGGACACCTACAAGCTACCTTAGTCTCGGAAGTACGGTAAATCCCGCTAGTGTACTACTGCTACTGCTCCTGCTTAAAACCTGGACCTTTGAAAAAATGCACAGAAGTGTAGTATCAGCACAATCTGATCCCATGTGCTAGTAAGTGCCTGGCCTATCCCAGCAAAGTAGTAACAAGCCTAGGACCAGACACTCACATAAACATGTGCAGTTCTATATACGTATGTACCACAGAATAGCATAGATATTAAGCAACACAATTAACAAAGGAGGGAACATGCTGGGGGAGCACAATCAGAAACACATAATAAATCAATAAGGTAAAAACAAAGTGTAGCAAAAACAGTTATTGCAAAGAAAGAAATTGAAATGGTTGCACGGCATCACCCTTCGTGCTTTTACTCTCAACCTCACCAAATAAGCAGATAAAAGTGCATAGCATCACCCTTCGTGCGTTTACTCTCATCCTCACATCCATGGCACGACATGATCCTTCGTGCATGGTTTAAGCAACAACGACATGGAATGTTCCTTCGTGCATAATTTAAGTAACAATGGCACGGAATGTTCCTTCGTGCTTAAATAGTAAACATGGCATGGAAAGATCCTTCGTGCGAACATAAGTAAAAATGGCACGGTATCACCCTTCCTGCATTATCACTCTTCCTCACCCAAATAACAATCACAGTTAACGGGCAAAAGAATGAAACAAGTAATATGTACCATCCCGACAAGAGAGTAACAACAGTCATAACAATATCCCGGCAACGGAATAACATCAACCACATAACAAAGTCCCGGCAAGGGAGATAATAACCAACCTTCACAATCCGGCAAGGGCTCAAGAATATGACTTAAGAATATTCCACATTAGCTCACAACATGTATCAACAAATGACTCACGGTCATGCTAGACTACGGTGTATAGATGCTTGTCACCACGCCTATACACCACACTCGGTCACATAGCAATTAACAAATTATTATACTCAATCCTATTCTCTCAAGCTAGGATAGATCAAACACTTACCGCTAAGCCTTGAAGTCCAATTAACCTTCAACTATCACTTTACCTCATAATTCAACCTTCAACTCGCTTGAATCTAATTACAATTGGTTCAGTTACTTTAATAAATACTACATAAATTGGTTTGAATGCATAAAAGTGGCTTTCTCAAAGTTTTACTCAAAATTTCCAAAAATGCCCCTGAGCCCACATGGTCGAAACTCGGGGTTCGGACCAAAATCTTGTTACCCATGCTCTCACGAGATTAATTTATGATATTTTTCGAAATCGCACCTCAAATCGAGGTCAAACTCCACAATTTATGAAAAACCTAGGTTCTACCCAAAAACAACAATTTCAACCATAAAAACCTTTGATTTCTCATGGAAAACATGTTTGATAATGTTAGAAATTGAAAGAGTTGAGTTAAAATCGACTTACAAGTGATTTTGAGTGATATTGCTCTTGAAAAATCGCATATGGGGTTTTGGGTTTTGAAGAATGGTGTAAAAGGGGTTTAAAATCATTTAAGTATAAAATTGCACAGCTACGGATATGGGAATTGCGAACATATGTTTGCAATTGCGAACATAACAGGTCCTGGGCTGCGGAATTCGCGTTTGCGAAGAATTGGTTCGCATTTGCGAACTTAGGCCAAATCATGGAAAACATGTTTAATGATGTTAGAAATTGAAAGATTTCAGTTAAAATCGATTTACAAGCGATTTGGAATGATATTGCTCTTGAAAAATCGCCTATGGGGTTTTGGATATTGAAAGAATGGTGCAAAAGGGGTTTAAAATCATTTAAGTATAATATTGCACAGCTGCGGATATGGGAATTGCGAACATATATTTGCAATTGCGAACATAACAGGTCCTGGGCTGCGGAATTCGCGTTTGCGAAGAATAGGTTCGCATTTGCGAACTTAGGCCAAATCTGGGCCACTTCGCATTTGCGAAGTTTTGTTCGCATTTGCGAACCAAGGGGATTTCTGTGCCACTTCGCATTTGCAAAGTTTCATTCGTATTTACGAAACAAGGGGATTTCTGGGCCACTTCGCATTTGCGAAGTTTCATTCGCATTTGCGAACCAAGGGGATTTCTGTCACGACCCGGATTTTCCCCCAACATCGGGATCGTGATGGCGCCTACTCGTGCTAGCTAGGCAAGCCACTTTATTCACACTATCTTGTGTTTAGCAACACTTCATATTCAATTAAACAACCAAACCAAAATCTTAATTAAACAAGTGCGGAAGACTTTATAAAAATAGAAATAAGTAGTTTCAAGTTAACTGATATTGACATCCTCTACCCAAGACGTGGAGTCACCAACTCATGAACTACTACTGAATACTACACATAAAAGTCTGAAAGAAATATAACATAATTGTGACGACCCAAAGGGTCATCACTTATTTTATTAATCATTTCGAGCTTCTGAGGCCTGGAAAACCTCATTCTACGTTGCCTCGAATTACGTGCATGATCCGGGCATGTGGCCGGAAAGTTTTTGTGATAGAAAATATGAATTCTATGAGAAATTTGGGGAAAAAAATGATATTAATATTGATATGGTTGACTTCGGTCAACATTATTGGTAAACGGACCCGGACATGAGATTGGATGGTCCCGAGAGGTCCGTAGGAAAATATGGGACTTGGACATGCGTCCGGAGTCGAGTTCTGAGGCCTAGAGCCCAAGTTATGAATTTTTCTGTGAAATTGTTTTTGATGTAATTATTAAAGGAAAATGAATTAATTGACCTTGGTGTCGGGCTCGTATTTTGGTTCCGATGCCCGGTACAAGTCTTAAATATTATATATGTGCTTTCTGCAAAGTTTGGTGACATTTGGATGTCGTTTGATATGTTTTGGACCTTGAGTTCCAAGTTGAAAGTTTTGAAAACCAAAAGTATGAAAATCATGAACTTGAGGCTTGAATTGATGAAAACGATGTTATATTGGCGATGTGATCGCACGAGCAAGTTTGTAATATGTTTTTGATGTTGTGTACATGTTTGGTATGGAGTCCCGAGGGCTCGGGTGAGTTTTGAGTAGGTACCGATAAGCTTTAGCCGTAAATAATTCAGAGGTTCAGTCAGTAGGTCTCACGCGGCCGCACTACATTTCTGTGCGGTCCGCGTGGAACTGGATCCGAGGAGATGCGTTTGGCCAGCGCGGCCGCACACCAAAACAGTGCGGTCCGCGTGGCCAGGTTTCGTGGGGTTGCGTTTGGCCAGCGCGGCCGCACACCAAAACAGTGCGGTCCGCGTGGCCAGGTTTCGTGGGGTCGCGTTTGACCAGCGCGGCCGCGCACCAAAACAGTGCGGTCCACGCTGGGTAGGTCCAGAGGATGTGTATTCCTTCCCCTGTTGGCGCGGCCGCATGGCATTTTTGTACGGTCCGCGCCTGCTTCCCGAAACAGTATACATAAGCCGAATCCTCAGCTATTTTACACTTTTTTTCAAAAACCAAAACATAAGAGGTGATTTTTCAGGCAATTCTTCTTCTTCAAAACGATTGGTAAGTAACTTCTATTGTATTTTCCCTACTTTTTAACATGTGGGCCCGGGGTCGAAATTCACTATTCCGGGCAGAATATTGCAAAAGTTGTAATTGGCCTTATGAATTAGTTTGTTGAGTAGTATTGATGATATTAAATCAATTGTGTATAGATACGATTGGATTGGAACCAGATTTGAAAGGAAAAGGCATTTCCACGGATTGAATTGTTCGTAAACATTCGAGGTAAGTGTTTCTTCTATCCTAGCTTGAGGGAATAGGATTGTGTGCTATGTGTTTTGTGATCGAGTGTGGTGTATGGGCTGTGGTGACGAGCATCCATACACTGGCGTCTAGCATGACCGTGAGTCTTTGTTAATACTTGTTGTGAGACATATTTGAAGATAAATTGGTGAACCCTTGCCGGGTTGTAGAATTGTATTGTTCTCCCTTGTCAGGACTTGTTGTGAAGATGATTATTGATTGCCCTTGCAGGGACGGTTTATGATTTACTGTTTCATTCTTTGCCCTTAACTGTGATTGTTATTTGGGTAAGGAAGAGTGATAATGCACGAAGGGTGATGCCGTGCCTTGATTTATTATTTATGCACGAAGGTTAATGCCGTGCCATGTTTTATTGATTATGCACGAAGGTTAATGCCATGCCATGTTGTTAATTATGCACGAAGGATCATGCCGTGCCTTGTTATTGATCCATGTACGAAGGATCATGCCGTACCATGGATGTGAGGATGAGAGTAAAAGCACGAAGGGTGATGCCGTGTACTTTATTTACTTATTTGGTGAGGATGAGAGTAAAAGCACGAAGGGTGATGCCGTGCAACTACTATCCATTCCTTGACTTGACATTACTTGTTTTTCCATTATACTTTGTTTTCCTTGTGGACTTATTAACTGATGTTAATTGTTGAGTTTCTTTTGAGATATTCCTTATTGTGTTATTACTTGATTATTTCTTGTTGTCTTGTGGTATACATATATATAGAACTGCACAGGTTTATGTGGGTGTCTGGTCCTAGGCTTGTCACTACTTCACCGGGATAGGCCAGGCACTTACCAGCACATGGGGTCGGTTATGCTGATACTGCACTTTTGCGCATTTTTGCACAGGTCCAGGTTTAGATCAGGAGCAGCAGTAGTAGATCTTTTGCGTGGAAGTTGAACACTTTGAGACCGAGGTAGCTTGCAAGCGTCCGCAGACCCGGAGTCTCTTCTCTTACTTATGTTATTAGCTGTAGTCTCTTTGTTCCGAGACAAACAGATTATGTTATATTTTTTTCAGACCTTTATGTGTAGTATTCAGTAGTAGTTTGTGAGTTGGTGACTCCACGTCTTGGGTAGAGGATTTCAATATAAGTTGCCTTAAAACTACTTATTTCTATTTGTATAAAGTCTTCCGCACTTGTCTAATTAAGATTATGATTTTGGTTATTAATTTGAGTATGAAATATTGTTAAACAGGATAGTGTGAATAAAGAGGCTTGCCTAGCTACCACGAGTAGGCGCCATCACGATCACGATGTTGGGGGTAAATTCGGGTCGTGACAACTTGGTATCAAAGCTCTAGGTTACATAGGTCTCACCACTCACGAACAAACTTAGTAGAGTTTGAGAGGTAGGTATAGAGACGTCTGTACTTGTCCTCCAGAGTCTATTGAGATAGGAAAGAGTCTCTCATTTGTTCTTTCTTGTCGTGCGACTTGTTCCTCAAATACTGATTGAACTTCTATTCTGTCCTTTCTTAGATGGTGAGGACACGCGCTTCTTCGTCCGCTGACCAGCAGCCCGAGCCCCAGGCAGCTCCCATAAGGGGCAGGGGCCGAGGCCATATCAGAGGCCGTGGTAGGGGAAGAGCTCAGCCCCCGGCAGCTACTCTAGAGGTGGAGCCTCATATTGAGATTGACGAGGAGGTTCCAGTCCCAGCAGCTCCAGTGGGCCCAGCTCAGGTCCTAGGAGAGGCTTTATTTACCCCGGATCTTCGGGAGGCTTTGGTCGGGATAGCGGGATTTATGGACAGCGTTGCCAGAGCAGGCTTATTATCAGTTGCACCAGCCGCTTCTCAAGCTGGAGGAGGGGCCTAGACTCCTATTGCTCGTACTCCGGAGCCAATAGCTCCTCAGCCTCAGGCACCAGTGGTTCAGCCAGCTGTGGCCACTCAGTCAGGAACCACAACTCATGCCGGAGATGGAGCGGCCATGACTTCTGATTCTTTATGGAGACTTGATCGGTTCTCCAAGCTGTTTACCACTACTTTCAGCGGTGCCACATGAGAGGATCCTTAGGAATTCTTATTCAGTTGCCACGAGATTCTCAAAACTATGGGGATCGTGGAGTCCAATGGTGTTGACTTCTGCACATTCAGGCTTTTAGGATCCGTCAAGACTTGGTGGAGGGATTATTGCTTGACTCGACCAGCAAGGTCCCCAGCTTTATCATGGGATCAGTTTGCAGAGCTACTTCTGGAGAAGTTTCTCCCTACTACTCAGCGGGATGCACTTCGGAGGCAGTTTGAGCACCTCCATCATGGCACTATGACGGTCACTCAGTATGAGACGAGATTTGTTGATTGGCTCGTCATGCAGTGGTGATACTTCCCACAGAGCGGGAGAGGGTCCGCAGATTCATAGATGGGCTTAATCAGCCAATTAGACTTTAGATGGCGATGGGAGTGGGGAGCGATATTTCATTTCATGAGGACGCTAATGCAGCACGTAGAGTTGAGATGGCTCTTGCTCGGGGAAGTGGTTATTCTTCAGACAAGAGGCCTCGTCATTCAGGCAGGTTTAGTAGTTCTTCTTCTGGTGGCAGACAATCTTTTGACAGGGGCCAGTCTTCCAGGCCTTTCCATTCCGCCCTACAGGCTTCACAGGGTGGACCAGGTGATCGTGGGTTTCGTGGGCAGTATTCAGATTAGCCTCTTATTAATGCTCAGCCTCTTCAGAGTGTTCGTGGAGGCTATTCAGGTCGTTAGAGCCAGCAGCCCTATCAGTCTAAGAGTTGCTACGGTTGTTGTGACCCAGGTCATTTTGTCAGCTACTGCCCTCGAGTAACGGGCAACTCTCAGCAGCGGGGCTCTCGTCCTATGATTTAGGCACTAGCTGACCCTCAGCATGCCTAGCCAGCCAGAGGCGGGGGTAGAGATTATAGAGGTGGAGGTCGAGACCGTAGAGGTGGAGACCGTCCAGCCAGAGGTAGAGGTCAGCCAGTTGATGGCCGTCCTAGAGACGTAGCTCAGAGGGGAGGTGCAGATCCCCGATTCTATGCTTTACCAGCCAGTCCAGAGGCAGAGGCATCAGATGCCGTTATTACAGGTACCATTCTTGTGTGTGGCAAGGTGCTTCAGTATTATTTGACCCTGGATCTACATATTCATATGTGTCTTCCTACTTTGCACCGTATTTGGCCATGCCCAGCTATGCTCTGGATATTCTAGTTTATGTGTCTACACCGGTGGGTGACTCCATTGTAGTCGACCGAGTGCATCGTTCGTGTGTAGTTATATTTGGGGGTCTTGAGACCCATGTTGATCTGTTGCTTTTAAACATGGTGGATTTTGATGTCATATTGGGGATGGATTGGTTGTCCCCATACCATGCTATTCTAGATTGTCATGGTAAGACTGTGACCATGGCCTTGCCAGAATCTTTCTTTCAGACCTGCCGGGCATGCCACCCGACAGGGATATTGATTTCTGTATTGATCTGGCACCGGGCACTCAGCCCATCTCTATTCCACCCTATCGTATGGCCCTGCCGGAGCTAAAAGAGTTGAAAGATCAGTTGCAAGACCTTCTTGAGAAGGGCTTTATCAGGCCCAGTGTTTCCCCCTAGAAAGCACCTGTATTATTTGTAAAGAAGAAAGATGGCTCGATGCGGATGTGTATTGATTACCGGCAATTAAACAAAGTGACAATAAAGAATAAGTATCCACTGCCGAGGATTGATGATTTGTTTGACCAGCTCCAAGGAGCGAGGGTGTTCTCGAAAATAGACTTGAGGTCGGCTACCATCAACAGAAGATCAGGGCGGCTGACATTCCTAAGACAACCTTTCGCACTAGGTACAGACACTATGAATTCTTGGTCATGTCCTTCGGATTGACCAATGCCCCAGCAGCATTCATGGAGTTGATGAATCGAGTGTTCAGGCCTTACTTAGATCTATTCGTGATAGTCTTTATAGATGACATCCTGGTATATTCCCGCAGCCAGGAAGAGCACGAGCAGCACCTCAGAGTGGTTCTTCAGACTCTGAAGGATTACCAGCTATACGCCAAATTTTCGAAATGTGAGTTCTGGCTGAGTTCGGTAGCATTTCTGGGTCATATTGTATCAGTGGAAGGTATTCGGGTGGACCCAAAGAAGATCGAGGCAGTCCAGAATTGGCCTCCACCAGCTTTAGTGACTGAGATCCGGAGTTTCTTGGGATTAGCAGGTTACTACCGTCGATTTGTAGAGGGGTTTTCTTCTATTGCAGCCCCGATGACCGGGTTGACCCAAAAGGGTGTCCAGTTCCAGTGGTCAGAGGAGTGTGAGGCAAGCTTTCAGAAGCTCAAGACAGCCTTGACCACCGCGCCAGTGTTGATACTACCTACGGGTGCAGGGCCTTATACAGTTTATTGTGACGCATCTCGTATAGGGCTTGGAGCGGTATTGATGCAGGATGGTAAGGTTATCGCTTATGCTTCGAGACAGTTAAAAATACATGAGAAGAATTATCCAGTACATGATCTTGAGTTAGCAGCAGTGGTGCATGCCTTGAAGATCTGGAGGCATTATCTATATGGTGTGACGTGTGAGGTATACACTGATCACAAAAGCCTACAGTACTTGTTCAAGAAAAAGGAGCTAAATCTACAACAACGGAGATTGTTAGAGTTGCTAAAAGACTATGATGTTACTATCTTATATCACCCAGGTAAGGCCAATGTGGTGGCCGATGCATTGAGTTGAAAGTCTGCCAGCATGGGTAGTCTTGCATACATTCCGGTCAGTCAGAGACCATTTGCTCTAGATCTTCAGGCCTTAGCCAATCGGTTCGTGAGATTGGACATTTCTGAGCCTAACAGGGTGTTAGCTTGCACGGTCGCTCGCTCTTCTCTATTAGAGCGTATCCGTGAGAGGCAATTTGATGATCCTCATTTGCGTGATTTGAGAGATACAGTACAGCGGGGAGGTGCCACACAGGTAAATCTAGATGATCATGGGGTATTGAAATTGCAGGGTCGAGTTTGTGTGCCCAATGTTGAAGGGATTCGAGAGTTGATCTTAGCGGAGGCCCACAGTTCGCGGTATTCTATTCACCCAGGCGCCGCGAAGATGTACCAGGACTTACAGCAGCACTATTGGTGGCGCGGAATGAAGAAAGATATCATTGCGTATGTCGCTCGGTGTCTAAATTGTCAGCATATGAAATATGAGCACCAAAGACCTGGTGGTGTATTCCAGAGGATTGAAATTCCCGAGTGGAAATGGGAGAGGATCACTATGGACTTCGTTACTGGACTTCCTTTGACTCGGAGGAAATTTGATGCTATATGGGTCATTGTTGATAGGCTGACCAAGTCAGCACACTTTATTCCAGTATCTGTCTCTTACTCATCGGAGAAGCTAGCAGAGATTTACATCAGGGAGATTGTTCGTCTTCGTGGGGTGCCGGTATCTATTATCTCAGATTGGGGTACGCAGTTTACCTCGCGTTTCTGGAGAGCAGTCCAGCAGGAGTTAGTCACCCAGGTCCAGTTGAGTACAACTTTTCATCCTCAGATGGACGGTCAGTCTGAGAGGACTATTCAGATTCAAGAGGACATGCTTCGAGCCTGTGCCATTGATTTTGGAGGCTTGTGGGACCAGTTTCTACCATTAGCAGAGTTCGCCTACAATAACAGCTACCAGTCTAGCATCCAGATGGCCCCGTATGAGGCGTTGTATGGTAGGCGATGTCGATCACCAGTTGGATGGTTTGAACCGGGAGAGGCTCGGTTGTTGGGTACAGACTTAGTTCAGGAGGCCTTGGATAAGGTCAAGACTATTCAGGAGAGATTGCGTTCAGCCCAGTCCAGGCAGAAGACTTATACGGATCGTAAGGTTCGAGATGTAGATTTCATGGTTGGTGAACGAGTATTGCTCCGAGTGTCGCTTATGAAGGGCGTGATGAGGTTCGGGAAGAAGGGCAAGCTCAGCCCTAGGTATATTGGTCCATTTGAGATTCTAGACAGAGTGGGAGGGGTGGCTTACAGATTAGCTTTGCCGCCTAGCTTATCAGCCGTGCATCCAATGTTTCACGTATCTATGCTTCAGAGATACCACAGCGATCCCACACATGTGTTAGACTTCAGTACTGTCCAATTGGACAATGATTTATCTTACGAGGAGGAGCCGGTGGCCATTCTAGACCGGCAGGTTCGGCAGTTGAGGTCGAAGAGTTATCCTTCTGTGCGTGTTCAGTGGAGAGGTCAGCCTCCTGAGGCATCGACCTGGGAGTCCGAGTCTGATATGCGGAATCGCTACCCACTTTTGTTTCCTAACTCAGGTACTTCTTTCTTTTGTCCGTTCGAGGACGAACAATTGTTTTAGAGGTGGAGATTGTGACGACCCAAAGGGTCATCACTTATTTTATTAATCATTTCGAGCTTCTGAGGCCTTGAAAACCTCATTCTACGTTGCCTCGAATTACGTGCATGATCCGGGCATGTGGCCGAAAAGTTTTTGTGATAGAAAATATGAATTCTATGAGAAATTTGGGGGAAAAAATGATATTAATATTGATATGGTTGACTTTGGTCAGCATTTTTGGTAAACGGACCCGAACCTGAGATTGGATGGTCCCGAAAGGTCTGTAGGAAAATATGGGACTTGGACATGCGTCCGGAGTCGAATTATGAGGCCTAGAGCCCAAGTTATGAATTTTTCTTCTGAAATTGTTTTTGATGTAATTGTTAAAGGAAAATGAATTAGTTGACCTTGGTGTCGGGCTCGTATTTTGGTTCCGATGCCCGGTACAAGTCTTAAATATTATATATGTGCTTTCTGCAAAGTTTGGTGACATTTGGATGTCGTTTGATATGTTTTGGACCTTGAGTTCCAAGTTGAAAGTTTTGAAAACCAAATGTACGAAAATCATGAACTTGAGGCTTGAATTGATGAAAACGATGTTATATTGGCGATGTGATCGCACGAGCAAGTTTGTAATATGTTTTTGATATTGTGTACATGTTTGGTATGGAGTCCCGAGATCTCGGGTGAGTTTTGAGTAGGTCCCGAGAGGCTTTAGCCGTAAATAATTCAGATGTTCAGTCAGCAGGTCTCACGCGGCCGCACTACATTTCTGCGCGGTATGTGTGGAACTGGATCCGAGGGGTTGCGTTTGGCCAGCGCGGCCGCACACCAAAACAGTGCGGTCTGTGTGGCCAGGTTTCGTGGGGTTGCGTTTGGCCAGCGCGGCCGCACACCAAAACAGTGCGGTCCGCGTGGCCTGGTTTCGTGGGGTCGCGTTTGACCAGCGCGGCCACGCACCAAAACAGTACGGTCCGCGCTGGGTAGGTCCAGAGGATGCTTATTCCTTCCCCTGTTGGCGCGGCCGCATGGCATTTTTGTGCGGTCCGCGCCTGCTTCCCGAAACAGTATACATAAGCCGAATCCTCAGCTATTTTACACTTTTTTTTTCAAAAACCAAAACATAAGAGGCAATTTTTCAGGCAATTCTTCTTCTTCAAAACGATTGGTAAGTAACTACTATTGTATTTTCCCTACTTTTTAACATCTTTAAACATAAATTCAAATTCAAAACAAGGATTTTAATGGGGATTTTGGGGGTTTAGAGTAGAGCTAGGGTTTTCATGAATTGGGCAATTGGACCTCGAATTGAGGTCCGATTTTGAAACAAATCATATACTTGAACTCGTGGGGGGATGGGTAACCGAATTTTGGTCCAAACCCTGAGTTTCGACCATGTGGGCCCGGGGTCAAAATTTACTATTCCGGGCAGAATGTTGCAAAAGTTGTAATTGGCCTTATGAATTAGTTTGTTGAGTAGTATTGATGATATTAAATCAATTGTGAATAGATACGATTGGATTGGAGCCAAATTTGAAAGAAAAAGGCATTGCCACAAATTGAATTGTTCGTAAACATTCGAGGTAAGTGTTTGTTCTATCCTAGCTTCAAGGAATAGGATTATGTGCTATGTGCTATGTGATCGAGTGCGGTGTATGGGCTGTAGTGACGAGCATCCATACACTGGCATCTAGCATGACCGTGAGTCGTTGTTAATACTTGTTGTGAGACATATTTGAAGATAAATTGGTGAACCCTTGCCGGGTTGTAGAATTTTTATTATTCTCCCTTGTCAGGACTTGTTGTGAAGATGATTATTGATTGCCCTTGCAGGGACGGTTTATGATTTACTGTTTCATTCTTTGCCCTTAACTGCGATTGTTATTTGGGTGAGGAAGAGTGATAATGCACGAAGGGTGATGCCGTGCCTTGATTTATTATTTATGCACGAAGGTTAGTGCCGTGCCATGTTTTATTGATTATGCACGAAGGTTAATGTCGTGCCATGTTGTTAATTATGCACGAAGGATCATGCCGTGCCTTGTTATTGAACCATGTACGAAGGATCATGTCGTACCATGGATGTGAGAATGAGAGTAAAAGCACGAAGGGTGATGTCGTGTACTTTATTACTTATTTGGTGAGGATGAGAGTAAAGGCACGAAGGGTGATGCCGTGCAACTACTTGCCATTCCTTGACTTGATATTACTTGTTTTTCCATTATACTTTGTTTTCCTTGTGAACTTATTAACTATTGTTAATTGTTGAGTTTCTTTTGAGATATTCCTTATTGCATTATTACTTGATTATTTCTCGTTGTCTTGTGCTATACATATATATAGAACTGCACAGGTTTATGTGGGTGTTTGGTCCTAGGCTTGTCACTACTTCGCCGGGATAGGCCAGGCACTTACCAGCACATGGGGTCTGTTGTGCTGATACTGCACTTCTATGCATTTTTGCACAGGTCCAGGTTTCGATCCGGAGCAGCAGCAGTAGATCTTTTGCGTGGAAGTTGAACACTTTGAGACCGAGGTAGCTTGCAAGCGTCCGCAGGCCCGGAGTCTCTTCTCTTACTTATGTTATTAGCTGTAGTCTCTTTGTTCAGAGACAAACAGATTATGTTATATTTCTTTCAGACCTTTATGTGTAGTATTCAGTAGTAGTTAGTGAGTTGGTGACTCCACATCTTGGGTAGAGGATTTCAATATAAGTTGCCTTAAAACTACTTATTTCTATTTGTATAAAGTCTTCCGCACTTGTCTAATTAAGATTATGATTTTGGTTATTAATTTGAGTATGAAATATTGTTAAACAGGATAGTATGAATAAAGAGGCTTGCCTAGCTACCACGAGTAGGCGCCATCACGATCCCGATGTCGGGGGTAAATCCGGGTCGTGACAGTGGTAGTTTGTTTTTGTTTTTCCCTACAGCTAATAGCATAAATAAAAGGAAGAGACGCCGGGCCTGCGGATGCCTGCAAGCTACCTCGGTCTCAAATATGATCAACTCCCACGCAAAAGATCTACTGCTGCTGCTCCTGATCGAATCCTGGACCTGTGCAAAAACGCACAGAAGTGCAGTATCAGCACAACCGACCCCATGTGCTGGTAAGTGCCTGGCCTATTCCGGCGAAGTAGTGACAAGCCTAGGACCAGACACCCACATAAACCTGTGCAGTTCCATATATATGTATACCACAAAATAACAAGAAATAACCAAGTAATAACGCAATAAGAAATATCTCAAATGAACTCAACAATTAACAACAGTGAATAAGTCCACAAGGAAAACAAAGAATAATAGAAAAACAAGTAATATCAAGTCAAGGAATGGCAAGTAGTTGCACGACATCACCCTTCGTGCTTTTACTCTCATCCTCAACAAATAAGTAAATAAAGTGCACGGCATCACCCTTCGTTCTTTTACTTTCATCCTCACCTCCATAGTACGGCATGATCCTTCGTGCATAATCAATAAAACATGGCACGGCATTAACCTTCGTGCATAATCAATATCAAGGCACGGCATTAACCTTCGTGCATAATCAATAACACGGCACGGCATTAACCTTCGTGCATAAATAATAAATCAACGCACGACATCGCCCTTCGTGCATTATCACTCTTCCTCACCCAAATAACAATCACAGTTAAGGGCAAAGAATGAAACATTAAATCAGGAACCGTCCCGACAAGGGCAATCAATATCTCACTTCACAACAAGTCCCGACAAGGGAGAACAATAACAATTCTACAACCCGGCAAGGGTTCAACAATTTATCTTCAAATATGTCTCACAACAAGTAGTAACAACGACTCATGGTCATGCTAGATGCCAGTGTATGGATGCTCATCACCACATCCCATACACCGCACTCGATCACATAACACATAGCACATAATCCTATTCCCTCAAGCTAGGATAGAACAAAAACTTACTTCGAATGTTTACGAACAATTCAATCCGTGGCAATGCCTTTTCCTTTCAAATTCGGCTCCGATCCAATCGTATCTATACACAATTGATTTAATATCATCAATACTACTCAACAAACTAATTCATAAGGCCAATTTCAACTTTAACAACATTTTGCCCGGAATAGTGAATTTCGACCCCGGGCCCACATGGTCGGAACTCGGGGTTCGGACCAAAATCCGGTTACCCATCCACCCACAAGTTCAAGTATATGATTTGTTTCAAAATCGGACCTCAATTCAAGGTCCAATTACCCAATTCATGAAAAACCCTATATTCTACCAAAACAAGAAATTGTACCATGAAACCCTTTAATTTCTATTGAAAAACATGTTTAATGTTGTTAGAAATTAAAAGAATTAAGTAAAAAGTGACTTACAATTGCTTTGAAGAAGAGGTAGTTCGTGAGAAATCGCCAATGGATGTTTTTGGGTTGTGAAATGTGAAAAATGAAGCTGGAAATCGTGATTTACAGGTCTCTGTGTTCGCATTTGCTAACATGGGTTCGCAATTGCGAACCCCGACCAATTCCTGGAGTTTGAAAAATAAGCTATGGATGGGAAGTTCGCATTTGCGAACATTTGTTTGCATTTCCGAAGCCAAGGCAATTGCTGGGATGCTCGCATTTGCGAACATGTATTCGTATTTGCGAACATGGCTGGATCACTGGTGTTGTCGCAATTGCGACCATAAGTTCACATTTGCGAACTTGGGTTGATCACTGTCAACTTCGCAATTGCGAAGTATTGTTCGCATTTGCGAACCTATGCCCAACCCTGCCCACTTCACATTTGCGATGTATGGTTCGCATTTGCGAACCAGGGCCAGCCTGGGACCTCTCGCAATTGCGAGAAAATCTTCGCAATTGCGAAGACAACAGCTGGGTGAAAAACCAGCAGTGCAAAAATTCAGAAATTGATCCAACGGCCTACCAAATCTTTACCCGAGCCCCCCGAGCTCCAAACCAAACATGTACACAACATCAAAAACACATTACGAACTTGTTCGTGCGGTCACATCGCCAATATCACATCGTTTTCATCAAATCAAGCCTCAAGTTCATGATTTTCATACTTTTTGTTTTCAAAACTTTCAAACTTGGAACTCAAGGTCCAAAACATATCAAACGATATCCAAATGTCATCAAACTTTCCAGAAAGCACATATATAATATTTAAGACTTGTACAGGGCGTCGAAACCAAAATACGAGCCCGATACCAAGGTCAATTAATTCATTTTCCTTTAATAATCACATCAAAAATAATTTCAAAGAAAAATTTGTAACTTGGGCTCTAGGCCTCAGAATTCGACTGTGGACGCATGTCCAAGTCCCATATTTTCCTACGGACCTTTCGGGACCATCCAATCTCGGGTCCGGGTCCGTTTACCAAAAATGTTGACCGAAGTCAACCATATCAATATTAATATCATTTTCTCCAAATTTCTCATAGAATTCATATTTTCTATTACAAAAACTTTCCGGCCACATGCCCAGATCGTGCACGTAAATCGAAGCAACATAGAATGAGGTTTTTAAGGCCTTAGAAGATCGAAATGATTAATAAAATAAGTGATGACCCTTTGGGTCGTCACATTCTCCACCTGTAAAACAACCGTTCATCCTCCAACGAATAAGAAAAAGAAGTACCTGAGTCAGGAAACAAATGTGTGTAGCGGCTCCGCATATCAGACTCGGACTCCCAGGTCGATGCCTCAGGAGGCTGACCTCTCCACTGAACACGCACAGAAGGATAACTCTTCGACCTCAACTGTCGAACCTGCCGGTCTAGAATGGCTACCGGCTCCTCCTCGTAAGATAGATCATTGTCCAATTGGACAGTGCTGAAGTCTAATACATGTGTGGGATCGCCGTGGTATCTTCGAAGCATAAATACATGAAAAACTGGATGCACGGCTGATAAGCTAGGCGGCAAAGCTAGTCTGTAAGCCACCCCCCCCACTCAGTCTAGAATCTCAAATGGGCCAATATACCTACGGCTGAGCTTTCCCTTCTTCCCGAACCTCATCACGCCCTTCATAGGCGACACTCGGAGCGATACTCGCTTACCAACCATGAAATCTATATCTCGAACCTTTTGATCCGCATAATTCTTCTGTCTGGACTGAGCTGAAAGGAATCTCTCCTGGATAGTCTTGACCTTATCCAAGGCCTCCTGAACTAAATCTGTACCCAACAACCGAGCCTCTCCCAGCTCAAACCATCCGACTGGAGATCGATACCGCGTACCATACAATGCCTCATACAGGGCCATCTGGATGCTAGACTGGTAGCTGTTGTTGTAGCCGAACTCTGCTAATGACAGAAACTGGTCCCACAAGCCTCCAAAATCAATGACACAGGCTCGAAGCATGTCCTCTAGGATCTGAATAGTCCTCTCGGACTGACCGTCCGTCCGAGGATGAAAAGTTGTACTCAACTGAACCTGGGTACCAAACTCCTGCTGGACCGCTCTCCAGAACCGCGAGGTAAACTGCGTACCCCGATCAGAGATAATAGATACTAGCACTTCATGAAGACGAACAATCTCCCTAATGTAAATCGCTGCTAACCTCTCCGATGAGTAGGAGACAGATACTGGAATAAAGTGTGCTGACTTGGTCAGCCTATCAACAATGACCCAAATAGCATTAAATTTCCTCCGAGTCAAAGGAAGTCCAGTAATGAAGTCCATAGTGATCCACTCCCATTTCCACTCGGGAATCTCAATCCTCTGGAATACACCACCAGGCCTCTGGTGCTCATGTTTAACCTGCTGGCAATTTAGACACCGAGCGACATACGCAATGATATCTTTCTTGTCTGTGCCACCAATAGTGCTGCCGCAAGTCCTAGTACATCTTTGCGGCGCCCGGGTGAATAGAATACCGCGAACTATGGGCCTCCACTAATATCAACTCTCGAATCCCTTCGACATCGGCCATACAAACTCGACCCTGCAATCTCAATACCCCATCATTGTCTAGATTTACCTTTGTGGCACCTCTCCGCTATACTGTATCTCTTAAATCACGCAAATGAGGATCATCAAATTGCCTCTCACGGATACGCTCTAATAGAGAAGAACGAGCGACCGTGCAGGCTTACACCCTGCTAGGCTCAGAAATGTCTAATCTCACGAACTGGTTGGCTAAAGCCTGGACATCTAGAGCTAATGGTCTCTGACTAACCGGAATGCATGCAAGACTACCCATGCTGGCAGACTTTCTGCTCAATGCGTTGGCCACCACATTGGCCTTACCTGGGTGATATAAGATAGTAACATGATAGTATTTCAGCAACTCTAACCATCTTCGCTGTCGTAGATTCAACTCCTTTTGCTTGAACAAGTACTGTAGGCTTTTGTGATCAGTGTACACCTCACATGTCACACCATATAGATAATGCCTCCGGATCTTTAAGGCATGAACCACTGCTGCTAACTCAAGATCATGAACTGGATAATTCTTCTCATGTATCTTTTAGCTGTCTCGAAGCATAAGCGATAACCTTACCATCCCGCATCAATACCGCTCCAAGCCCTGTACGAGATGCGTCACAATACACTGTATAAGGTCCTGCACTCGTATGTAGTATCAACACTGGTGCGGTGGTCAAGGCTGTCTTGAGCTTCTGAAAGCTCGCCTCACACTCCTCTGACCACTGGAACTGGACACCCTTCTGGGTCAACCTGGTCATCGGCGCTGCAATAAAAGAAAACCACTCTACAAATCGACGGTAGTAACCTGCCAATCCCAAGAAACTCTGGATCTCAATCACTGAAGCTGGTCGATGCCAATTCTGGACTGCCTCAATCTTCTTTGGGTCCACCTGAATACCTTCCACTGAAAAAATGTGACACAGAAATGCTACCGAACTCAACCAGAACTCACATTTCGAAAATTTGGCATATAGCTGGTTATCCTTCAGAGTCTGAAGAACCACTCTGAGGTGCTGATCATGCTCTTCCTGGCTGCGGGAGTATACCAGGATGTCATCTATAAAGACTATCACGAACAGATCTGAGTAAGGCCTGAATACCTAATTCATCAACTCCATGAATGTTGCTTGGGCATTGGTCAACCCGAAGGACATGACCAAGAACTCATAATGCCCATATCTAGTGCGAAAGGCTGTCTTAGGAATGTCAGCCGCCCTGATCTTCAGCTGATGGTAGCCTTACCTCAAGTCTATCTTCGAGAATACCCTCGCTCCCTGGAGCTGGTCAAACAAATCATCAATCCTCGGCAGTGGATACTTGTTCTTTATTGTCACTTTGTTCAATTGCCGGTAATCAATACACATCCGCATCGAGCCATATTTCTTCTTTACAAACAATACAGGTCCTCCCCAGGGGGAAACACTGGGCCTGATAAAGCCCTTCTCAAGAAGGTCTTGCAACTGATCTTTCAACTCTTTTAACTTCGGGGGGGGCCATACGATAGGGTGGAATAGAGATGGGCTGAGTGCCCGGTGCCAGATCAATACAGAAATCAATATCCCTGTCGGGTGGCATGCCCGACAGGTCTGAAGGAAAAACCTCAGGAAACTCCCACACAATAGGGATTGACTCAATGGAAGGAACCTCTGCGCTGGAATCACGAACATAAGCCATATAAGCTAGAAACCCCTTCTCGACCATGCGTCGAGCCTTAACATAGGAAATAACGTGCGAACGGAGTGGCTTGATGTAACTTTCACTCTAGTCGGGGTGATTCTGGCAAGGCCAAGGTCACAGTCTTAGCATGACAATCCAGAATAGCATGGTGTGGGGACAACCAGTCCATCCCCAATATGACATCAAAATCCACCATATCCAAAAGCAACAAATCAACACGGGTCTCAAGACCCCCAAATATAACTACGCACGAACGATGCAGCCGGTCGACTACAATGGAGTCACCCACCGGTGTAGATATATAAACTGGAATATCCATAGCATAGCTGGGCACGGCCAAATACGGTGCAAAGTAGGAAGACACGTATGAATATGTAGACCCAGGGTCAAATAATACTGAAGCACCTCTGCCACACACAAGAATGGTACCTGTAATCACGGCATCTGATGCCTCTGCCTCTGGCCTGGCTGGTAAAGCATAGAATCGGGGATCTGCACCTCCCCTCTAAGCTACGTCTCTAGGACGGCCATCAACTGGTTGACCTCTACCTCTGGCTAGACGGTCTCCACCTCTACGGTCTCGACCTCCACCTCTATAATCTCTACCCCCGCCTCTGGCTGGCTGGGCAGGCTGAGGGTCAGTTGGGGCCTGAATCATAGGACGAGGGCCCCGATGTTGAGAGTTTCCCATTGCTCGAGGGCAGAACCTAACAAAATGACCTGGGTCACCACAACCGTAGCAACTCTTAGACTGATAGGGCTGCTGCCCTGACGACCTGAATGGCCTCCACAAACACTTTGAAGAGGCTGAGCATTAATAGGAGGCTTATCTGAATACTGCCAACGAAACCCACGATCACCTGGTCCACCCGGTGAAGCCTGAAGGGCAGAATGGAAAGGCGTGGAAGACTGGCCTCTGTCAAAAGATTCTTTGCCACCAGAAGAAGAACCACTAAACCTGCCTGAACGACGAGGCCTCTTGTCTGAAGAATAACCACCTCCCCGGGCAAGAGCCATCTCAACTCTACGTGCTGCATGAGCTGCCTCCTGAAATGAAATATCACTCCCACTCCCATCGCCATCTGAAGTCTAATTGGCTGATTAAGCCCATCTACGAACCTACGAACCCTCTCCCGCTCTGTGGGAAGTATCACCACTGCATGACGAGCCAAATCAACAAATCTCGTCTCATACCGAGTGACCGTCATAGTGCCCTGATGGAGGCGCTCAAACTGCCTCCGAAGTGCATCCCGCTGAGTAGCAGGGAGAAACTTCTCCAGAAATAACTCTGCAAACTAATCCCATGATAAAGCTGGGGACCCTGCTGGTCGAGTCAAACAATAATCCCTCCACCAAGTCTTGGCGGATCCTTAAATACTGAATGTACAGAAATCAACTCCATTGGACTCCATGATCCCCATAGTCTTGAGAATCTCATGGCAACTGAATAAGAAATCCTAAGGATCCTCTGATGTGGTACCGCTGAAAGTAGTGGTAAACAGCTTGGAGAACCGATCAAGTCTCCATAAAGAATTCGAAGTCATGGCCGCTCCATCTCCGGCATGAGCCGTGGTACCTGACTGAGTGGCCACAGCTGGCTGAACCACTGGTGCCTGAGGCTGAGGAGCTAAGTACAAGCAATAAGAGTCTGGGACTGGAACCTCCTCGTCAATCTCAATATGAGGCTCCACCTCTGGAGTAGCTGTCGGGGGCTGAGCTCTACCCCTACCACGGCCTCTAATTTGGCCTCGGCCCCTACCCCTCGCGGGAGCTGCCTGGGGCTCGGGCTGCTGGTCAGTGGACGAAGAAGCGCGTGTCCTCACCATCTGTGAAAGGACAGAATAGAAGTTCAATCAGTATTTAAGGAACAAGTCGCACGACAAGAAAGAACAAATGAGAGACTCTTTCCTAACTCAATAGACTCTGGAGGACAAGTACAGACGTCTCCGTACCTACCTCTCAAACTCTACTAAGCTTGTTTGTGAGTGGTGAGACCTATGTAACCTAGAGCTCTGATACCAACTTGTCACGACCCGTATTTTCCACCAACATCGGGATCATGATGGCGCCTACTCGTGGTAGCTGGGCAAGACACTTTATTCACACTATCCTGTTTTTAGCAACACTTCATATTCAATTAAACAACCAAACCAAAATCTTAATTAAACAAGTGCGGAAGACTTTATAAAAATAGAAATAAGTAGTTTCAAGGTAACTGATACTGACATCCTCTACCCAAGACATGGAGTCACCAACTCACGAACTACTACTGAATACTACACATAAAAGTCTGAAAGAAATATAACATAATCTGTTTGTCTCGGAACAAAGAGACTACAGCTAGTAACATAAGTAAAGGGAGAGACGTCGGGCCTGCGAACGTCTGCAAGCTACCTCGGTCTCAAATATGATCAACCCCCACGCAAAAGATCTACTGCTGCTGCTCCTGATCGAAACCTGGGCCTGTGCAAAAACGCACAGAAGTGCAGTATCAGCACAACCGACCCCATGTGCTAGTAAGTGCCTGGCCTATTCCGGCAAAGTAGTGACAAGCCTAGGACCAGACACCCACATAAACCTGTGCAGTTCCATATATATATATATACCACAAAATAACGAGAAATAACCAAGTAATAACGCAATAAGGAATATCTCAAATGAACTCAACAATTAACAACAGTTAATAAGTCCATAAGGAAAACAAAGTATAATGGGAAAAAAAGTAATATCAAGTCAAGGAATGGCAAGTAGTTGCACGGCATCACCCTTCGTGCTTTTACTCTCAGCCCCACCAAATAAGTAAATAAAGTGCACGGCGTCACCCTTCGTGCTTTTACTCTCATCCTCACATCCATAGTACGGCATGATCCTTCGTACATGGTTCAATAACAAGGCACGACATGATCCTTCGTGCATAATCAATAAAACATGGCACGGCATTAACCTTCGTGCATAATCAATATCAAGGCACGTTATTAACCTTCGTGCATAATCAATAACAAGGCACGACATTAACCTTCGTGCATAAATAATAAATCAAGGCACGGCATCACCCTTCGTGCATTATCACTCTTCCTCACCCAAATAACAATCACAGTTAAGGGCAAAGAATGAAACATTAAATCATGAACCGTCCCGGCAAGGGCAATCAATATCTCACTTCACAACAAGTCCCGATAAGGGAGAACAATAACAATTCTACAACCCGGCAACGGTTCAACAATTTATCTTCAAATATGTCGTACAACAAGTATTAACAACGACTCACAGTCATGCTAGACGCTAGTGTATGGATGCTCGTCACCACAGCCCATACACCGCACTCGATCACATAACACATAGCACATAATCCTATTCCCTCAAGCTAGGATAGAACGAACACTTACTTCGAATGTTTACGAACAATTCAATCCGTGGCAATGCCTTTTCCTTTGAAATTCGGCTCCAATCCAATCGTATCTATATGCAATTGATTTAATATCATCAATACTACTCAACAAACTAATTCATAAGGCCAATTTCAACTTTTACAACATTCTGCCTGGAATAGTGAATTTCGACCCCGGGCCCACATGGTCGGAACTCGGGGTTCGGACCAAAATCCGGTTACCCATCCCCCCACAAGTTCAAGTATATGATTTGTTTCAAAATCAGACCTCAATTTGAGGTCCAATTACCCAATTCATGAAAAAGCCTATATTCTACCAAAACAAGAAACTGTACCATGAAAACCTTTGATTTCTTTGACGCTTTGCCGGTTTTTCTTTTTTAATTTTTTTTTTTTGATTTTCATATAATATAAAACAAGGATACAAAGTGGAGGGGGGCATAAACCTGACCTCCATGATAGTGAACATGTAAAACCTTTCATCATTTTGAAAGGAAAAACCTGTGATCTATGGTAGTTTACATAATGCATGGTGTCTCTACTAACAAAGTGTAAGAGACCTACTGAGATACAAAAGGAGATACATTTAGGCTACCTATACATAAGGTAAAAGACCTAAGTATACTAATCAGTTGGATTGGAAACGTGGTTCCAAACAATCTTGAAAGTCCAATGATTCTCTCTTTGATTTAGGCTACCTATACATAAGGTAAAAGACCTAAGTACTTGTTCAAAGGTTACCTTAGGTGGGTGACTTGATTCATGTTATGGCTTCTCATCAGAATGAGTACGGATGCTAATACCACTGACTGAGGAGACACCACATTAACAAGCCCACTCAGGTTACCTGTGCATATCAAACATCTATGGTGACTGTCAAAAGTTCTATTGTGACAAGAACTCTTGACAGAAGAGGGAGAGCAATGTGAAGTTGTTGCTTCTTGACTGTGATGTTGATGAAGTGCTTTGATTGGAGCATGTGACAGGTCTGGTCCCCTGGGTATGATCTCCTCTAGACTGCAGCATTGACAGGGGCATGTGTTGTCAATAGAACAAGGGGAGTTCCTACTTGTTGGTAGTTGTCTGTGATTGAGTGATGAGATCCTTGGGTTATGTGATTTGTTTTCAGTAGAATGAGTATCTGGGATACTAATACCACTAGCTGAAAACAAGCCAGATAAACCAAGTGCTCTCAAGGTACCTGTAAAAGGAAGCAAACTGTTAGAAAAAGGGGAGCTCAGTCTCCAGGTTCTTGTGTGCACTGGAGATGAGTCTGGGGAGAGGGGAGCAATAAGGTATCCCTGATGTACGCACTAATTGCAGGTTCTTGTGGGGTCTCCAATTAGGTGAGTATATGCTCAGTGTGTAGGAAGCAGTTGCAGTGAAAAGCTGCTGAAGACAAGCAGTGAGAAGGGAGGTAATTGTCTTTGCATTGTAGCTGGTGTTGTTGTCTGCTACATGCGACAGTATCTCCTGTTGCCTTGGTGTAATGACAATATCTAAGTGGTTCGTCATTGGTGCCATGAACTGTGAGTTGTTTGTGCACTATGAGGATCATAAGATTGCTTTGTTGCTTGTAGTGTAGCCATTGACAGTTGTCCAAGAGAATGAGCCACATGGTGACTAATACCACTCTTGGAGTCCATGTCAATAGGCCTTCTTCTCTGAATGTGATGGTACCTTTGATCATGTTTTGGGAAAATGAAATTCCAAATAACCATTTCAATTGGTCATACCAGATACCTGCAAAACAAGGAGTTGCATTAGTGAAAACATGTGCACTTCTGCTCGTTCGTCTGGGATTGTGGTTAAGTGTGTATTGTGGTATGGGAGTATTGGTTTGGTGTGTTTGAGGGGTGAATTGTTTTTCCAGATGTGAGAAGTTTGGGTGGCCTGTGTGTTGTTGTGGGGTGACATAGTTCAGTGAGTGATCAAAGCACATTGGTGGGGTTTTAAAGGGGTGTTTAAGGCTCAACCATAACCATTGGACCATGAGGAGGTATGAGGTTGGGAGATTATGATTCTGTTGGTCTTTTTGGATCTAAGTGAAGGTATACTCCTCTTATCCAATATGACTTGTCCCCTGATGTGATGAGGCAACTCAGAAGTGGTGTGAAAATGGATGATACTAGGTAGAGTATGGCTGAATTTGGACAAAGAATCTGCTGGAGTGTTAGCCTCTCTATATGTGTGGGTGTATACTATGTCTTCACATTGGTTACACCTTTGTTTGAGCTGTTGGATAGAGTTGGCTATGGTCCATGGTGGAATGATATCACTAGTTAGCCATTGAATAAGCAAGGCAGAATCAGATTCCAGGTGCACCTTAGTGTAGCCATTTTCAATGCACCAAGTAATACCAATAAGGGCAGCTTCAGTCTCAGCAAGGTTGTTAGTTCCTTCCCCCAGTGGGGATGCAATTGCATGAACTACTTCCCCTTGATAGTCTCTAATGATAATACCAGCCCCAATCTTGCCAGGATTGTGCAAAGCACTTCCATCGGAATTCATCTTCACATAAGAAGGATTGGGTTTTTGCCAAGTGACTAGGGTGGTTTTGGTATGGAATTGAATGTTTTCTGAGAGAGAACAGAGTTGTGGCCAATCATAAGGCCAAGATAGAGTGGGATAATTGGCCAGAAGCATTAGATGAAGATCAGAGTTGACTGAGTATACTACCCTAGTCATGGATGATTGTTTTGCACCATACTTAGCTGAGCACCTATTCTTCCATAGATTCCAACAAATAAAGATGGGCAGTGTGTGGATGAGGAGTTTGTGTATCTTATTTTTAGATTTCTGAGTCCACCATTTGATCAGGAGAGTATTGAAAGGCATTTCAGAGGTGTGGAAACCTAGGGGCGCAGCAAATATTCTCCAGATTGACTTGGCAAAGTGACCTGTGCTAAAGAGATGGTTAACAGTTTCAGCTTGGGGATTTCTACAGCATACACATTTTTGGACAGAGGGTGGTCCAAATGTTACAACCCTGTCATCAGTGGGGAGCTTGTTTCTCACAGCTCTCCATAGGCAGAAAGATATTTTGAAAGGCACATGTTTGTGCCAGGTCATTTTGTTCATAAGAGTGATGGGATTTTTTTTCCTTATTGCATTCCAAGCAGAGGCAGCATTGAATTGACCTGTTGTTGTGAGTGTCCAGCATGGTTTATCAGTGGTCTGAGGGTCAAAGAGGATGGGAGTTTGGAGAATGGTTTCAATCACAGGAGGAGGGAGAAGATTGGCAAGTTGGTGAACATCCCAGGTTCCTAAGTTCCAGAAAGAACAGACCTGCTTGTTGTTAGGCCTACCGGGAGTTGTTTTAAAAGGAGCAAGTTGACCACTTCCTAGCCAATTATCCCACCAGAAGGATGAGTTACCAGAGGATAATTGCCACTGAATGTAAGTCTCAGCATCTTTTTTGTTGGTCATCATTTTCTTCCAGGTCTGTGATTGTCCATTGCCCCACTTTTTTGAGATGGGGTGTGATCTCTGACAGTATTTAGCTAGAAGGAACTTTCTCCACAAGGACTCCTTAGTTCTAAAGTTCCACCACTGTTTGAGCTCAAGTGACTTGCAGACATCTTCTATACTTCTGAGGCCAATACCTCCTTCATCTTGTGGCTTGGCAAGTTTGTGCCATGATGCCCAGTGATACTTATTCTTGTTGTGGTCCATACCCCAAAAAAAGTTGGCAGCTAGCTTCTCAATTTGTTTCATCACAGTCTTAGGAGGGGAGACTGCAGAAAGCAAATGTATGGGGAGAGACTGAAGCACATGTTTGATGAGAGTAACTCTGCCCCCATAAGAAAGGATTCTCCCATGCCAACCCCTTATTCTACTAACAACTTTGGACATAAGAGAGTTGAAATGGACGATTCTTTTTCTACCAGTGTAAAGGGGACAACCAAGGTAGGTAATAGGAGAGTGTTTCCTAGGAAAACCTGTTACCTGATGGACTCTTCTGATGGTGGACTGGAAAGTAGCAGGTGAAGTCATGAAATGGCTTTTATACTTGTTTATCAACTGACCAGAGGTGTTTTCATAGGCTTCAAGGGTGACCATGATCTTTTTGAGAGAATTCCTGCTACCAGAGGAGAAGATGATGATGTCATCAGCAAAGCTAAGGTGGGTAACTTGTGGACCTCTTTTCTCCATATAGAAACCATTGAAGAACTGATCATGGGTAAGGTTATTAAGCATTTTGGAGAGAAGTTCTGCACCTATGATGAAAAGAGCAGGTGTTAATGGGTCACCTTGTTTAAGGCCTCTTGTGGAATGGAAGAAACCATGTCTTGAGCCATTGACTATGACGGAGTACCAGTTGTTTGAGAGTGTTCTCCAGACCATGTCAATGAATTTCTCATTGAATCCAAATCTTCTCATGACTATACAAGTATATGCCCAAGAGACTCTATCATATGCTTTGGCCATGTCCAACTTGATCACAACATTGCTACCTACATTGGGTTTTTTAATACCCTGCACTATCTCCTGGGCAAGCATTATGTTTTCCGAGATGCTTCTGCCCTTTATAAATCCAGATTGGTTGGGAGATATGATGTTAGGTAGGATGGGAGCTATCCTGATACAAATGAGCTTAGAAATGATTTTGTTGATGAAATTGCTCAAGCTTATTGGTCTGTATTCAGAAAGTGAGTTTGGGAACTCAACTTTTGGAAGAAGAACAAGGCATGCCTGAGTCATATGCTTTGGCAGGGTGTGACCACAGAAGAAAGCATTAACAACATTGAAGATATCATGTTTGATGATGTCCCAACAATGCTGATAGAATTTCCCATTTAGTCCATCTGGTCCTGCAGCACTGTTTGGGTTCATGGAGAAGATCACTGTCTTGACTTCCTCAATAGTAGGATCTTTGGTGAGCTCATTGTTGTCTTCAGCAGAAACACAGCTTGAGATGCAAGAGATGAGATCTTCTCTTATCACTCCACCCTGGTCAGTGAAGAGCTGCTGGAAATGATCACAGGCAGCTTCACCTATGGCCTTATCTCCTTGGATCCAATCATTGTCATTGTTTTTTATCTTGTGAATGAACAATTTCCTCCTTCTACCTCTTATCAGGCTGTGGAAATATCTGGTATTAGCATCTCCTTCTTTAAACCATGTGAGTTGAGTTTTTTGCCTGAGAACATCTTCTTCAGTTTTTAAATGCTTAATGTATTGAGCATTTAGTTCATGGAGGGTAGCTCTATCAGTTTCACTGTTGGTTTGAGCCCATTTTTCTTCTGCACTTCTTACTTTGCTTTCAAAGTCTTTGACATTCTTAAAGATATCCCCATATTGGTCCTTGGACCACTGACTAAGGGTGGTACATAGAAGCTTGATTTTTTGGTGAAAGGTCGACATTGGATTACCTTGAAAAGGTGTGTTCCACACTTCCTGAACTAGTGGCATGAAGGTTTCATTTTTGGTCCAGCAGTTCAAAAATTTAAAGTACCTTTTTACATTGTCATTTCTGACATTCATCTCCATCAACAAAGGGGAGTGATCTGATCCAGCAGAGGCTAAGTGATTGATAGTGGTTGCAGGGTAGGAGGACAACCATTCATCATTAGCAAGGCCTCTATCTAGTCTTTTCCAAACAATGGCTCCAGGTCCCCTGCCATTTGACCATGTGAATTTTGGTCCATAGTAGCCCAAATCTGTTAAACCACAATCTTCAATCACACTGATGAAATCCAAGCTCTTGTTTATTTGATAGGGGAGACCACCTATCTTCTCTTCAATAGTGGCAATCACATTGAAATCCCCTATAACACACCAGGGGTTGGGAATGATGGATGATTTGGATCTTAAGGTGTCCCAAAGAGGAAGTCTCAGGACAGGTTTACACTTGGCATAAATAACAGAGAGGTAGAAGGTATCTGCAGCTTCAACATGTTTAATTTCCATGGTGACCTGCTGTTCATCAGAGTCAAGGATGTTGGCAGTTATGTCCTGATTCCAAAAGATCCAAATTTTGTTATTGGGGTTAGAGGTGGCATGATTCATGGCTAGTTGGATTTTGAATTGGTTCAAGTATGTGTCATTCAGGAAAGGCTCCAGGACAGCAATCAGAGATAAATTATGAAGCTTTTTGAGTGATATCAACCTCTCAATGACACCAGAAGTTCTGATGCCTCTCACATTCCATGTGATTGTATTAATCATGGGGGAGAGGTATTAATCTTGTGGTTTGGTGGGACACTCTTGTATGCAGCTCTGCTCCTAGTTACTCTTGGTGATGCCTTCAGTAAAGATCTTTGAGAGGGTCTTGAATCATTCTGGTTTGGAGGACCATTAACAGCTGTGATCAGGAGATCACAAAGTTCCTCCTCAGACTCTTCACTCACCTCATTCTCATTGGCTGCACATATTTCATCCTCAGATAGCATGGGTCTATATTCATCAATTACAATGTTTTGGACCAATTCCAAAGAAGACTGCATGTGCATTGAAACAGAAATGGGATCCTTGGTGAGGGGAGTAGATACTGGTTGTTGGATGGATTTTGACTTAGGACTTTGGGAGTGAAATGAAGTTACAGGGGAATCAGTGGGTTCATTGATTGATATCCCAGCATTTTGTTTTCTCAAAGCTCTCCTTTTCTTCTGGCTGGGATTATTTTTGGACTTGGGTAACTGGATATAGAAATCAGGGGGCATGTGAGCTTTACCTTTTGCAAGTCTCCTGATATTATTCTGCTGTTGGTGATCGGAGTCATCATCAACACTTATAGAATCCACATGGGACTGAGCAGTGGTTTTTGGAATGGTAATAGGGTCAAGCCTATGGTCAGTCCAATGTGCCTCAGCACACTCATGCAAAACATGAGGAACACCCTCCCCTATTGGTTCCCCATCTTTCCTAGAACTAAGGTTCTCCGGACCAAACACCTTTCCTCCAATAGCTACATCAGAAGCAGGGGAAACAGGGAGAACAGGGGAAACAATGGAGGGAGAGGTTGTAAAGTTAATTACAGGGGGGTTAGGGAGATCTTGTGAATCAGGACTATCACTCCTCTCCAGTTGAGCTGGAGGATTGATAGAGTTCATACCTGTAACCTGTGTTGTTTTTTGGATCATGCCTTCTTGTGATTTGTTGGTTGGCTGAACTTCTTGGTTTCTATTCTGGCCAGCCTTTTTGAACTGCTCCTTTTTCTGGACTTGCCAACCTTCTTCAGCATTTTCTTTATCATTGTGTCCCTGGGTCTCTATTTTTGATTTTTTTTCTTGGTTACTTTGCTCCCTTGGTCCTGCTGTAGCTTTTTTGGTTTTATCCTGTTGCTTTGGTGCCTGATTTTGCTTGTTTGCCCCTGCTTCCTTTTGGCTTTTCTTTTGGTCTGCCATAACTGATATGTAGACATCGTGTTCTTCCTTGGATTTGGAGGTGCCTTCCTGATCCTTTTTCTTCTTTTTTTCTTCATCTCTTTGCCTCACCTCACAAGAAAACGCAGAATGACCCAGATGTCTACAATGTGTGCAGAAGGCTGGCACACTATCAAATTGGACCTCTAACCATTCCCCTTCCCCATTTTCATCTTGATCCTCATCATAGCCCAACCAGACATGATGTGGTCTTTCTTTAGTCAGATCAATTTGGAGTTTAACTTTGGCAACACTACCTCTAGTTTTTTGGAAAGAGGCTAAGTCCAAGTACAAGGCTTTGCCTATAGGTGACAAAAGGGGTGTAAGAATTTCCATGTAATATAAGTGCCATGGAAGTTCTGGGATGACAACCCAAATGGGCACTATAGGAGAATCTTCATTAGGCTTGAAAGATGGAGACCATGCTTCTAGCTTCATCATTTGTCCCTGAATGAACATGTGATGCTTGCCCCATACAGTAGAATGGTCATATTCATTGTCCAAGTCAATGTATACAGTCCTTGCATTGAAGTGGACAATCTTGACACCACCTCTAAGCTCAGTTTGGGCAATAAAGCTCTTTCTTATGATTTCCATTCTAGGCATTGTAGATGAAAACTTGCCCACTATGGTAAATTTGCATCTATCTGCAAACTTAACCATGTAATCCTCTTTTTTAAAAACCACAGCAGGTTGGCCCTGTTTAGTTGTAATTTTAGGAGGGGTAAAGGATAAAGGCTTTATTTCAGCTTCATGTCTAGCTCTAAGTCTGGTTACATAGGATTGAGAGACAGTGGGGGGTGGCGGGGGGTGGTTACTGGCTTGCTTTTGTTTGTTAGGATTTTGGGTAGGCTGTGAACTGGTATTTGTGATGGGAGATGGTGTTGCAGATTTAGTAGACTTCTCTTGACTTTGTGATTGGTTTTTTGGTTGTTTTCTAGAATCATTTGGTCTGTCAAAGTTGGTGGAGATCTTTGGGTTAAGAGTTTGTTTTTGGACACTGGTTTGGACAGGCATTGCAGAGTTATTGTGGTCTGTGGGTTGGATTGTTAATGGGGTTGGTTCTGTTGGTATCACAGGTGGTAAGGGTGTATTTGTAATGGTTTTTGCAGTTATGGGGATTGAGATAGACTGGCTGGATTGCACAGTTGTTGGCACTTTCATCACTGTTGCATCAGGAGCACTTACCTGAGAGAGGGCTGGGATCTTCAGAGGAGTATAAAACCTAGTTTCCTCAACCAAAGGAGCTGAAAATTGGGCAACACCATCCAATGGACTCACAAAGTGTTCACCAATTAATAGACCACCTTGGCTTTGACAGGATTGACCATTGGCAATTGGTCGAGCACTTTCATGTGAACAGTGTCCAGAGGCAGTTTTTTGGATATTTGAGGAGTTAGAGGCTTGTAAAATTGGTGTTGTTGGGTTGGAAACATTCACCTGAAGATTGTGAGTCGATAGGCGTTGTGTATTGCCATCAAATATTTCCTGAACATATCCCCCGGCCAATTGATAAGCTAGTTGGTTAAACAGATGACTGTTTTGATTCATGCCAATGGTAGGATCAGGTAAAGGTTGGTTAATCACTACATTAGAGGTTAAGGGAGAGATTTCTTTACCCACCTGGGCCCCATATTGGTGTGAATTATAACTGAGAATTGGCCGACCATTGTTGAATGAACAGTGCATAGGAGCAATGTTTTGCATATTCGACAAGATCGGGCCTCTTAAAATTGGATTTGGAGGGTTAGAAAAAATCACCTGGGGTAATGTAGAAGATTGGCATTGGTTGTGGGAGCCAATTATCTCCGGAACATATCCCCCGGCCAATTCGTGGAGGTGCGCACTGTTGGATTGGTGGTTGTGGGCAATTCCTTGAGAAAATTGGGTTGTGATTGGTCCTGGACTTACCATTTGGGGTGTAGATGAGATCGCCATAGAGAATTGATGGTCAATTGGTCTGATAACTGTGGATAGGTTTGGTCGTTCAATTGAGGTAACTGTTGTCGACGATTGCAAAATTGGCGTCACTGTTGGATACCCACTTGAAATTGGCGATTGGGATTCATTCCTGCCATCAGTACGCAACTTTTTGTACCTTTGAATTTCCATTTGGACGTCTGAGTCCTTGTCCGCCATTTTTGTGAGCTCGCTGGGAAAAACTTCAGTGGTGTCGATTTGGGCGGTGGAATTGTCTGATTTTTGGGTGGGAGATGTGTTTTGAATTGGAGAACAATCTCCATGGGACAATTCATGGGTTGAGGGGCTAGAAATTGGCTGGGAAGTATTTGTCACACACAGGCGATTTTGTTGAACAGTGACCCCATCACTGTATTGATTATCTGTTCTCCCCTGTGTGTTGAAATGGTGTGAGAGTTGTGGGAATTGATGCGCATAGTCAGTGCGGTTCGTTTGGTGGTGGTCCGGTGGTTTTCCACCGGTGGTCGGTGGCACAGTGGTCATTTCGCCACTGCCGCTCTACTGTAGCAAATTATCGCCCTGTACGGAGAGGATTCTGAATTTTTGTGCGATGGGGATTTTCCGCGAGCGGGTTCTTTTGATTTCTATTGAAAAACATGTTTAATGTTGTTAGGAATTGAAAGAATTAAGTAAAAAGTGACTTACAATTTCTTTGAAGAAGAGGGAGTTCGTGAGAAATCGCCAATGGATGTTTTTGGGTTGTGAAATGTGAAAAATGAAGCTGGAAATCATGATTTACAGGTCTCTGTGTTCGCATTTGCGAACCCCGACCAATTTCTAGAGTTTGAAAAATAAGCTAAGGATGGGAAGTTTGCATTTGCGAACATTTGTTCGCATTTGCGAACATTTGTTCGCATTTGCGAAGCCAAGGCAATTGCTGGGATGTTCGCATTTGCGAACATGTGTTCGCATTTGCGAACATGGCTGGATCACTGGTGTTGTCGCAATTGCAGCCATAAGTTCGCATTTGCGAACTTGGGTTGATCACTGTCAACTTCGCAATTGCGAAGTATTTTTTGCATTTGCGAACCTATACCCAACCCTGCCCACTTAACATTTGCGAACCAGGGCCAGCCTGGGACCTCTCGCAATTGCGAGAAAATCTTCGAAATTGCGAAGACAACAGCTGGGTGAAAAACCAGCAGTGCAGAAATTTAGAAATTGATGCAAAGGCCTACCAAATCTTTACCCGAGCCCCCCGGGCTCCAAACCAAACATGTACACAATATCAAAAACACATTACAAACTTGTTCATACGGTCACATCGCCAATATAACATCGTTTTCATCAAATCAAGCCTCAAGTTCATGATTTTCATACTTTTGGTTTTCAAAACTTTCAAACTTGGAACTCAAGGTCCAAAACATATCAAACGACATCCAAATATCATCAAACTTTGCGAAAGCACATATATAATATTTAAGACTTGTACCGGGCGTCGGAACCAAAATACGAGCCCGATACCAAGGTCAATTAATTTATTTTCCGTTAATAATCACATCAAAAACAATTTCACAGAAAAATTTGTAACTTGGGCTCTAGGCCTCTGAATTCGACTCCGGACGCATGTCCAAGTCCCATATTTTCCTACGGACCATTCGGGACCATCCAATCTCGGGTCCGGGTCCTTTTAACAAAAAATGTTGACCGAAGTCAACCATATCAATATTAATATCATTTTCTCCAAATTTCTCATAGAATTCATATTTTCTATCACAAAAACTTTCCGACCACATGCCCGGATCGTGCACGTAAATCGAGGCAACATAAAATGAGGTTTTCAAGGCCTCAGAAGCTCTAAATGATTAATAAAATAAGTGATGACCCTTTGGGTCGTCAGAATTTCTGGGCCACTTCGCATTTGCGAAGGTTTGTTCGCATTTGCGAACCAAGGCTAGTTTGGGACTTCTCGCAATTGCGAGTGATTCTTTGCAAATGCGAAGATATCAGTTGGGGGAAAAATACCAGCTATTTTCTTTTGCAAAATTTGCTCTAACAGCCTATTAAATCTTTACCCGAGCCCTTGGGCTCAAAACCAAACATGCACACAACCTAAAAAACATACCACGAACTTGCTCGCGCGATCAAATCGCCAATATAACATAGTTTTCATATAATTAAGCCTCAAATTCATGATTTCTTCTTTTAAACTTCATATGACTTCAAATTTGGAAATCATGGTTCTAAACACATCAAACGACGTTCAATTTCCATCAAACTTTGCAGGAAGTACTTAAATAATATATAAGACTTGTACCGGGCGTCGGAACCAAAATACGAGCCCGATAACATGGTCTTTTAATCAATTTTCATTTCCGTTTTCCTTAATAATTTCAGAAAAATAATTTAACAGAAAAATGCATATCTTGGGCTCTAGGCCTCGGAATTTGACTCCGGACGCATGCCCAAGTCCCATATTTTCCTACGGACCTTCCGGGACTGTTCGATATCGGGTCCCGGTCCGTTTACCGAAAATGTTGACCGAAGTCAACTATATCAATGTTAATATCAAATTTCTTCAAATATTCCATAGAATTCACGTATTCTAATACAAAAATTTTCCAGCTACGTGCCCGAACTATGCACGTAAATCGAGGCAATATAAAATAAGGTTTTCAAGGCCTCGAAAGTGCGGAACAGATGGGAAAAAAAGGTGGTGACCCTTTGGGTCGTCACACACTGTAGGTTCTAACACGAAGGGCCACAACAGTAAAAGAATTCAAACATTTTGAAGACTTAAATTGATTACTACAAATAAATATAGCAGTAGAAAGTGCACGACATCATTATTATAAGGAATCAAGATCCATCCACTAACAAGAATAAGGAAAACAAAGGAAGATTTCACTTTCAGATCACATCTCGTTGCAAGTCCAACCCGTTGCAATCTTATTTAACACCGTTGCGGTGTGCAACCCGATCCCATTTCATTAAGTCCCCGACATATATGGCCAATAACAATACATAATAGGCTACCGAAAACCATGGCCAATGCCAACAATCATCATCTGTTAGTGATGCGGCGTGCATCCCGACCCTCCCAATATGTCACCGGCATTATGGACAATAACAATAATCATACAATATGTTACCGGCAAGAAATCAATAATCTTTAATTAATAATCGGACCCTTGGTAGTGATTTAAGTTTCAAAAATGTAGAGAATTAATTTTTCCGAAAAGTGTCAATTTTGCGGTCAAGAATGCGATCGCAAATCTGCTATGCGGACTGCATTCTTGCCGCAAAGCTTTCCAGAAAGTCTCCCAAAATCTTGTTGAAAATGCGGTCGATATGCGATCGCATAATGAATCTGCGGTGCACTTTGCGACCGCAGATCAAGAATGCGGACCGCATATTAGGTCGCATTCTGTAACAGAACTTCAGTTATTTTTGAGGCCATTCTACGGTCACTATGCGGACCGCATGTTGATTCTGCGGTCGCAAAGTGCACCGCAGAATTGACCCGGCCCAGATTTTTGTAACATTATGACCCGATCTCTTCTTTAATATAACACCTTTCACCCTCATTTTCTCATATCATCTTACCAAAATTAGAGAGAGAGAGAGAGGTTTTAGAGAGAGAAGTTCTTTATCTTCAAGGATTGTTCCAACCACTTAATTCCAAGGGATCCTAGGGCAAGGATTCAACTTCCCCAATCTTTTCAAAGTAAAAACCCTAACTATTTTCTTTGATTTTCAGTTTTAAATTGGGTAAAGAGAGGTTTGCATATAATAGCTTTTGAAAATAGAATTTTTACACTCATGCATGATTATTGAACTTGATTTCTAGTAAAAAGAAGTGAGTAGAAGTAAGAGTCTTCAAAAACAAGGTTGGCAAGAGTAGGATATCTTGGGTAAGCATAAAGTAGGAAGAAAACTCATCACGAGGTATGTATGGCTAATTTTGATTCTTGTGAAATCGCCTATATGTGTAAAGTTTGTTTGGTTCGTGTTAAATTGACAAATTGTGTGAAATTCTTGATGTTGTTGTTGGATATTCAAAGTTTGTTGTTGAGCTATGAGTGATGTAAAATGAGAGTTTAATTTGGTAAAAGAATTGTGAATAATGGCTATAATGGCATATATGGTACTTTGTGGAAAAGAAACGAAACACTTGAGGATTGGTAAGTCATTGAACAATACGATATGAATACTCTTGATTTTTGGAACATTTGTAACTTGATTGTGATATTGGCTTGAGAAGTAATTGTGAACATGAACCAACTTGTAAGTTGCTTATTTGAACTTGTTGAAATTGTGTGAAATGCCTTATCTGCTGTTTGTACTTGTTGTGTTTTAAAACTGTACGGTGGGATCGGGTTGTGCGCCGCAACATGAGGAAATAAGGTGTGGGTTGGGGTGATAAGGGTGGCCGAGGTAATAAGGGTGGTTAGGGGTAATAAGGATGGAAAGCGATCGAAATCGCAATTTAAAATTGATATAAAAATCAATAATGTGAAATTGTGAAAGGAGACAGCAGGAGAGTTTGCAACCTGTGGGCACTGATTGCCCTTTTGTTTGACTACTTGTGCTTTACGTGATTGATTGGTTATTGTTAAATTGGTTGATCGTAGAAAGTGCTTTGTGTTGAGAATTATTTGAAATGAGGAAAATGTGGAAACATGGTTAGCTGGCTTAATTAATTGTTGATGTAATTCAATGGCTTGAGTTTACTTGGGACAAAGTTTGTCCATACATGCCAGTACAATTCAAGTGTACTGACGTCCCTTTTGCCGGGGACGCTACATTCGTGTTATGATTGTAGGTGGATCAGTAGCAGGCACTTCAGCTCATCGGCCGTAGTATCCTTCTCCTTCCAGTGCCCGTTTTGGTGAGCCCCTTTCTTCCTTGGGGCCTTGTGTGGTTCATGCCACTTCGTTTAGATTTCATTTTGGTTTTGTAAGGTATAGCCGGAGCCTTGTTACCGGCAAGTATTGTATTCCCCTTTTTGTATCCTAGAGGCTCTGTAGACATGTAAACCGTGGGACTCCAGTCTTATGTATATATTATGCTATGTCGGGCGTTGTAAAAACCGCAAACTTGTTAATGAATCACTCGTATGGTTTTATTTGTTTAATGTGAAATCATTCATGGTTAGTAAGATATTTGGTTAATGAGAAACAATCAACACGGGGGTAACGCGTGGGAATGAAAGGCACCCAGGTCCGCTTGACTGGGGCAACCCGGTCAGGCGCCGGTCATGTCCCTCGATTTGGGGCGTGACAAACTTGGTATCGGAGCCTATGGTTTTTAAAGTGTCCTAGGATGTCTCGGAGCCGTGTCTAGTAGTGCCCTTCTTATAGGTGTGTTGTCGACCACATCATATAAGTAGGGGGCTACACGAGCATTTAGGAATTTACCTATTTCTTTGTTAATCTATATCGTGCGGTAAAGTGCAATGTGGAAATATCTGTGTCTAATTCGTGCCTTGTTCCCAAATTTTCAGAATATGGCACCTAAGAAGAAGGCTAGACTCGGCCTTAGGGCCAATGCCGACCCAAGTGCAGCTGTTAATCATGTACCCGATGCCGTGGGAGAGAATGACCCACCGGTCCCGAATTTGCATGGCCCATCTGTTCAAAACCCAAGTGTCCCTATTCCAGCCGCGGCAGAGGATGCCACCATTCCTCCTGCCGGTGTTCCTGACTCAGATACAGTTCCCGCTTCGGGCTCTGGTATCTCTAATGAAGATCTTAGGGGAGCCATTCATATGTTAACATAGTTAGTGGCCGCCCAGGCCCGGAGATCCCATGATGCCCCTGCATCCTCCAGCGGACAGGGAGATTCCTTTGGCTCCAGAGTCTACCAGTTCTTGCGATTGGCCCCTCCGGAATTTTCAGGTACCGATCCAGAGGCTGACCCACAGGAATTCCTTGATGAGATATACAAGACCCTCAGAGTGATGAAGGCTACAGATATAGAGGGGGTAGAGTTGGCCTCTTACAGGCTGAAGGGAGCGGCACGTTCATGGTTCGAAATGTGGGAGGATTCCCGTGAGGAAGGGAGCCCTCCGGCCGGATGGGATGAGTTCGTTGATGCATTTATGGACCACTTCTTACCTGCTGAGGCAATGGCAACCTGTGCCAGTGAGTTCGAGGTTCTCAAACAGGGTAGTATGAGTGTTTGGGAGTATCACATGGAGTTTGTAAGGTTGTCCAAGTACGCTCCTCATTTAGTGTCGACCATGGATGCCCGGGTTCGACGGTTTGTTTAGGGCCTTAGCCCTTTAATAGTGAATGAGGCCGCCACAGCAGCTTTGCACTCAGATATGAACTATGGGAGGATCGTGGGGTTTGCTCGGGCCACAGAGGCCAGGAAATTGAAGATTCGTGCAGAAAGAGAAAGTAGCAGCAGGGCCCGGTCAATGGGTCATTCTGGGAGATCACTTCGAGGGAAAGGGTCATCAGGGCTATCCCAGTCACATGCTCAGTCCTCCGCGAGTGCACCGCCATCCGTGCACAGTCATCAGCAGGGCAGTTACTCGAGACCCGGTTCAGACAGCAGGAGGTCTCGTCAGTCTGGTCGTCCTGGGGTGAGATCCCAGCAGCAGGGGAGACCTACATGCCCCAAGTGTGGGAGATTTCATACAGAGACTTGCTACCTTGACCTTCCAGTGTGCTTCGGGTGCGGGGTGAGAGGTCACATTCAACGAGACTGTCGTGCACCCCGTCAGGGTATAGGTAGGGGATCTGCTCAGTCATCCGGTTCTTCGGCTGCTACATCATCAGCATGTACTCCAGCATCAACGGGGTGTGGTGCAGCCAGCGGTGGAGCTCAGGGTAGGGGTGGACCTAGCCGTTTCTATGCATTGAGTGGCCGCCAAAATGCCGAGGCTTCTCCAGATGTTGTTACAGGTATCCTGTCTGTTCAGACTATTGATTGCTATGCCCTTATTGATCCGGGGTCCTCCTTGTCTTATGTCACTCCATTCATTGCTTCAAGTTTTGGGATAGAACCCGAACAGCTTCATGAGCCATTCTCTGTGTCGACTCCGGTTGGTGATTCTATTACAGCCTCACGAGTCTATAGAAATTGTGTTGTCACGGTGAGTGGTCATGTTACCACAGCCGATCTTATTGAGCTTGGGATGGTTGATTTTGATGTAATTATGGGGATGGATTGGCTCTATTCATGGTTTGCCAAGCTTGACTGTCGGACGAGAGTTATGAGGCTCGAGTTCCCTAACGAGCCAAGTTATTGAATGGAGAGGAAATGGTGTAGTGCCAAGGGGTAGGTTTATTTCCTACCTTAAGGCTTCGAAGATGATTAAGAAGGGGTGTATCTATCACTTGGTTCGGGTGACGGACACCACCTCAGAGGTGCCTACCCTCGAGTCCGTGCCAATTGTGAATGAATTTCCTGAAGTGTTTCCGGATGAGCTTCCAGGCATTCCGCCGGATAGGGAGATTGATTTTGGGATCGATGTATTGCCAGATACTCAGCCAATATCCATTCCACCATACAGGATGGCGCCAGCAGAGTTAAGGGAGTTAAAAGAGCAGCTGAGGGATTTATTAGAGAAAGGATTCATACGACCGAGTGTGTCGCCGTGGGGTGCTCCGGTTCTCTTTGTCAGAAAGAAGGATGGGTCACTTCGAATGTGTATTGATTATCGCCAGCTCAACAAAGTCACCATCAAGAATAAATATCCTTTTCCTCGAGTGGATGATCTGTTTGACCAATTGCAGGTAGCGAAGTTCTTCTCAAAGATTGATTTACGGTCTGGGTACCACCAGTTGAAAATCAGGGAGCACGATATTCCTAAGACCGCCTTCATAACTCGTTATGGTCACTTCGAGTTTTTGGTCATGTCTTTTGGGCTAACCAATGCCCCGGCAGCTTTCATGGACCTTATGAATCGTGTTTTCAAGCCATTCCTAGATTCCTTTGTGATTGTATTCATTGACGACATCCTCATCTACTCTCGGAGCAGAGAAGATCATGCCGTTCACCTCAGAGCAGCGTTGCAGACCCTTCTTCAACATCAATTGTATGCCAAGTTCTCAAAATGTGAGTTTTGGTTGAAGTCCGTAGCCTTTCTAGGGCATGTTATTTCCGGTGAGGGAATTCAGGTGGATCCTCAAAAGATTACGGCAGTGAAAGATTGGCCTAGACCCACGACCCCGACAGAGATACGTAGCTTCTTTGGTTTGGCAGGGTACTATCGGAGGTTTGTAGAGGGATTCTCAACCCTCGCTTCCCCATTGACAAAACCGACGCAGAAGGCAGTTAAGTTCCAGTGGTCCGAAACATGTGAGAAAAGTTTCCAGGAATTGAAGTCAAGATTGACCTCGGCACCGGTATTGGCCTTGCCAGAAGGCACAGAAGGATTTGTGGTTTATTGTGATGCCTCCAGGGTTGGTTTGGGATGTGTATTGATGCAGCACGGGAAAGTCATATCTTACGCTTCCAAGCAACTCAAGAATCACGAGAAGAATTATCCGACGCATGATTTGGAGCTTGCAGCTGTTGTGTTTGCTTTGAAAATATGGCGGCACTATCTTTATGGAGTTCATGTAGATGTGTTTTCGGACCACAAGAGCCTCCAGTATTTGTTCAAGCAGAAGGAGCTAAATCTGAGACAGCGACGGTGGTTAGAATTGCTCAAGGACTATGATATGAACATATTGTACCATCCAGGAAAGGCAAATGTGGTAGCCGACGCTCTTAGTCGAAAATCCATGGGTAGTTTGGCTCATTTGGGTGTGGATCGGAGACCCCTGGCTCGAGAGGTTTACCAATTAGCCAGTTTGGGGGTTCGTATCTCGGCGTCAGACGAGGGGGAAATTTTGGTGCATAATGGAGCAGAATCATCATTGGTCGCAGAAATCAAGGAAAACTAGTTCATGGATCCAGCATTGGTTCGGGTAAAGGAAGCAGTCATGAATAACAAGACCTCAGCATTTGTACTCAGTAGCGAAGATGGTGTGTTGCGGTGTCAAGATAGGCTATGTGTTCCGGATGTGCACGAGCTTCGGGAGAGGGTAATGGTAGAGGCTCATATTTCCAGGTATTCGGTACACCCAGGTTCCACGAAAATGTATCATGACCTTAAGGAGATTTATTGGTGGAACGGTATGAAAAGGGATGTAGCAAGCTTTGTAGCTAAATGCCCGAACTGTCAACAAGTGAAGGCCGAGCATCAACGGCCCGGTGGATTAACTCAGCTTATAGAAATACCAAGGTGGAAATGGGAGATGATCAATATGGATTTCGTGGTAGGGTTACCTCGCACTCGGCGTAAGTTTGACTCAATATGGGTGATAGTGGATCGACTCACCAAATCAGCTCACTTCCTGCCTGTCAAGTCCACTGATACTGCGAGCAATATGCAAGATTGTACATCAAGGAGATAGTAAGACTTCATGGCACTCCACTTTCTATTATCTCGGATCGCGGGGCTCGGTTCACAGCTAACTTTTGGAAGAAGTTTCAGCAAGGTTTGGGAACTCAGGTGAATCTCAGCACAGCTTTCCATCCGCAGACCGACGGCCAGGCCGAGCGGACCATTCAGACGCTTGAAGATATGTTACGGGCTTGTGTCTTAGATTTTAAAGGTAATTGGGATGAACACTTGCCACTGATAGAATTTGCTTACAATAATAGCTATCATGCTAGCATTCAGATGGCCCCATTTGAGGCATTGTACGGGAGAAGATGTAGGTCGCCAATCGGGTGGTTTGAGGTAGGTGAAGCGGAATTGCTAGGGCTATATATGGTGTACGAAGCTATGGAAAAGGTCAAGGTTATTCAGGAGAGAATGAAAATAGCACAGAGTCATCAAAAATCCTATGCAGACGTTCGCCGAAGGGATTTGGAGTTTCAAGTCGATGATTGGGTGTTCTTAAGGGTATCTCCTATGAAAGGAGTCATGCGATTCGGAAAGAAAGGGAAATTGAGTCCTAGGTATGTCGGGCCATATCGGATCGTTCAAAGGATTGGTCAAGTTGCTTATAGGCTAGAATTGCCTCCTGAGATGTCATCAGTGCACCCGGTATTCCATGTGTCCATGTTGAAGAAAGTGATTGGAGATCCATCCACCATCATGCCGGTCGAAGCTATAGAGGTTAATGAAGATTTGTCATATGAAGAAGTTCTAGTTGCCATTCTTGATAGGCAAGTCCGTAAGTTGAGAAATAAGGAAGTTGCCTCTGTTAAAGTATTGTGGCGAAGTCAACAAGTTGAGGAGGCCACATGGGAAGCGAAAAAAGAGATGAAGGAAAAGTACCCCCAATTGTTCGATCAAGCCTAGAAGAAATTAGGTGACCATCCTACTCCTAGTAACTGTCATCCTGTCTAAGTTGTTTTCCTCTTAGTATTAGTAAAGTCCCCTTCATTTTGTAATGTGTTAAATGTGTGGTTGCCTTGGGTCACTTGAACCTTTCTTGATAAATGAAATCCTTATAAATATTCGCGTGTTAAATAAACACTTAATAGTAAGTGTAGATTGGTAATGGTTTGTTGAGTGTACATGGTGTTAAAATGGTTAAATAAGGTAAGAATTCATTGAAGTGACTAATTTTTGTGCAATTGTAACAATGTGATAGAATATGTGCATTCGTTGAGGTGAGAAAGTGTATACCAGTTGTGGGAAATGTTGTATTTGTGTATTGTTGTTTGGTAATGTGTTTCGGGGGCCCTCTGACAGGTGGATATGTCCATAATACAAAGGAAACTCCGGCGAAATTTTTCTAAAATATAAGAGTTAGTCAAAATTTTGATGGTTGCATATCATGTCTTTCAAAACCAACTCATTTATTTCAAAATCCTCATTCGAGGATGAATGATCTTAAGGGGGGGAGGATGTAAGGCCCCGTAAAATTTTTGTGCATAAAACCTAGTAGCTATAGTGTCATGGTCCGAATAATGTGTTAGGAATGCGTAGAATTCTTCAATAACAATAATCATACAATATGTTACCGGCAAGAAATAAATAATCTTTAATCAATAATCGGACCCTTGGTAGTGATTTAAGTTTCAAAAATGTAGAGAATTAATTTTTCCGAAAAGTGTCAATTTTGCGGTCAAGAATGCGGCCGCAAATCTGCTATGCGGACCGCATTCTTGCCGCAAAGCTTTCCAGAAAGTCTCCCAAAATCATGTTGAAAATGCGGTCGATATGCGATCGCATAATGAATCTGCGGTGCACTTTGCGACCGCGGATCAAGAATGCGGACCGCATATTGGTCGCATTCTGTAACAGAACTTGAGTCATTTTTGAGGCCATTCTGCAGTCACTATGCGGACCGCATGTTGATTCTGCGGTCGCAAAGTGCACCGCAGAATTGACCCGGCCCAGATTTTTGTAACATTTTGACCCGATCTCTTCTTTAATATAACACCTTTCACCCTCATTTTGTCATATCATCTTACCAAAATTAGAGAGAGAAGAGAGAGGTTTTAGAGAGAGAAGTTTTTTATCTTCAAGGATTGTTCCAACCACTTAATTCCAAGGGATCCTAGGGCAAGGATTCAACTTCCCCAATCTTTTCAAGGTAAAAACCCTAACTATTTTCTTTGATTTTTAGTTATAAATTGGGTAAAGAGAGGTTTGCATATAATAGCTTTTGAAAATAGAATTTTTACACTCATGCATGATTATTGAACTTGATTTCTAGTAAAAAGAAGTGAGTAGAAGTAAGAGTCTTCAAGAACAAGGTTGGCAAGAGTAGGATATCTTGGGTAAGCATAAAGTAGGAAGAAAACTCATCACCAGGTATGTATGGCTAATTTTGATTCTTGTGAAATCGCCTATATGTGTGAAGTTTGTTTGGTTCGTGTTAAATTGACAAATTGTGTGAAATTCTTGATGTTGTTGTTGGATATTCAAAGTTTGTTGTTGAGCTATGAGTGATGTAAAATGAGAGTTTAATTTGGTAAAAGAATTGTGAATAATGGCTATAATGGCATATATGGTACTTTGTGGAAAAGAAACGAAACACTTGAGGATTGGTAAGTCATTGAACAATACGGTATGAATACTCTTGATTTTTGGAACATTTGTAACTTGATTGTGATATTGGCATGAGAAGTAATTGTGAACATGAACCAAACTGTAAGTTGCTTATTTGAACTTATTGAAATTGTGTGAAATGCCTTATCTGCTGTTTGTACTTGTTGTGTTTTAAAACTGTACGGTGGGATCGGGTTGCGTGCCGCAACATGAGGAAATAAGGTGTGGGTTGGGGTGATAAGGGTGGCTGAGGTAATAAGGGTGGTCAGGGGTAATAAGGATGGAAAGCGATCGAAATCGCTATTGAAAATTGATATAAAAATCAATAATGTGAAATTGTAAAAGGAGACAGCAGGAGAGTTTGCAACCTGTGGGGCACCGATTGCCCCTTTGTTTGACTACTTGTGCTTTACGTGATTGATTGGTTATTGTTAAATTGGTTGATCGTAGAAAGTGCTTTGTGTTGAGAATTATTTGAAATGAGGAAAATGTGGAAACATGGTTAGGGCTGGCTTAATTAATTGTTGATGTAATTCAATGGCTTGAGTTTACTTGGGACAAAGTTTGTCCATACATGCCAGTACAATTCAAGTGTACCGACGTCCCTTTTGCCGGGGACGCTACATTCATGTTATGATTGTAGGTGGATCAGTAGCAGGCACTTCAGCTCATCGGCAGTAGTATCCTTCTCCTTCCACTGCCCGTTTTGGTGAGCCCCTTTCTTCCTTGGGGCCCTGTGTGGTTCATGCCACTTCTGTTTAGATTTCATTTTGGTTTTGTAAGGTATAGCCGGAGCCTTGTTACCGGCAAGTATTGTATTCCCCTTTTTGTATCCTAGAGGCTCTATAGACATGTAAACTGAGGGACTCCAGTCTTATGTATATATTATGTTATGTCGGGCGTTGTAAAAACTACAAACTTGTTAATGAATCACTCGTATGGTTTTATTTGTTTAATGTGAAATCATTCATAGTTAGTAAGATATTTGGTTAATGAGAAACAATCAACACAGGGGTAACGCGTGGGAATGAAAGGCACCTAGGTCCGCTTGACTGGGGCAACCCGGTCAGGCGCCGGTCATGTTCCCCGATTTGGGGCGTGACACCCGTGATCTTAACCAAAAGCACCAACACATCCAAAAACCTTACACAAACTTGTTCCAATCCTCAAAACACGTCAAACAACGCTAAAACTAATAAATTATATCGGATTCAAGCCTAGTTTTCATCAAAACTTACGAATTACGCATTCAATCAAAAACCCGACCAAACAACGTTTAAATGACATGAAAATTTGCAGACATACCCGAAATCACCTAACGAAGCTAATACAACACTCGAAATTTCATTCTGACCCTCAGATCAAAATCTAACCTACCAACCGAAATTCGCCAAAATTCCAACTTCGCTAATTCTAGCCTAATTCTACACCGGACCTTTAAATTCGATTCTTATCGCACTCCTAAGTCACAAATCATCATCCAAAGCTAACTGAACCACCGGAACACCCATCCAAGCCCTCTAACCACATAATCAACTTCCGATTGACTTTAATAGAACATCCTTCCTTTTAAGAGGCTAATTGCCTCATTTTCATCCAAAACCAACCCAACTCTATCCAATAAACTCTAATACTGATATTACAATGTAAAAAAACACAATAAGGGGAAACAAGGTGGTAACTCACGTGACGACGGGCTGGGTCATCACATCCTCTCCCACTAAAACAAACGCTCATCCTCGAGTGGGTCAAGAAATATACCTGGTGTCTCAAACAAGTAAGGATATCTACTTCGCATCTCCTGCTTAGTCTCCCCAGTGGCCTTCTCCACAGGCCAACCTCTCCACTGCACCATCACTGAAGCTATGTCCTTGGACCTCAACTTTCAAACCTGCCGACCCAAGATAGCCACCGGCTCCACATCATAAATCAAATCATCATCCAACTGCATTGTGCTTAAGTCCAACACATGCGATAGGTCCCCAACATACTTTCGGAGCATAGACACGTGGAATACCGGATGCACACTAGACAAGCTCGGTGGAAAGGCTAACTCACATAGCACCTCTCCATTCCCCCTGAGTACCTCAAAAGGCCCATTGAACCTTGGGCTCAGCTTTCCTTTCTTCCCAAACCACATAACACCCTTCATGGGCGAAACATTCAATAAGACCTTCTCGCCAACCATGGAAGACACATCACGAACCTTCTGGTTCGCATAACCACTCTGGCGCGACTGTGCTGTGCAAAGCCCCTCCTGGATCAACTTCAACCTCTCAAAAATATCCGGAACCATCTCATTCCCCAATAATCTAGACTTGCCGGGCTCGAACCATCCAATAGGAGATCTACACCGCCTACCATACAATGCCTCATACGGGGCCATCTGAATACTCGACAAATAACTGTTGATGTAGGCACACTTTGCAAGCGGCAAAAACTCATCCCATGAACCTCCAAAATCAATAACACATGCATGCAACATATCTTCCAAGATCTGAATAGTGCGCTCAGACTGTCCATCCGCCTGAGGATGGAATGCTGTGCTCAACTCCCTGCATACCCAGCTCTCGCTGAAATGCCCTACAGAACTGAGAAGTGAACTGAGTATATCTAACATAGATAATACACACTAGGTCCCATGTAACCTAACAATCTCCCGAATAAAGATCCCTGCCAACCTCTCTGATGAGTAAGTAGTGCACACTGGAACGAAGTGCACGGACTTGGTCAGCCGATCCACAATCACCCAAACAAAATCAGACTTCCTCGAAGTCCGAGGGAGACCACTCACGAAATCTATAGTAATCCGCTCCCATTTCCACTTAGGAATAACCATACGCTAAAGAACGCCATCCGGTCTCTGATGCTCGTACTTGACCTGCTGACAGTTGAGACATCGGGCTACATAACTCACAATATCCTTATTCATCCTTATCCACCAGTAATGTTGTCTCAAGTCCTAAAACATTTTCACGGCACCCGGATGAATGAAGTATCGCTAGCTGTGAGCCTCCTCTAGTATCAACTCTCGAAGTCCATATACATTGGGCATGCAAATCCGTCCCTGCATCCTGAAAACACCATTAGTATCAATAGTCACATCCCTGACATCATCATGCTGAACCTGGCCCTTGAGGAAAAGCAGATGTGGATTATCATATTAACGCTCTCTGATGTGATCATATAAGGAGGATCAAGAAACAATGCAAGCCAACACCCGTCTCGGCACTGAAATATCCAATCTCACCATCCAATTGGCTAATGCCTGAACATTAACTGTGATGTGCCGCTCTCCAAATAGAATATAAGCCAGGCTCAGAGGATTGGCCACTACATTGGCCTTCGTGGGATGATACAATATGGTAATATCATAATCCTTAAGCAACTCAAGCCACCTCCGCTGTCTAAAATTTAGATATTTCTGTTTGAACAGATGCTGAACGTTGTGATGATCCGTATACACCTCACAAGGAACACCATACAAGTAGTGCCTCCAAATCTTTAGAGCATGAACTATAGCTGCTAACTCCAAATCGTGCACATGGTAGTTCTTCTCATGGGGCTTCAACTTACCAGAAACATATGCAATAACTCTACCCTTCTACATAAGTACACATCATATGCCAACTCTCGAGGCATCACAATACACGTTGTTGGAACCTGAAGCTGATGGCAATATCAAAACTGGAGCCGTGGTCAACGTTGTCTTGAGCTTCTGAAAGCTCTCCTCACACTCCTCGGACCACACAAATGGAATACCCTTCTTAGTCAACTTGGTCAAGGGTGATGGAATTGAAGAAAATTCCTGAACAAACCGGCGATAATATCCTGCCAACCTAAGAAAACTATAGATCTTAGTAGCTGAGGTCGGTCTAGGCCAAGTCTGCAGCACCTCTATCTTCTTTGGATCCACATGTATACCATCGCTGGACAAGACGTGTCCCAGAAAAGCCACAGACCCGAGCTAGAACTCATACTTGGGGAACTCTGCATAAATCTTCTCCTCTCTCAACCTCTACAATACTACTCTCAAATGCTAAGCATGCTTCTCCTGGCTATGAGAGTAGACCGGGATGTCATCAATAAACACAATCACAAAGGAGTAAAGATACAGTCGGAACACGATGTTCATCAAATGCATGAACGCAGCTGGGGCATTAGTCAGCCCAAAAGACATAACTAGGAACTCATAATGCCCATATCTCATCGTGAAAGCTGTCTTCATGATATCAGAATCCCTAATCTTTAGTTGGTGATAGCCTGAACGAAGATAAATCTTCGAGAATACCCTCGCTCTCTGGAGCAGATCAAACAAATCATCGTTGCGCGGTAGAGGATACCTGTTCTTCACTATTTCCTTTTTCAGCTACCTGTAATCAATACACATTCTCATTTAGCCATCTTTCTTCTTGAAAAAAATACTGGTGTACCCCATTGTGACACATTCGGGCGAATGAACCCCTTATCTAGAAGTTCCGGAAGCTACTTTTTCAATTCATTCAACTCAGTTGGTACCAAACGATAAGGAGGAATACAGATAGGCTGGGTGCCAGGTACCAGGTCAATACCAAACTCAATATTACTATCTGGCTGCATGCTCAACTGGTCCGATGGAACACACATTCGGAAAATCTCTCACAACATGCACAAAATCAATACAAAGAGTCTCAACTCCAACATCTCTCACAAATGCTAAATATGATAAACATCCTTTCCCAACTATCCGCTGGGCTTTAAGAATGAAATTACCCTACTGGGTTTATAATCAGTCATACCACGCCACTCGTTCCTCTGGATACCTAGCATAGCCAATGCAACTGTCTTGGCATGATAGTGTAGAATAGCGTGGCATAGAGATAGCCAATCCATGCCCGAAATCACATCAAAATCAACCATGCTCAATAGTAGCAAGTCAACTCAGGTCTCCAGACCCATAATAGTAACAAGACATGACCGATACATATGGTCCACAACAATAGTATCGCCCACGGGGTAGATACGTGCATATGTATAGCAAGACACCCTTGGGTCATACCTGAATGATGAGCAAAGTATGAAGATACATCGGACTAAGTTGAACCAGTATCTAACAAGACTGAAGCATCTTGATGATATAGTAAAATAATACCTGTGATGACAACATCCGAGGTAATAGGTTTTGACCGGCCCTGAAGAGCATAGAAATGAGCCTCACCACCTGATCAGCCTCCCTTTCAAGGGCGACCCCTAGATACCTGACCCTCACCCCTAGTTGGTGGGGCGGGTGCTAAAGAAGATGGACCATAAGATGAGCGCTGACCCCTCTGCTGAGACTGACTGCTGCGACGCCGAGGACACTACCTCCGCAAGTACCCAAACTCCCCGCAATCAAATAAACTCCTTGGTGCTAGGTGTCATACCTCCCTTTTATGTTTAATTCTCATATATGCTTTCTCACAATGCCCTGTTTTGGTTTTAATACACCCCGAGAAAGGGATATAATAACCAAAGGGAATGAGTTTTTCTACTTAAAGGACAGTCAGAACGAGATTTATTATTAAATTTCAGAGTCGCCACTTTGGAAAATAATGGTGTCCCAAGTCACCATTTTAATCCCGAACTGAGGAAATTATGACTCTGTTACAGTCCGCGAATCAGAAATCCGGATAAGGAATTCTATTAATCCAGGAGAAGGTGTTAGGCATTCTCTGATTCCGTGGTTCTAGCACGGTTGCTCAATTGTTGTCTATGTTTTATCTAATTTTTATATGTTTCATTTTTTCGTGCTTGGTTAGTATTCTTCTTTGTCATTTTATAAAGAATTGCGATTTCGTGAAAATGTATTTCGAGTCACACCGTACCATTACGCGTGTGAATCTAGTACATTTAAACTCCGTCGAGATTTGGATTTGGGTCACATAAATGTACACACGTATTAGAAATGTATATTTATTACAAATCGTGCCTAAATTATCTTCGTCTTGTTAATTTTGGAAAGACCGTGAAATTCACTAAACGGTTCTTCCGAATCTAAGGTTTTAAATTGAATTTATTTGAGGGCCTCACAATTAAGTATTTGTGGTTTGGTGAGGCACATCTCCATTTTGTTAAGGTCCAATCTTAAATGTACTACATTTTCTATTTTTTGGTTTTTTGTCCTAATATATAACTGTTTCAATTTTATATTTTACAATACTATGTGCACGAGTCCAGGCCATATTTATTATTGGGCCTGGACTTTAGACTGATTCACCAGTCTGCAGTCCAATATAACTGGGTCACTGAAGCCCTGTATCCATTTCTTCCTTTGATTATAGGCTTGATTGCCATTCTATACTGATCAGGGCCTAAATTCGTAACTTGGCCCAGATTTTTCACGTTCAAGGCTAAACAGACAGATATTATCATTTTAACAATATTAGATATAGCAATCCACAATTATAATTTGTATTTAATAGCAACTGATTTTAATGTTTATTAACAGAGCCAGGATAGTGACTTTGCTACTCAATTGACGGAATCCAATACTTAAGTCACTATTATGAAATTAATCATTTCTAATATTTTGTTCAATCAGAGAAGACAATGATTCTAGTTGAAATAAGAAGTTCAAACATATTATCAGATAGCAGAAGTATCAACTGAGATAATATCATACAATTTTCAAATTCAGAAGCTACTTATGCTTTTAGCATTAACCAATTCGAGTTCAAAACTGGATTCATAAAACGTCTAGGCGTTTGTACTTAAAGTCCAATTTATAATAGTTTCAGATTCACATGGTTTAATTGTGATCTTACCGGTTTTATCCTTATTCATGTCACCATCATTATTACTAAGTTTGAGGTATAGAATCTAATCTAATGATTATTACAACCCAGTCCTAATAGAACTATAGCAGTCTAGAATTAAACGACATAATGAAAAGTATTCCCTTGTTATCCAGGTGGGCGCCTGAGTGCAAAAATTAAAAATGTATAAAAGTATTCCCTTGTTATCCAGGTGAGCGCCTGAGTGCAAAAATTAAAAGTACGGAAAAGTATTCCCTTGTTATCTAGGTGGGTGCCTGAGTGCAAAAATTAAATATGCGGAAAAATATTCCCTTGTTATCCAGGTGGGCGCCTAAGTGCAACAATTAAAAGTGTAGAAAAGTATTCCCTTATTATCCAGGTGGGCGCCTGGGTGCAAAAATTAAAAGTGCAGAAAAGTATTCCCTTGTTATCCAGGCAAGTGCCTGAGTGCTAAAATTAAAAATGAAGAAACGTATTCCATTGTTATCCAGGTGGGCGCCTGAGTGCAAAAATTTAAAAGTGCAGAAAAGTATTCCCTTGTTATCCAGATGGGCGCCTGAGTGCAAAAATTAAAGATGCAGAAAAGTATTCCCTTGTTATCTAGGTGGGCGCGTATGTACAAACATTAAAATTGCGGAAACGTATTTCCTTGTTATCCAAGTGAGCGCCCAAGTGCAAAAATTTAAAAGTACGGAAAAGTATTCCCTTGTTATGCAGGTGGGCGCCTAAGTGCAAAAATTAAAAATGTCGAAAAGTATTCCCTTGTTATCCAGGTGGGCGCCAGAGTGCAAAAATTAAAAGTGCGGAAAAAGTATTCCCTTGTTATCAAGGTGGGCGCCTGAGTGCTGAAATTAAAAGTGTAGAAAAGTATTCCTTTGTTATCCAGGTGGGCGCGTGAGTTCAAAAATTAAAAATGCAGAAAAGTATTCCCTTGTTATCCATGTGGGACCGTGAGTGTAAGAATTAAAAATGTAGGAAAGTATTCTTTTGTTATCCAGATGGTGCCTGAGTGCAAAAATTAAAAATGCAGAAAAATATTCCATTGTTATCCTGGTGGGCCCCTGAGTGACAAAATGAAAAGTGCAGAAAGTATTCATTTGTTAACCAGGTGGGCGCCAGAGTGCAAAAATTAAGAGTGCGGAAAAGTATTCCCTTGTTATCCAGGTGGGCGCCTAAGTGCAAAAATTAAAAATGCAGAAAGGTATTCCCTTATTATCCTGGTGGGCAGCTGAGTGCAAAAATTAAAAATGTAGAAAAGTATTCCCTTTTTATCAAGGTGGGTGCTTGAGTACAAAAATTTAAAAGTGCGGAAAAGTATTCCCTTGTTATCCAGGTGGGCGCCTGAGAGCAAAAATTAAAAATACAGAAAAGTATTCCCATGTTATCCAGGTGGGCGCCTGAGTACAAAAATTAAAATTGCGGAAACGTATTTCCCTTGTTATCCATGTGGGCGCCTGAGTGCAAAAATTTAAAAGTGCTGAAAAGTATTCCCCTGTTATCTAGGTCGGTGCCTGAGTGCAAAAATTAAAAATGTAGAAAAGTATTCCCTTGTTATCCAGGTGGGCGCTTGAGTGCAAAAATTAAGAGTGCGGAAAAGTATTTCCTTGTTATCCAGGTGGGCGTCTGAGTGGAAAAATTAAAAATGTAGAAAAGTATTCCTTTGTTATCCACGTGGGCGCCTTAGTGCAAAAATTGAAAATGCAGAAAAGTATTCCGTTGTTATCCAGGTGGGCGCTTGAGTGCAAAATCTAAAAGTGCAGAAAAGTATTCCCTTGTTATTCCCTACTATTTATGTCACTATCATTATTACTAAGTTTGAGGTATAGAATCTAATCTATTGATTATTACAACCCAATCCTAATAGAATTACAAAAGTCTAGAATTAAACTACATAATAAAATGATCAAACACAACTGATTATGCTAAAACATGAATAACTTTTGTTTCTTCAACAACCACATATACAGCTCCAGGTCATAGTAGTGTGTACCTGATTCAAACACAAATTGTTGAGTTCTAGGCTTTGTAGAAGAAGGAAAATTAGCAACAACAACGATGAAAAGCAACAGTAAACAGGAAGGCATCAACACAGCAAAAATTCCCAAAATCCAGCAGGTAAACCAGCAAATAACTCTAGCAAATTGAAAACCCAGCAAAGTTGAATCAAACAAGCAGAGAAACAACCAGCAGGGATTCCCAAAAATAATACTCGAACTATCAACTAGGTAGAAGACCAGTAGATTTTAGTATAGAAGTTTATTAGTAATTCTAAATACTCTCTCAAATTTTCCTAGAATATGAACACTAAAAGTCTGAACCCTCTCGAAAATCTGGAACGTCTAAAAATTGGAACCCTTAATTTAGGCCTACGACAACCTATTTATAGAGTGAATTTGGAGGGAATTTTAAATTAAATAATTATATTTCCCACCCCAACTCTTTTTCAATTATTTCAGTTAAGTATATGGTATTTTTAACGAAAATGCACTTGAACCCATGCTAGAAGGTTAGGTTGTTCCTTATTGTTCAATTGGGCGGAATTGACTTAGTTTCCCTCACTTGCTAAGATTTATTACATATCTACCTTTTAAATATGCCTAGTTTACCCTTTATTATTCATATATTTTCAGTAAAACCAAGCCTCAATGTCATTTATGCCCCCATTATTTCCATATTAATCTCAGAAATACAAATTCCCATTTCCCTTTTACCCCTTACACTTAACAGTATTTACCCGACCTACCTTTACATTTGTTAATACCTAGGGTAATTAATATTGTTTAAATTATAACCCCTGAGACCTGACTTTATATTATAGCCAATTTCAGACTAAGTAAACCCTTTCAAGGTTAACCACTTTAAAAAAATAGCCACAAATGAGTTTATAAGTCAAAAATTATACTATGTTGCAATAATAGCGACAATAAACATTTGCACATATAACCCAAGTATGGCTAAGTACTCAGAAGTTCAGAAGAACAAACATATAAATCGTATTACAAAAATAGGCAGTTTTATCTAGTCTTGCACATATAGCCCCAATTACACTAATTTCAAAATTAATCAGAATTCAGAGAAACAAGTTGATAATGGTTGAATCCTAATTAATCAAAACCCTAGTCGAGATAGGATCTATTGAACAAGAACATAAACAACTAACAACATGCGATTTAATAGATAGCATCAATTAGAACCCCAAGACAACTTAATCGATTTCAAACATGTACATGCAATAGATTCGGGTTTTTTGATAAATAAGAACACGAAAGAGTAAAGCACAGAACAAAGGTGGGTTCAGGGTACTTAGCTTTTCGGGGTTTCTTATTTTTCCTTTCTTTTTCTTTTCTTTCTTTCTTCTTTTCTTTCTTTCTTATTTTCTTTCTTGTTTTTTGAGTGTTTCGGAGACTTTGATGATAGATCTTCCAGGCAGACTCTTGGAAGTCTGGTTTTGGTGTGAAAGGGGGTATTTGGAGACCCTGGTTATGGTTTTGAGACAATTTAGTTTTGGGTGTCCGCCGGAGTAGGGTTTCGGCAACACACTTTTTGATATTCGAAGAGTTTGGGTTTAATTTAAAGGATGATACTTGGGTGGGGTGAAAAAGGATTTTATGGCGGTTCTGGGGTGTTAAGGTGGGAGGCTGACTCATAGTTAGGGTGGTCGCCGGCTAGGGTTCCGGCGACCGGAGTTTCAAGAACTGGGAGAGATGATGGGTATTTGGACGAGGTTAATGGGGTAGGTGTTTAGAGGAAGAAGGAAGGGTGTTCAGGGTGATGGCCTGAGTCGGAGAAAATGAATAGAGGCAGAACACTGGTAGGGTTCCGGTGGTCTATGAGAGGAGGAGTGGAATATAGAGGCGGCTAGGGTTTGCGTCTGTCAGAGAAGGGTGTATAATGATATGAATTGAATGGGGGAGGGGGAGATATATACTAAGCCTATGTCATTAGATAGTAGCCGTTACATTAGCTGAGATGAACGGCCAGGATCACTTTGGCCTTGGAACGACGATATTTGATTTAAGTGTACCCTTACTCCTGTCCTTTAGATTATATTTTTAGACGGCTGTGATTTAATTAATAAAGTGACGCCGTTTGGTTCATGTGTGACTCTGATTGTATCCGTTAGATTAATTAAATGAACGATTGTCATTTCTTCCTCATACATCATCATTTAATTCACATGGAAACCACCTTATTAGGTTCGTTGATTGATTGCATCAACGGTCCAGATTTGTTACGTGATACGGCGTCATTTGGCTTATGTATAGGCAAACCTGGTAATTTAATTTTGGGCCTGGTCTTTGGATGTTGTTTTTGGGCTAATTATTTCGTGTATTTGGCCCAAATACACCTTGTATTTTGTATCTTCTTGTATTTATCCTATTTTTGTATTTCCAAATTGTATTTATTTCTTTAATTTCTATATTTTCCTTTGTATTATAGACTTAATTTCCTTGTATATTTTTATACTAATGTATTTTTCTTTGGTTTTCAAATTTTGGATTTTTTCCTTGATTTTCAAATTTCCTAGTAATTGCCTTACATTTTTTGATATTTTCCAATTAATTTCATTTTGTATTTCATTTCATATTTCTTTCAACAATTACACACACACACACTGATACTTTCTATAAAATAATCAAACCAATTGCGATCAAAATTATTTTTGTATTTTTATTTTGGAAGTAATTGCTTGGGGAAAAATCACATGCTCACAGCTGCCCCTCTTTGCACGGGAATACGAAGAGTTTTAGTGCAATGACAAGAGAGCAGTAATGAGGGATTTTTGCCCACTCTAATATTCCGTATGAAGCATTTTTTGAAAGTTTTGACCGCATCCAGCTTCAAGGATTGCCTACATATCTTGGGCTATACAAGAATCAGGTCAGTGTAGTTCGGGAATATCTGGTGGTTGAAACTACCGGAAAGCTTGTTGCTCTGTTGCTGTTGCTTTCATTATTAACTGCTAATCTCCTTATTACATCATGGCAAAAAGAAAAAGCAAAAACTAAGTTCTATGTTTTACAGATTCCTATTTATATCTTCTGCTTGCTTCTTGTTCTTTCATTTAGATTTTCCATTCTTCGAGGAACCTTCTGTGACGACCCGTCCCGTCGTCACGGGAATTACCATCCCGTTATGTTTTAATTACATGTTTTATCCTTCTATATCAGTGTTAGAGTCTATCTGGTGAGTTAGGAGTGATTTGGATTGAAAATGAGGCATATAGCCTTTTAGAAGGAAACTTGAATGAGGAAAGTCAACCCGGAGTTGACTATTTGGTTCGAGGGCTCGGAATTGAATTTTGATGATTCGGTTAGTTCCGGGAGGTCATTTATGACTTAGGGGAGCGATCGGAATTGAATTTAGAGGCCCGGTGTAGAAATAGGCTTGAATTGGCTAAGGTTGAATTTTGGCGAAATCCAATCGGTAGGTGAGATTTTGATCCGGGGGTCGGAATGGAATTCCGACAGTTGCAGTAGCCCCGTTAGTAGATTTTGGATGTGCTTGTAAAATTTCAGGTCATTCGGGCATCGTTTAGTCGGGTTTTTGATTGATTGTGTAATTCGGAATGTTTTAAGGAATTCAGGCTTGAATTCGATGTGAATTATGGGTTTTGATGTTGTTAGACGTGTTTTGAGGATTGGAGCAAGTTCGAATAAAGTATTAGGATGTGTTGGTGTGTTTGGATGAGGTCCCGGGGGCCTCGGGGTGTTTTCGGATGGCTAAACGGTAGAAAATGTGGAAAATTGCAGGTTTGGAATTCTGGTTCTGTTGTTTTCGCTCCTGCGGAAATGGGGGCGCAGGAGCGAGTCCACAGAAGCGGATACAGGAGCGCAGAAGCGCTGTTGATCGTGGAAGCGGAGTTTCGCCCGCAGGAACGGCACCGCTGGTGCGGAAAGTGAGCCGCAGAAGCGGAATTTGGCCGGCTAGGCCTGGAAACGCAGAAGCGACCCTCTGGTCGCGGATACGGGCTCACAGAAGCGGAATTGACCGGCTAGGCCTGGAATCGCAGAAGCGACCATCTGGTCGCGGATACGGACTCGCAGGAGCGGAATTCTATCCGCAGAAGCGAAAATCGCAGTGAGTTAATTGTATCGAAGTTAGAAAATTTCAGAAACATTTCACACATTTGGGTCTCGGCTTAAGGAGGCAATTTGGGTGATTTTGAAGAGAAACTCAAGGGAAATAATCAGGTAATCAACTATGGACTTAAACTATGATTAATATTGATAATATTATGCAATTATATCATGAAAATGGAGGAATTTGAGGTGATTCATGGAAGATTTAACCCTAGGCTTGAACTTTAGAAAATCAAGGTTTTGAATGGGCAAATGGAGTCCGAATTTGGTAAAAATTGATATGCTTAGACTCGTATTGAGATGAGGGTTCCGAATATGTGACTTTTGTAATTTTTCGAGAAGCGTACCGAAAGTCGGGTTTTGACAACTTTGGGAATTTTGATGTAAATTGAGTCGTATTGATTGGGTGTCGTTCCATTGGCCTAATTTGTTGTGTTTCTACTGTATTTGATCGGATTCTACGCGTGCGGAGCTTGATTCTCGTGGCAAGGGCATTGCGGAGTAGTCGTCGCGCCGTATTGAGGTGAGTAATAGATGTGGGTGATGACCAGCGGGTTCGAAACCCCGGTATACCACTTTGTGACGCTGTATAGCGACGAGACACGTACTCTCATGTGAGTGCGGGGTCGATTGTGATTGGGGACTATGGCTTAGTCTGACTTGCTGATATTGTGTTATGATATTAGGCTATTCATGAGCCGTCGAACCTCCTTCTTGGATGGTTGCATATTATACTGTGATATTGGCTACTCTTGAGCCGTTGAACCCCCTTCTTGGGTGGTTGAGTATACTTGTGGGCCGTGAGCCGGTTATTGGATCCCGCGAGGATCGTTATCATTGTCTTATCATATTGACATGTTAGTTACTACCAATCCGTAGCTGTTTTTGTTATTATGCTATTTCCAATCTCTGGAACTTGACATTACTGTTTTCAACTGAAAAATGATAAAAGATGTTTTCAAATCTACTTTTGAGCTTGCGAGGCTGTATTTTCATATTAGCTGACTGGTAGTGGATCGGGATTTGTGCCGCAGCGGTATGTATGTTGGATCTGACTGCACGCCGCAGTGATATTGTGCTTGGGCTGTAGGAGCCCCTCCAGATTCTGAACCCCCACAGTGAGCACGGGTACCCAAATTGGATCGGGCTACGCTTCGTAGCGGTCATATCATGCATTGCATTGTATTTAGCTACATCTGCTGGCTGTTATACTGTTTTGCTGGTACTTTTTGGTACAGGTACAGTTGATATTGATTCTGTGACAGGGTATTTGATTACAACTTTACATAGTGCTTTATTGCGGATTTTTTATCTGCGCTGTCTTACCCTTGTTTATTACCACTGAGTCTGGCAGTACTCATTTTACTCCCTGCACCTTGTGTGCAGATCCAGGTACCTCTCAGCAGTGATCTAGTAGCTGTGCGAGGCGACATTTGTGGATATTCGAGGTAGCTGCAGAGTCCGCAGGACCCGATATTCCTTCTTATCGTCTCTTGATTTTGTATTGACTTTTCTTTCCGCACTTGGTATCTTGTAAACCTTTATACACTCATGTTCAATAGAGGCTCATGAATCTTGACCCTTCGGTCTATGGGAGTTGATGTATTATGGGACTTGGTTCCCCGTTTTCGTTATATGTATCGCTGTTGCTTCGTGAATTAATATGCTTAAATGGGCTAAAGAGAGCTTCTAGCTCCGTTGTTGATATTGATTGGTCAGGCTGGCTTAGCAATGTGTTGGGCGCCATCACGACCAGATTTGGGGTCGTGACAAGTTGGTATCAGAGCCTAGGTTTACTAGGCCTCATGAGTCTTGAGCCGGTTAGTAGAGTCTTGTGGATCGGTACAGGGACGCCCATACTTATCCTCGGGAAGCTGCGAACCTTTAGGAAACACTTCACATTTCTTGGAATTCTTATCGTGCGTACTTGATTCAGCTTGAGATACTGAACTTCTATATTCTATTCTCTCGCAGATGGCGAGAACGCGAGCATCAGGACGAGGTGGACGACCTCCATTGCAACATGTTAGAGGCCGTGGGCGCGGTCGTGCTAGAAGTAGAGGTAGGGCAGCTAAGGCAGTGCCAGCTGACCCGCCTGTTGTACCAGTTCAGGAGCAGCCCCCAGTGGTTGATTCTCCAGCAGCCCCAGTTCAGGGCCAGACTATATCTATTGCTATTCCTGGTCTTCAGGAGACTCTTGCTCAGATATTAGCGGTGTGTTCCAGTTAGGCTCAGGTAGTCTCAGCTACTGCTACTGCAGCGACATCTCAGACAGGGGGCGGTCAGCAGACCCCCGCAGCTCGCACACCTGACCCGGTTGTTCAGGGACTTCAGACGCCAGAGGCGGTCCCCGCTCAGGTCGTTGCACCAGTTATTCCTCCAGCTGCACCAGCTCCAACTGCAAAGCATATGGTTCAGGTTATGCCCGATGAAGAGCAGCGTCGTCTTGCGAGATTTGGTAGACTTCAGCCACCCCATTTCAGTGGCGTTGAGGGCGAGGATGCCCAGGGTTTCTTGGACAAGTGTCAGAGGATGTTGCGGACGGCTGGTATTCTTGAGTCCAGCGGAGTTTCATTTACTACCATTCAGTTCACTAGTCCCGCATTTGATTGGTGGGAAGTGTTTGAGAGGCATAGGCCTGCAGGAGCAGCACCTCTCACATGGCAGCAGTTCTCTACTCTCTTTCTAGAGAAATATGTACCTCGGTCTCGTCGCGAGGAGCTACGTCGCCGGTTCGAGTGGTTGATTCAGGGCGACATGTCTGTGACTCAGTATGAGCTTAGATTCACTCAGTTGGCTAGGCATGCCACATGGATGATCCCCACTGAGAGGGAGAGGATTAGGAGGTTCATTGATGGCCTCAACTACTCCATCCGCATTCTTTTGACCAGAGAGAGAGTTCTATCATCATCATTTGAGCAGGTTGTGGATATGGCACGCTCCATCGAGGCGGATCGTCGCCGAGAGAGGGAGGAGTGGGAGGCCAAGAGGCCTCGTGGTTCCGGTAGCTTCAGTGATGCTCTATCTAGAGGGCATTTTCAGTAGGGCAGAGGTCGCTCATCTAGACCTTCCCATTCAGGCCGCCCTGAGCAGAGCGGAGGTTCTTCTGGTCGTGGTCGACAGGGATTCCAGCAGGGTCAGTCATCACTTAGTGCCCTTCCAGCCCAGAGTGCAGCACCTACTTCTTCAGCCCAGGGTTCTTCTGCGGCGAGGGGTTCCCTTCAGTCCCCTTCTCCAGCACCGGGTGCATGTTATGAGTGTGGTGAGTTTGGCCACATGAGGAGACAGTGCCCTCGACTCCGTAGGGACAGGACTCAGCAGAGGGATCAGCCCTCATCTTCAGCACCATCTCAGTCTAGTAGAGGTGGAGGTCAGTCTTCTCGTGGTCACCCTAGGGGCGAAGAGAGATCCGGTGGAGGCCGGCGCGATTCTATGCACTTCCGGACAGGCGTGATGCGATTGCCTCCGATGCGGTGATTACAGGTATCATTTCTGTCTGTCACATAGATGCCTCTGTTCTATTTGACCAGGGTCCACATATTCTTACGTGTCCTCTTATTTTGCACATCATTTGGGTGCGACTCGTGGTAGTCTTGATTTACATGTTCATGTATCCACCCCCGTGGGTGATACGATTATTGTGGATCATGTCTATAGATCCTGTGTTATATCTATTGGGGGTCTGGAGACCCAGGCAGATTTGTTATTGTTGGGGATGGTGGACTTTGATGTTATATTGGGTATAGACTGGTTGTCTCCGTACCATGCTATATTGGACTGTCATGCTAAGACAGTTACGTTGGCCATTCCTGGTATTTCTCAGATTGAGTGGCGGGGTTCGACTGATTTCGTCCCTAGCCGTGTAATTTCGTTCTTAAAAGCTCAGAAGATGGTTGAAAAAGGGTGTTTATCGTACTTAGCTTTTGTGAGAGATGTGGGAGCTGAGTCTCCTAGCATTTATTCTGTACCTGTTGTGAGGGACTTTCTAGATGTATTTCCCTCAGACCTGCCGGGCATGCCGCCGGACAGGGATATTGATTTTGGCATTGACTTGGTGCCAGGCACTCAGCCCATATCCATTCCTCCTTACCGGATGGCACCAGCTGAGTTGAAAGAACTGAAAGAGCAGCTTCAAGAGCTTCTGGATAAGGGTTTCATCCGTCCTAGTGTGTCCCCGTGGGGTGCGCCGATGTTATTTGTTAAAAAGAAAGATGGTTCCATGCGAATGTGTATTGATTATAGGCAATTGAACAAAGTGACAGTGAAGAACAAGTACCCTCTACCACGCATAGATGATTTGTTTGATCAGTTACAGGGTGCGAGGGTGTTTTCTAAGATTGATCTTCGTTCGGGCTATCATCAGCTGAAGATCAGGGACTCGGATATTATGAAGACTGCATTCAGGACCCAATATGGTCACTATGAGTTTCTTGTGATGTCTTTTGGGCTGACCAATGCCCCAGCAGCATTTATGCATCTGATGAACAGTGTGTTCAGGCCTTATTTGGATTCATTTATGATTGTATTCAATGATGACATTCTAGTCTACTCCCGTAGTCAAAAGGAGCATGCTCAGCATTTGAGTATTGTGTTGCAAAGATTGAGGGAGGAGAAGCTATATGCTAAATTCTCCAAGTGCGAGTTTTGGCTCGAGTCCGTAGCATTTCTGGGGCATGTGGTGTCTCATGATGGTATTCAGGTTGATCCGAAAAAGATAGAGGCGGTGCAGAGTTGGCCTAGACCGTCCTCAGCTACAGAGATTAGGAGTTTTCTTGGCTTGGCGGGATATTATCGCCGGTTTGTTCGGGGATTTTCATCCATTGCTTCTTCATTGACTAAATTGACCCAGAAGGGTGCACCATTCGTGTGGTCGGATGAGTGCGAGGAGAGCTTTCAGAAGCTCAAGACAGCTTTGACCACAACTCCAGTGTTAGTATTGCCATCAACTTCAGGTTCATATACCGTTTATTGTGATGCCTCAAGAGTGGGGATAGGTTGTGTATTGATGCAGGAAGGTAAGGTGATCGCTATGCTTCTCGGCAGTTGAAGCCACATGAGAAGAACTATCCTGTTCATGATTTGGAGCTAGCCGCCATTGTTCATGCATTGAAGATTTGGATGCACTATTTGTACGGTGTGTCTTGTGAGGTGTATACCGACCATCGTAGTCTCCAGCACTTGTTCAAACAAAAAGACCTTAATTTGAGACAGCGGAGATGGCTTGAGTTGCTGAAGGATTATGACATTACTATATTATATCATCTGGGGAAGGATAATGTGGTGGCCGATGCTTTGAGCCGGAAGGCGGTCATTATGGGGAGCTTGGCATGTATTCCAGCTGAGGAGAGGCCATTTGCTCATGATGTTCAGGTGCTAGCCAATCGGCTAGTAAGGTTAGATATTTCGGAGCCCGGTCGGGTATTGGCTTGTGTTGTATCTCGGTCATTTCTATATGATCGTATTCGTGAGTGCCAGTATGATGATCCACATTTGGCTGTCCTTAGGGACAGAGTTCAGCATGATGATGCTAGAGATGTCACCATTGGTAGTGATGGCGTATTGAGGATGCAGGGCCGGATATGTGTGCCCAATGTTGATGGCCTTCGTGAGTTAATTCTGGAGGAGGCCCAAAGCTCGCGGTATTCTATCCATCCAGGAGCCGCGAAGATGTATCAAGATTTGAAACATCACTATTGATGGAGAAAGATGAAAATGGACATTGTCAGACATGTAGCACGATGCGTCAACTGTCAGTAGGTTAAGTACGAGCATTAGAGGCCCGGTGGTGTATTTCAGCGCATTGATATTCCTGAGTGGAAATGGGAGAGGATCACTATGGACTTTGTTACTGGACTCCCACGGACGGCGAGGAAGTTTGATTCTGTGTGGGTGATTGTGGATAGACTGACCAAGTCAGCTCACTTCATTCCAGCTAGCTAGTACTACCTACTCATCGGAGCGGTTGGCGGCGATCTTTATTCGAGAGATTTTCCGGTTGCATGGAGTCCCGGTGTCTATCATATCCGACAAGGGTACTCAGTTCACTTCTCAGTTTTGGAGAGCATTTCAGCGAGAGATGGGTACGCGGGTTGAGTTGAGTACAGCATTTCACCCCCAGACAGACGGGCAGTCTGAGCGCACTATTCAGATTCTGGAGGATATGTTGCGAGCTTGTGTGATTGACTTTGGTGGTTCGTGGGATGAGTTCTTACCACTTGCTGAGTTTGCCTACAACAACAGTTATCAGTCGAGTATTCAGATGGCCCCGTATGAGGCATTGTATGGCAGACGGTGTAGATCCCCCGTGGGATGGTTTGAGCCTGGTGAGGATAGGTTGATAGGGACCGAGTTAGTCCAGGATGCTCTGGATAGAGCAAAGTTGATCCAGGAGAGGCTTCGTACAGCACAGTCTCGTCAGAAGAGTTATGCGGACCGTAGAGTTCGAGAGTTGTCTTTCATGGTTGGTGACAGAGTATTTTTGAAGGTTTCACCTATGAATGGTGTCATGAGGTTCGGGAAGAAAGGGAAGTTGAGTCCCAGGTACATTGGTCCTTTTGAGATACTTAAGAGAGTTGGAGAGGTGGCATATGAGTTGGCCTTGTCGCCCAGCTTATCCAGCATTCATCCAGTATTCCATGTATCTATGCTCCGGAAGTGCATTGGAGATCCGTCTCATGTTTTAGACTTCAGTACCATTCAACTTGATGGTGATCTATCCTATGATGTGGAGCCTATTGCTATTTTGGGTCGTCAGGTGAGAAAATTGAGGTCTAAGGAGATTGCATCAGTTAAAATTCAGTGGAGAGGTCGACCCGTGGAGGAGGCCACTAGGGAGATCGAGCGGGAGATGCGGAGCAGATATCCTCACTTGTTTGAGACTTCAGGTATGTTTCTTGACCCGCTCGAGGACGAGCGTTTGCTTAAGAGGGGGAGAATGTGACGACCCGTCCCGTCGTCATGGGAATTACCACCCCGTTATGTTGTAATTACATGTTTTATGCTTTTATATCTGTGTTAGAGTCTATCTGGTGAGTTAGGAGTGATTTGGATTGAAAATGAGGCATATAGCCTTTTAGAAGGAAACTTGAATGAGGAAAGTCAACCCGTAGTTGACTATTCAGTTAGAGGGCTCGGAATTGAATTCTAATGATTCGGTTAGTTCCGGGAGGTCATTTATGACTTAGGGGAGCGATCGGAATTGAATTTGGAGGCCCGGTGTAGAAATAGGCTTGAATTGGCTAAGGTTGAATTTTGGCGAAATCCAATCGGTAGGTGAGATTTTGATCTGGGGTTCGGAATGGAATTCTGAAAGTTGCAGTAGCTCCGTTAGGAGATTTTGGATGTGCCTGTAAAATTTCAGGTCATTCGGGCATCGTTTAGTCGGGTTTTTGATTGATTGTGTAATTCGGAATGTTTTATGGAATTCGGGCTTGAATTCGATGTGAATTATGGGTTTTGATGTTGTTAGACGTGTTTTGAGGATTGGAGCAAGTTCGAATAAAGTATTAGGATGTGTTGGTGTGTTTGGATGAGGTCCCGGGGCCTCGGGGTGTTTTCGGATGGCTAAACGGGAGAAAATGTGGAAAATTGCAGGTTTGGGATTCTGGTTCTGTTGTTTTCGCTCCTGCGGAAATGGGGGCGCAAGAGCGAGTCCGAAGAAGCGGATACAGTAGCGCAGAAGCGCTGTTGATCGGGGAAGCAGAGTTTCGCCCGCAGGAGCGGCACCGCTGGTGCGGAAAGTGAGCCGCAGAAGCGAAATTTGGCCGACTAGGCCTGGAAACGCAGAAGCGACCCTCTGGTCGCGGATACGGGCTCGCAGGAGCGGACTCCTGTCCGCAGAAGCGGAAAGGACCGCAGAGGCGGAGGGTATTCCGCAGAAGCGGTTCCGCAGGGGCGGAAAATGGTCCGCAGAAGCGAAAATCGCAGTGAGTTAAGTGTATCAGAAGTTAGAAAATTTCAGAAACATTTCACACATTTGGGTCTCGGCTTAAGGAGGCGATTTGGACGATTTTGAAGAGAAACTCAAGGGAAATCATCAGGTAATCAACTATGGACTTAAACTATGATTAGTATTGATAATATTATGCAATTATATCATGAAAATGGAGGAATTCGAGGTGATTCATGGAAGATTTAACCCTAGGCTTGAACTTTAGAAAATCATGGTTTTGAATGGGCAAATGGAGTCCGAATTTGGTAAAAATTGATATGCTTAGACTCGTATTGAGATGAGGGTTCCGAATATGTGACTTTTGTAATTTTTCGAGAAGCGTACCGAAAGTCGGGTTTTGATAACTTTGGGAATTTTGATGTAAATTGAGTCGTATTGATTGGGTGTCGTTCCATTGGCCTAATTTGTTGTGTTTCTACTGTATTTGACCAGATTCTACGTGTGCGGAGCTTGATTCTCGTGTCAAGGGCGTTGCGGAGTAGTCGTCGCGCCGTATTGAGGTGAGTAATAGATGTGGGTGATGACCAGCGGGTTCGAAACCCCGGTATACCACTTTGTGACGCTGTATAGCAGCGAAACACGAAAACCGTGCGGGCTAGGCCCAAAGCGGACAATATATGCACAGTGGTGGGCCGGGTCGTTACATTATGATATTAGGCTATTCATGAGCCGTCGAACCTCCTTCTCGGATTGTTGCATATTATACTGTGATATTGGCTACTCTTGAGCCGTTGAACCCCCTTCTTGGGTGGTTGAGTATACTTGTGGGCCGTGAGCCGGTTATTGGATCCCGCGAGGATCGTTATCATTGTCTTATCATATTGACATGTTAGTTACTACCAGACCGTAGCTATTTCTGTTATCATGCTATTTCCAATCTCTGGAACTTGACATTACTGTTTTCAACTGAAAAATGATAAAAGATGTTTTCAAATCTACTTTTGAGCCTGCGAGGCTGTATTTGCATATTAGCTGACTGGTAGTGGATCGGGCTGCGCGCCGCAGCGGTATATATGTTGGATCGGACTGCACGCCGCAGTGATATTGTGCTTGGGCTGTAGGAGCCCCTCCGGAGTCTGAACCCCACAGTGAGCACGGGTACCCAAATTAGATCGGGCTACGCGCCATAGCGGTCATATCATGCATTGCATTGCATTTAGCTACATCTGCTGGTTGTTATACTATTTTGCTGGTACTTATTGGTACAGGTACAGTTGATATTGATTCTGTGACAGGGTATTTGATTACAGCTTTACATAGTGCTTTATTGCGGATTTCTTATCTGCGTTGTCTTACCCTTGTTTATTACCACCGAGTCTGGCAGTACTCATTTTACTCCCTGCACCTTGTGTGCAGATCCAGGTACCTCTCAGCAGTGATCCAGTAGCTGTGCGAGGCGACATTTGTGGATATTCGAGGTAGCTGCAGAGTCCGCAGGACCCGATATTCCTTCTTATCGTCTCTTGATTTTGTATTGACTTTTCTTTCCGCACTTGGTATCTTGTAAATGTTTATACACTCATGTTCAGAGTAGAGGCTCATGACTCTTGACCCTTCGGTCTGTGGGAGATGATGTATTATGGGACTTGGTTCCCCGTTTTCGTTATATGTATCGTTGTTGCTTCGTGAATTAATATGCTTAAATGGGCTAAAGAGAGCTTCTAGCTCCGTTGTTGGTATTGATTGGTCAGGCTGGCTTAGCAATGTGCTGGGCGCCATCACGACCAGATTTGGGGTCGTGACACCTTCTTGCTTGCAACTTGCTTCAGCCATGCAACTTCAAAATGTATTACCTTGTTCTTCAGGTGGGCGCATGCTTACTACACATATAAGAAAAAACTTTCTGCCCCAGTATGGGGCTTAGAATCTATCATGCTATTAATTATTAGATAAAAAAAAATTATTTTGCGAAAAATATTCCCTTGTTATACAGGTGGGCACCTGAGTGAAAAAAATGAAAAGTGCAGAAAAATATTCCGAAGTTATCCAGGTGGGCGCATGAGTGCAAAGATTAAAAATGCAGAAAAGTATTCCCTTGTTATCCAGGTGGGCGCCTGTGTGCAAGAATTAAAAATGCAGAAAAGCATTCCCTTGTTATCCAGGTGGGCGCCTGATTGCAAAAATTAAAAGTGCACAAAAGTATTCCTTTGTTATACTGGTGGGCACCTGAGTGCAAAAATTAAAAATGCTGAAAAGTATTACCAACTTATCCATGTGGGCGCCTGATGGCAAAAATTAAAAATGCAGAAAAGTATTCCCATGTTAACCAGGTGGGCGGCTGAATGCAAAAATTAAAAATGCAGAAAAATATTCTATTGTTATCTAGGTGGGCGCCTGAGTGCCAAAATTAAAAGTGCATAAAAGTATTCCCTTGTTATCCAGGTGGGAGCCTGAGCGCAAAATTTAAAAGTGCAGAAAGGTATTCACTTGTTATCTAGGTGGGCGCCTGAGTGCAAAAATTAAAAGTGCAGAAAAGTATTCCCTTTTTTTCCAGGTGGGCGCCTAAGTGCAAAAATTAAAAATACAGAATAGTATTCCCTTGTTATCCAGGTGGGAGCTTGAGTGAAAAAATATAAAAGTGCGGAAAAGTATTCCCTTGTTATCCAAGTGGGCACCTGAGTGCAAAAATTAAAAATGCAGAAAAGTATTCCCTTGTTATCCAGGTGGGCGCCTGAGTACAAAACTTAAAATTGCAGAAACGTATTCCTTTGTTATCCAAGTGGGCGCCTGAATGCAAAAATTTAAAAGTGCGAAAAAGTATTCCCTTGTTATCCAGGTTGGCGCCTGAGTGCAAAAACTAAAAATGTAGAAAAGTATTCCCTTGTTATCCAGGTGGACGCTTTAGTGCAAAAATTAAAAGTGCGAAAAGTATTCCCTTGTTATGCAGGTGGGCGCCTGAGTGCAAAAATTAAAAGTGCAGAAAAGTATTCCTTTGTTATCCAGGTGGGCGCCTGAGTGCAAAAATTAAAAATGCAGAAAACTATTCCCTTGTTATCCAGGTGGGCGCCTGAGTGCAAAATCTAAAACTGCAGAAAAGTATTTCCTTGTTATCTAGGTGTGCGCCTGAGTGCAAACATTAAAAATGACGAAAAGTACTCCCTTGTTATCCAAGTGGGCGCCTGAGTGCAAAAATTAAAAGTGCGGAAAAGTATTCCCTTGTTATCTAGGTGGGCGCCTGGGTACAGAAATTAAAAATGCAGAAAAGTATATCCTTGTTTTCTAGGTGGGCGCCTGAGAGCAAAAATTAAGAATACAGAAAAGTATTCCCTCTTTATCTAGGTGGGGTGCCTGAGTGCAAAAATTAAAAGTGCATAAAAGTATTCCTTTGTTATCCAGGTGGGCGCCTGAGTGCAAATATTAAAAATATAGAAATGCATTCCCTTGTTATCCAGGAGGGCGCTTGAGTGCAAAAATTAAAAGTGCGAAAAGGTATTCCCTTGATATCTAGGTGGGCTCCTGAGTGCAAAAATATAAAAGTGCAGAAAAGTATTCCCTTGTTATCCAGGTGGGCACCTGAGTGCAAATATTAAAAATGCAGAAAAATATTCCCTTGTTATCCAGGTGGGCGCATGAGTGCAAAAATTAAAAATGCAGAAATTCTGTTCCAGTTTGATAACTGGGTGTAACATTTTCGACTTTAAAAATAAAAGGTAATACCTCCCTTATTGTTCAGGTAGGTTCCTGATTACCGACCTTTCCATCATGGATTCTTTCCTCCATTGTTACTTCTTTTGATTGTTTCTCCCTTATTTTTCAGGTGGATGCCTGGTTTTGCCAAACATGTGCTCCTTTTTGTGCTCACATTGGTCACGTTCTCTTTAAAAGTGATTAGTAAGAATTTGAATCTTTTGTCCCTGTCTTAATTAGTGAACAACTTGTTAGTTATAAAATAATGGTTAGCAACTGACATTCTTGTTGGCCTTGCTTCTACTATTTGCCTCATCGTGCTTTGTACTGCTTCGCTGTATTTTCCTGATTGTTTTTCCAATTCTTCCATTGTAATCCCCTTTTGTTTCTCCTTCTTTTTTATTCCCTTTGGCTATATGACGGCCATATGTTATTCTATTTCTCCTGTCCTTTGAAGGACCCAGTATCATTGTGCCTTTTAACATGAGAATCTGGTAATTAGCTTTCAACTGGCAATGTCTTGTAAATGGGTTTTAAGTGAATGAAATGCAATGACCCTGAATTTTAAGGATGGGAATATTTTCAAAGTAAAATACAAAACTTATCTGGGTAGGAAGGATGGTTCATTTGACCATGCCATGCATTTGGAACATCGATCCAGTCTGTCCAACCGAATCGTTGTTGACTTTAATTTATCCTTTCATCAACCCAAATCTTTCTTGACTTGCCATTTTCATTTCACCAAACCATTCCTTACTTTCGCCTTATGGTGCCCGTTAGGGTTTTCACCAATAAGACTCAATCATTTTATTTCTCTCAATCTTGCGTCGCCTTATGGTGCCCGTAAGGGTTTTCACCAATAAGACTCTCTCATTTTATGTCTCTCAACTCACATTCGCCTTATGGTGCCAGTGACGGTTTTCACCAATAAGACTCTCTCATTTTATATTGTTTTATATTTTCCATCTTCAAACTCCCGGGTATGGTTCATGAAATGTTTTCCTTTATTCCCATTGCATTGCCATTTCATTGAAATTAATCGGAAGGTCTTTTCTTTGATCGTAATGTGGCTTTTGGATGGGTTTAGAAAGAAGGGTATAAAGGCTCAAATTTACAACTTGGTTTCAACAGTTACAACTCTCGAAATCATATATACATAACTTCTGCCCCAGTTTCAATTTTTGGGGAAACTTGAATTTTCTTTCTGTCGTGACTGAACCTCATTGAGGCTGCCTACGTACCCTTTCAGGATCAAGTCAGACGTAGTTCAGATCATAAGATCACTTCATCGTTTTGACTTTTCCCGATTTTCTTCTTTTGTATACACTTTTTTCATATCTTTTCTTTTTCAAAATTTTTCTTTTTCTTTTCTTTTTCAATCTTTTTTATTTTTTTTTTAATTTCATCATTCAATTTTGACTTCATCATTGATTCCGAGAGAGGGCTATGAAAGAATAATATGATAAGGCTCAAAGGGATAGCAATGGGTAAAGTGTTTGGATAGAGAAATAAAATGCCTTCGCCATTTCAATTTCAAAAATATGACAAATACAATTGTATACATGAAAGGAATCATATGTAATATCTCTTGAATGCATCAGAGTTAATGGCAGTCTCTACACATTTCCCTTCTACATCTGTCAGATATAAAGCTCCGCTGGACAATACCCGGGATATCATAAACGGCCCCTACAAATTAGGCACAAACTTTCCTTTTGCTTCTGCCCAATGTGTAAAATACGTCTAAATACCAATTATCCAACCTCGAATTTTCGTGTACGGACTTTCTTGTTATATGCTCTGGCCATCCTCCGTTGATACAGCTGTCTTTGATATACTGTTGCCAATCTTTTCTCGTCGATCAAACTCAATTACTCTAACCCGGCCTTTACCCTTTCATCATCATCAATTTCAGCCTCAACTATAGTTCGAGGGAGGGTATTTCAATTTCTGCAGGTATCACTGCCTCCGTGCCATACACCAGTAGTGCGACAACCTATTAGAGCAAATGATAATTTTTCATGCCATTGCCTTGATTCCTCTACCATTTTCTGAAGGATTTTCTTAATATTCTTTTGCAGATTCAACTGCTCCATTTGCTTTAGGCCAATAAGGTGTAGAATTTTGATGCACAATTTTAAATTTCTAACATGTCTCTGCAATGAGATGAGTGTTAAGATTGGCTCCATTATCTGTAATAATAACCTTGCAAATTCCGAAGTGGCAAATGATGTTTGTATGTACGAAATCCACTATTGCCTTTTTTGTTACTTCTTTGAATGTCTTCGCCTCGACCCATTTAGTGAAATAATCAATGGCTACCAGAATAAACCTACACCCATTAGATGCTACGGGTTCTATCGGACCGATGACATCCATGCCCTAGGCGACAAAAGGCCATGATGCTGACATTGTGTGCAATTCATATGGCAGGGAATGAATCAGGTCCCCGTGTATCTGGCATTGATGGCATTTCCGTACATATCTGATACAGTCTCACTCCATAGTGAGCCAATAATATCCCGCTCTTAGTATTTTCTTCGCTAAAACATATCTACTCATGTGGGGTCCATAAGTTCCTGCATGTATTTCAGTGATGATTGTAGTAGCCTGTTGTGCTTATATATATTAATAAACCCAAATCCGGGGTTCTCTGATATACAATTCCTCCGCAGAAGAAAAATCCACTCGCCAGTCGTCTTGTAGCCCTTTTCGGATCTCCCGTAGCTTGCACCGGGTACACGTCCATTCTCAAATATTCTTTGATATCATGGAACCATGGTTCACCAACAAGTTCCTTTTCTATTGTAAAACAGTAAGCATTCTGATCATGAACTTGTATTTGTAATGGATCTACATAAGCTTTATTCAGATGGTGCAACATGGACGATAATGTGGCCAAAGCATCTGCAACTTCATTGGGCGTTCTTGGGATATGCTTGAATTCTATGGATTGAAACCTTTGACATAGTTCGTGTAGACACTGTCGGTATGGTATAAGCTTCAAATCCCTTGTCTCCCATTCACCCTGAATTTTATGTATCAAGAGATCCGAGTCACCCATGACCAAAATCTCATGAACACCCATGATTATTGCCGTTCTTAATCCCAATATACATGCTTCATATTCGCCCATAATATTACTACAGAAAAAGCGGAGCTAGGCGGTAACAGGATAATGCTGACCCATTTCTGAAATAAGCCATATTCCAATTCCAATTCCTTTGCTATTGACAGCCCCATCAAAGTACAATTTCCAACCTGGCTTTTCGTCTTGTTCTAATTCTTCAATATTCATCGTCTCCTTATCAGGAAAGTATGTCTTCAGTGGTTCATATTCATCATCAACAGGATTTTCTGCTAAATGATCAGCGATTGCTTGTTCTTTCATTGCAGTGCGAGTTTCGTAAATGATATCAAACTCTGTAAGTAGAATTTTCCATTTACCGAGCCTTCCTGTGGGCATAGGCTTCTAGAAGATGTACTTTAGTGGATCCAAACGAGATATGAGGTAACTGTTGTAAGCCGATAGGTAATGTTTCAACTTCTACGCAACCCATGTTAAACCACAACATGTCTTTTCCAACTGAGTATATTTTACCTCGTAATATGTAAATTGTTTGCTGAGGTAGTATATTGCTTCCTCCTTCTTCCCCGTTCATCGTGCTGCCCCAGTACACAACCAAAGGAATTATCCAATATGGTCAAATAAAGGATCAAAGGTCTTCCAGGTTCTGGAAGAACCAACACCGGAGGATTGGCCAAATATTCCTTAATTTTGTCAAATGCATCTTGACATTCCTCGGTCCAATTCACAGCATCATCTTTCCTTAATAATTTGAAAATAGGCTCTTAAGTTGATGTCAGCTAGATAATAAATCTGCTAATATAGTTTAACCTCCCTAACAAACCCATCACCTCTTTATTGCTCTTTGGAGGAGGCAAATTTTGAATTGCCTTTATCTTTGATGGGTCTAGCTCAATACCGCGTCGTCTTACCATGAACCCTAATAACTTTCCTGATGGTACCCCAAAAGCACATTTTGCTGGATTGAGCTTGAGATTGTATCTCCAAAGACTATGGAAGAACTTCCTTATGTCTTTGACATGATCGCACTGCTTTTTGGATTTAATAATAACATCATCCACATACACTTCAATCTCTCGATGTATCATGTCATGAAACATAGTGGTCATTACTCTCATATATATAGCTCCAGCATTTTTCAACCCAAACGGCATTACTCTGTAGCAATATGTTCTCCAAGGTGTGATAAAGGCTGTTTTTATGCATCTTCTTCGTCCATCAAGATCTGATGATAACCCGCATAAGAATCCAAAAAAGAACCAATCTCATGTTTGGCACAATTTTCAATTAATATGTGGATGTTTGGCAATGGAAAATCATCTTTCGGACTTGCTTTGTTAAGGTCTCGATAATCAACACACACTCTAGTTTTTCCATCTTTCTTCGGAACAGGTACAACATTGGCTAACCAGGCGGGGTACTTGGTGACCCGTATGACCTTTGCCTCAATTTTCTTGTTGACTTTAACTTTTATTTTCACATCGATGTCCATTTTGAACTTCCTCAACTTTTGCTTAACGGGCTGGCATTCCGGATAAGTGGGCAACTTATGTACCACCAAATCAGTACTGACCCCTAGCATATCATCATAAAACCAGGCAAATATGTCTTTGTACTCATGTAATAGCTTGATCAAGTCCTCTCTGAGTGAGGCCTCCAAGTGCACACTAATCTTTGTCTCTCGAATATTCTCCTCATTCCCCAAATTAATAGTCTCCATCTCATTTAAGTTTGGTTTGGGTTTCTTTCCACAGTGGCTCACATCCTTACTAATTTCTTCCAAAACTTCCTCATCCTCATATTCCATTTTAGTATCATGTTCAATTTCTTGTATAACTATCTGATTATCAAGACTGGACCGAGAATCCTTCATGCCTGACAAATCATTAAAATCAGCGAAAACTGGAGTGTACAAGAAAAGAAAATAAAAGAAAATAAGGCTACAAAGTAGAGGAAGAAATAAATTGCATTTCATAAAACCTTTAAAGGTAAAAAGGTTTGGATACATCTGACTAGACGATACATAGGAGTAAATTATTGAAACAAGACAGATTTAGGAATGGAACATTAAAGCTAACCACCACAACTCCCTTCTAATTAGAAGAGGAGTAGCTTCCTAGTTATTTAGCTTGATCTGGGGTCCAACAAACTAAACGTCCATCTTGATTGTACCCTCGGCTGCCTCTATCATGTTTACACCTTCGAACGACCTCTCAAATCTTTCTAACAACTCTTTATCTTGCCTTATCTCTGCATGGCCAGGCATGACCGTTGCTAGACGTCTTTTTATACCATGCTTGACAAAGGAATAGGAAAGTCTTGGGATAGGTTTTTGGGAGGGTCCATCCTTTCTTCTTCAATCTTTTGGCTCTTTGTATATCGGCGATGGTTGGCTTGAAACCCAAGCCGAAAGTATTAGTGCTACCCGGAATATATACTGGTTGTATTATCCCTTGCAAGGCAACTCCTAAACCTTTTCCCGTAGAGAACCCGTTCTTTAACATTTCCTTAGCGACCATGACTGCCGCAGGGGATACTTTGGGTACTGGGATGCTTTCACCTTCAGATATCATATTCTCAGACACAGTGTCCATCACTTGGTACACCTAAGGACCTTTCTCACCCTCGACTTCTCCGAATGGTGTGATGGTATTGCAAACGTTATCTTCACCATGCACTACTATCTCTTATTGATCCCATTCAAACTTCACCATTTGATGAAGTGAAGAAGGCACCGCTTTTGCAGCATGGATTCATGGACGTCCTAACCGGAAATTATAGGAGTCGGCAACATCCAACACTTGAAACTCCATGGTGAATTCCATCGGTTCGATGGTGAGTTCTAATATGATATCTCCAATAGTGTTCTTCTTGCATCTGTCAAATCCTCTCACACATATGTTGTTTCTGTTAATTCTTTTATGATCAATCTTAAATTTGCCTAGAGTAGATAAAGGACAAATATTGGCACTTGACCCATTATCGACCAGGACATGGGTCACCACTGATTCCTCACACTTCACTGTAAGATATAACACCTTGTTGTGCTCCATCCTTTCTAACGACAGTTCATCATCTGAGAATGTTATATTGTTAGCCTCAAAGAATTTGTTTGTGATCATTTCCAAATGACACACTGTGATCTTTTCTGGTACATGAGCTTCATTTAGGATCTTCATTAATGCCTTTCGGTGTTCATCAAAATGAATCAACAGAGATAGCAAAGATATTTTAGCTGGTGTCTTCCTCAGCTATTCAATTATGGAATAATCGTGAGCTTTCATTTTCTTTAGTAATTCCTTGGCTTCTTCTTCACTGAATGCTTTCTTCACATGGGCCAGATTTTCTTTCACAACTTTTGCCTTCCTCAATTTATCAGGAGCAAAACATCTCCTGGACCAGGTCAAATCATGGGTTTCACAGATCTCCTCTTTGATTTCTTTTCCTTTGTACATGATAGTTACCTTGTCATAAATCCAAAGTATGGTTTTGATGTTCACTATCAGCATCTGAACAACTGGCTTGATAATAACTGGTTCTATATGTGCCCCTTTCACAGTCAATATGGGCTTCACCTAAGGTACCGTCACTTTCACAGGTTCGGGTTCAACTACCATTGCTGGCTGACTTACAGATGTCTCAACTGATACATTCTCACTCACAACTTGCTCCTTTGTCTTGTTGTTTGCTTTGATCATCATTATAGCCTGAGAGGGCTCTTTGCAACTTTCTCCTTGTACTAGCTCTATCATGTATGTTTCATAGTGCATAGGCAAAGGATTTTGTGTTATGTTAAGAGCCTCGAAGTCTTGTACCTCAATTCTTTTGGAGTCAATGACTTCCTGTATTGCGGATTTTAGGTGCCAACATTTCTCCGTGTCATGTCCCGGGGCCCGTCAACAATATTCACAATGGATAAATTGATCCAAATTTCTCGGTGGAGGGTTGGGAATTTTAGGCTCTATATGGTTCAGCATCCCTAGTTGTCTTAATTGGTGGAAGAGGCTAGTATTTGACTCGCCCAGATGAGTAAATGTTTTCTTTCTTTGAGCATTGTCAGTTTTGACTTCAGGGTCGGGACGAAAAGTGGTTCTATTGGGATTTCTGTAGGTTTCTGGTGGCGGGTATGTGTTTTGGGTATGGTAGATATTCTGAGGTGCTGGGGTTCGCCATGAAGGAGTAGGCAATGGGTAAGATTGGGAGTGATGGACAGCAAACTGAGGACCAGTCGGAGGATAATATTGTTGAGGTGGGCTATACGGTGTTGGTGGGTAAGGCTGATATTGGCGAGGATGATGGTGATATTTGTTGGGGCTCCGGGGCCAAGACTTTCCCTCGATAACTGCCACTTCTTCTTTCTTTTTCTTCCCAATTGCTCATCCTGTCCCCATCTGAATTGCTTGATTTGTAGCCTTAATGGCTGACTAACTCATGATTTTATTTGTTTTCAATCCTTCTTAAACAAAGCTTCACATCTTTACCACCTCATTGAAGGTCTTTCCGATTGCAGACACCAAATGCCTATAGTATGTCGGCTTCAAAGCTTATAAGAAACAATCTACCATTTCTCCTTCTTTCATTGGTGGATCCATACGAGCCGCCTGCTCTGTCCACCTGAAAACATACTCCCAAAATCTTTCTTCAGGCTTATTTTCCATTTTGGTCAATGACAAACTATCCGGGATGATTTTCAGATTATATTGAAAATATTTCGCAAATGATTGAGCCAAATCGTCCCAAATGAACCATCGGGTATGATCTTGACGGGTGTACCATTCAAGTGCTGAGCCATTGAGTAGTTCATCTTTTCCCTAGCTCCATGCATTTTCCTGGAATATCCTCTCAGATGGGGTACTGGATCACCATGGCCATCATACAGGTCAATTTTTGGCAATTTAAACCCTGTTGGCAGTTGTACTTCGAGAAACAAACACAAGTCTTTGTATGCCACAATAACTTCACCCCCTAAACCCTGCATATTGCAAAATGATTGCTCAAGACTCTTCATTTTCCTAGCCATCTCCTCCTGTTCAGGATTTCTAACGGGTTTCTCCTCTTCCGTCATAACGATAAGAGGGGTATAAGAATCATGTTGTTTGAAGGTGGGTTCTGGAGGGTACTAATAGTTATCCTAGATACGAAACAGTGGTTCACTAGAGGATTTATGCAAGGTGGCTGGTGATGGTGCCACATATACTGGAGCAGCCTGGGGTGGTAGTGATGAAGCCTTTTTAGGAATTGAGGGTGGTGTTTGTGATGTAGTGGCGTAATAGGATGGGTATGTAGGGTATGTAGAAAATGAGTTCATTGTGGGTGGATGTTGGTTTGGGGCTGGTGGTGGGATATATGCGGGGTTGGCTGGGTAGGTAGGTAAGGGTTGTCCCCTCGATCAAGCCTAATACATTTTCGACATCTGCTGTTTAAGCTTATACGTTTCTTCCTTCGTGCTATTCCCATCTACTACTTACTCCTCTTGCACTGGGTCCACGATTGTCGGCTCAATTTCTTGGGTAATTGCTTTCGTCATGCTTTTGGAACGAGTGTTGTAGCTGTGATGTGCCAGAATGCCAATTGCTAACTGTTTTATTTGATATACATCAACAAAAAAACTTGTTGGTAGTTAGGTCATAATAGATGAACATCACAAGTTTCAAAAACATAACTTTTGCTTGGCAATATGCGTCATACTGCATTGTTGTCTTTCTTTTGACCAGTCAATTTTCTTTTCCTTTTTCGGTTCTTTTCTTTCCATTGTTTCCACCCATGTTCTCTCTCTCTCATTTTTTTTCGTTTTCATTATTTCCTTTCTATTTTTGTTTTTCGATCCTATATGTTTGCCTATCGCACAAGCATTTGCATGTCAAATAATGGCAATTTATGGATTTTCAATTTTATTGATACTCAGTCATTGATTACAAAAGATGATATTGTACTACAACCTTCTAAATGCGAAAATATAAAATACAGAAAAATGCATGTCCTAAGAATACATTAAAGCTCCTAGTGCCTGCGAGACATCGTTCGGTCTTACCGCGTGCCTATATGCTATTCCCCTTTGGAGTTCATCCAAATCTATCATTACTTGTTTCATAAAGATCATTGCTGCTGCGGCAGATTTGGACTGGATCATATCCTTGCACAGCTGGCATTTCTGTGTAATATAGTGAGCAATGTTGATAATTCTTTCCCTGATAATTCCTTTTTCTTGAAGCAACCTCCCTATCTGTTCGGCACGAGCATCCAAGGTCTGCTGGCTCTTCTTTTGGAGTTGTTGTAGTTCCATTTCTAAATGAGCCATGGCCATGTAGCAGTTCTGTCTTTCTATGTCACATTTTTTTGCTTGTTTGCTACTTTTAACCTCGGCCGTGACAATCTTTTTCCTCAGTCGAGCAACTACAACATTATGTTCATCCTTTAACTGTTGTATCATCCGAGCCATTTCTTCATCATTCTGGGCCAATTGTTTCCGAACAATTAATTCCTTCTCAACTTTATCTATATCTAAGCTGTAGTCGTTCACCTTTCGCCACAAATTATCAATTAGTTTTTCATCATGGGCATGTCGAACTGGGTTTCGGTTGCTGCTTTCATTTTCAAAATCTAAGCCTTCAATGTTTTATTTTCTTTAATTAGTTGTTTCTTTTCACCCTCATCTGTCGCTGTTTGTAAGCCGCTTTCGAATTTGAGATCCTGAACTTGTTTTTCCAACATACTGATTTTGGCTTGGTATTCATTCTCCTTGGCCAACCAATCCCATTTCTCCTTTGATATCTCGGCAAATTCTTGAATACGAGGTCTCTTCGTCGGTCTTTCATGCTCAAAATCTCTTCGGTACCGTGCGGAATACCCAGGTGACACTTCACCTATAGCCCGACCCTTACACAAGTTTCCACTCTCAAACATTGGCACTCATTCCATATTTGTCAAAGTTTTGCCTCTAGAAATTGCCACCGGGACTAATCTTTATCGCTTGAAGGCTGACTCTATCTTTTGGAACAATTTGATAGCTTCCGAGTTGTTGTAATACTCGATACAGTGCATAAGGTTGGATACTTTTGAGTCCAATTAAAGAAAGTATAATCCTTCTGTTGGCATGTATATGATTTCATTGATGGGCAACCATCCAAAGGTCCATTCTATCTAATTAGCAGTAAGTGATCGGAAGTATGTGATCCAACCTTGTGACCTTCTGGCAACTTGGCCTCTTTTGTCCTCATGTAGAATTCTTTGGTAAAAGTCTTTTCTGACGATTCCATAACTCAAAAACTAAGGGTGATGACATAAATGCTCGAATATCCACATCTGTAGTAGTAGATTACACCCCTCAAAGAAATCTTCTCCCGCTTTGCAGGCTGTGAGAGAACGAAAGATATCATCAACTATCATTGGCGCCAAAGTACTGTTGTTCTGTGTAAGGAGGGTACTGGCAATCCCAGCAACTCTGATGTCGATGTTCCCATCTTTCCTTGGAAATATTATTAATCCCAAAAATGCTACTATGAAGGCAAATCACCTATGTTCCTCCATTTAGCCTGGTTTTCTTTGCTGCAGAGTTTGTTCGTTGGAACATTAAATCCTCCAACGTGGCCATATCTGCGGTACATAAAGTTCATAGTGCAAAACCCGTGGTCCAAATCTTCATTATGAACATTTTTGGCTATTTTCAAAAAGTTGAGGAATCTATGTACAGTGATGGCTCTTGGAGCAACCATATATTTGTCTTTTAAGTGGACCTCATCCTTTCCGATGTAGTTACAAATCTCTTGCAGTGTTGGAGTATGCTCAAAGTCTGAAAAGTGGAGCACATTGTGTGTGGGATCCCAGCAAACAACTAAGACTCGAATGATGTCGCCTCGTGATATGATATCAAACAAGCCCGGTAAGATCTTTCAAATATTTTTTGACCTCATCCTGCCCATCTTGACCCAAGTCATTCCACCATAATCGTAACTCCAAAGGGTTCTTATTCATTAGTGAAAAAGGTTCGTTTTGCATTGTGCTCATCATGCACATTTATTAAAGGTGATTTAAACTCATATCATTTGACTCAAAAACAAAATATTTTTTCAAAGAATTTTTTTTCATTTTTTTCTTCAAAAGAATCCCCATTTGCAAATTTAGCCTTTCAATACCTCATCCGAAGACTTCAAGGCTATATTTATTATTTAAGGGAAATAACTTCAAAAGTGTCCATTTTTGCGCAAACAGCATTCCGGCGTCCTTTCGGAACATTCAGCTATTTTCAAAAACGGCATCACTTTGATTTATTTAATAATTTTTTCAACCTAATTCTAGGCTCAATATCCTGATTTTCAATGGTACTAGAATGTGTACCCGAGCGGACAAATTGAATTGAGGAGGGGGCTACTTACCGGGGACCCGCGGGATCGTCCAGCTTTGTAACTTTTCCGGCCTCTATTTCACATTTGGTTATTGACACTAACGGAAGGGGGAATCTCAACCGGTAAGCACATCCCCGGACGTAAGCAAAGACGAGTTTTCGGCATAATTGTTTATATACAATTCATGTAATATCAAAGTGGTAAACATATAGCATGTTGATCAACGCATATAATGAAATAAGATATAAACAAAAACATCAATTTAACTGAGCTTGAATTTTTAAACCCTGAAATGAAGTTCTGGGTTTCTTATCCCTAGCAGAGTCGCCAGAGCTATCACACCTCCTTTTTACGTTCAATTCTCATATATTCTTTCACATAATGCCCTAGTTTTGGTTTTATTACACCCCGAGAAAGAGATTTAATAACCAAAGGGATGGAGTTTTTCCACTTAAAGGACAGTCAAAATGGGATTTATTATTAAATATTAGAGTTGCCACTTGGGAAAATAATGGTGTCGCATGTCACCGGTTTAATCCCGAACCGAGCAAATTATGATTCTATTACAGTCCGCGAATCAGAATTTCAGAAAAAGAATTCTACTAACTCGGGAGAAGGTGTTAGGCACTCCCGGATTTTATGGTTCTAGCATGATCGCTCAACTGTTGTCTTTGTTTTATCTGATTTTTATTTGTTTCATATTTTCGTGCTTGATTTGTATTCCGCTTTGTATTTTGATAAAGAATTGCGATGTCGTGAAAATGTATTTCGAGTCACACCGTACCAGTACGCCTATGACTCTAGTACATTTCAACTCTGCCGAGATTTGGATTTGGGTCACATAAATGTGCACCCGTATTAGGCATGTATATTTATTACAAATCGTGCCTATAGTATCTTCGTCTTGTTAATTTTGGAAAGACCGAGAAATTCGCTAAACGGTCCTTCCGAATCTAGGGTTTTATATTGAAATTTATTTGAGGGCCCCACAATTAAGTATTTGATGGTTTGGTGAGGCTCATCTCCGTTTTGTTAAGGTCCAATCTTAAATGTACTACATTTTCTATTTTTTTGTTTTTCGTCCTAATATATAACTGTTTTAGTTTTATATTTTACACTACTGTGTAATAGTCCAGGACATATTTATTATTGGGCCTGGAGCAGTCCAATATAACTGGGTCACTGAAGCCCAATATCCATTTCTTCCTCCAGTTACATGCTTGATTGCCATTCTATACTGATCATGGCCTAAATTCGTAACCGGTCCCAGATCTTTCACGTTCAAGGCTAAACAGACAGATATTATCATTTTACCAATATTAGATATAGCAATCCACAATCATAATTTGTATTTAATTGCTATTGATTTTAATGTTTATTAACAAAGCCAGGATAGTATTTCGTTACTCAACTGACAGAATCCAATACTTAAGTCACTATTATGAAATTAATCATTTCTATTATTTTGTTCAATCAGAGAAGACAATGATTCTAGTTGAAATAAGAAGTTCAAACTTACTATCAGATTGCAGAATTACAAAATGAGTTGATAGCTATATCAACTAAGATAACAACATACAATTTGGAAATTCAGAAGCTACTTATGCTTTTAGCATTAACCAATTCGAATTCAAAACTGGATTCGTAAAACATCTAGGCATTTTTACCTAAAGTCCAATTTATAATAGTTTCAGATTCATGCGGTTTAACTGTGATCTTACCAGTTTTATCCTTAAATTTAAGTGATCGTCTAGTTAACCTACTATTTATGTCACCATCATTATTACTAAGTTTGTGTGACGACCCAACCCGTTGTCACGTGAGTTACCACCCAGTTTTCCCCGTTATATGCTTGTTCATGTTCCAATATATGTGTTTAGTGAAGTTGAGTCAATTCGGATCATGTTTGGTAGGAAATGAGACAAATAGTCTCTTTGATGAAGGAATAGTTGGAAAAGTCAATCGGTTGTTGACTTGTGAGTTAGAGGGATCGAAATTGAATTCTGATGGTTTGGTTAGCTTCGGGCGATCATTTTTGGCTTAGAAGAGTGATCGAAATTGAATTTGGAGGTCCAGTGTAAAATAGGCTTGAATTGGCTAAGTTGGAATTTTGGCGAAATTCGGTCGATAGGTGAGATTTTGATCCGGGAGTCGGAATGGAATTCCAACAGTTGTAGTAGCTTCGTTAGGTGATTTTGGATATGTCTGCAAATTTTCAGGTCATTCGTACATCGTTTGGTCGTGTTTTTATAGAATGTAGGCTTCAGAAGTTTTGGTTGAATCTTATGCTTGAATCCGCCATAATTTGATGATTCGTGTGTTTAAGGGTATATTTTTATGATGGGAACAAGTTCGTGTGATGAAATACAGTGGATTTTTATATTTGGCTGAGGTTCCGGGGGCTTCGAGATATTTTCAGAAGGTGAAACTGAAGAAAATCTAAAGTCGACTGCTGGTATTTTTGTTCAGTAGTGATTTCCGCTTCTGCGTGAGGCAGACCGCAGAAGCGGCTCCGCAGAAGCAGATTATGAATTGCAGAAACGAGTATTGGAGATGGCCAGCAAATTCCGCAGAAGCGGGTGCCTCATCGCAGAGACGGGCCCGCAGAAGCGGGCAACAGTCTGTAGAAGCAGAAATAAGCGGACTGGGGGACTTCACATAAGCGGAGGTGTTCTCGCTTAAGCGGTCTTGCAGGAGCGAGATGTGAACCGAAGAAGCGGTTTGGTGACTTTAATAAAGGTCGCAGAAGCGACGATTTTTCTGCAGGAGCAAACACGTGGAAGCGTCCCTTTGGCCGTATAAGCGAAAATGACATGGGGTTTAATGTAACAGTGATGGTCGAATTTTAGAATCATAAATACATTTGGGGCTTCAAACTAAGAGGCGATTTTGGCGATTTTGAGGAGGAAATCGAGGGAATTTATCAGGTAAGCACTCTTGGACTCAAATTATGTGAATGTATTGATAAACCATGAAATTAATCTCTGAAAATGGAGGAATTAAGGTGTAATAATGGGGGATTTTTGCTCTAAGCCAGGGAAATAGAAAATTAATGATTTGAATAGGCAGACGGAGTCCGATTTTGATAAACTTTATATGTATGCACTCATGGCGAGTCGAGGATTCTGAAAATATGAGGTTCATAATTTTTCGAGAAGCGGGCCCGGGGCTCGAGTTTTGCTATTTTCGAGATTTTTCATGTATTTTGATTGTTTTCGATTGGGTGTCATTCCATTAGCCTATTTTGATATACTTGTACTAATTTTGGCTAGTTTCAATGCGCGTCGAGGCCGGTTCGAGGAGCTAAGGCGTCGCAGACTATAATTTCGCCGGTTCGAGGTGGGTAATACTTGTAAATGATGTCCTGAGGGTTTGTAAACCCCAGACTTGCACATCATAATGCTGTATTGAGGTGACTTACACGCCGGATAACAGGGGTGGGGTAGAGCACCATTAGGGATTATGACTTAATCCTTCCCACTTAATAAATAATACTAACTAATTGCCTAAAATTGAATTGACAACCTAACAAAGATATTAATTATCATGAATGGGACTGATTATCATGCTTTGGGCTTCGTGCTAAATATTTGAATCCTTCAAGGATTGGTATCACTGTCTTGATAATACCGTGTATAATTTCATCTTAGTCTATGGTTTTAAAATGGTATTTTGCTACTCCGCATTTTTATAAGATTTGAAAAACTTGAACAAGGTTTTGATGACATTTTAGCTGTGAGCTGATATGATACTGTTTCCCAATGGGCTTATATGGATTTATGACTATGCATGGATCGGGCTGCATGTCGCAACAGGAATGATATTGATATTGCGCTTGGGCTGTAGCATCCCCTCCGGAGTCTGAACCCCCACAGTGAGCACGGGCGCCTTTGCATAGATCGAGTTGTACGCCACAACGTTATATGCATTGCATTGCGTACATATATTGGCCTACTTGTACTTTGTGGCTTGACATTTAGCACTCATACATTACTGGCATACATGTGTTATATGCCTTGTTGACCAGATACTCTGCTGGAAATTGATAAGCAGTGCTGAGCCAAAATGGCTAATTTGAGTGCAGACTTGCACTGTCTGAGGTTGTACCATGTATTGAGTTGTTATAATAAGAGGATGAGAAGTTTAAACGAGATTTCTAAATAATCTACTAATTATGATAAAAATGAATTTCCTGAAAGTATATTACAGTTTAAGAGATAATTTTGTATTTTATAGCATGAGCTAGTGTCTTGTGTGGTTTTCTTTCCCTTAGCATTATTTACTTTTATTACTGATGCGTTAGAAGTACTCACTCGACTCCATGCACCATGTGTGCAGATTCAGGTACCTGGAGGCTTAGTTGAGCTTGGTGGTGGTTTAGACCCAGTTGGGATCGTCGAGGTAGCTGCCTCGCGTCCGCAGGACCCGACATTTCCCTTTGTTACTCTGTTATTACTTATTTTATTCCGCATATTCTTAGACTTGTAGAGTCACTTACAGTGTTGTATTGATATTCTGATAGAGGCTCTTGGCTCGTGACCCTAGGTCTTTGGGAAGTTACATTGTTTTTAGAAGGTTTTTGGGTATTATTATATCTATCACTTTAATTTTACTTCTTTCTCTGATAATGACTTAAAATAAGTGATTTTGAGCTCTAAGCTCGGGATGAGAGTGTATTTGGTCGGGCTGGCCTAGCAATGTATTGGGCGCCATCACGACCGGGTTTTTGGGTCGTGACAAGTTGGTATCAGAGCCTATATTACTAGGCCTTGTGAGTGTTGAGCCGGTTAGTAGTGTCTCGTGGATCAGTACGGCGACGTTTGTATTTATCCTCGGGAGACTGCAGACCTTTTAGGAAACACTTCACATTCTTGAAATTTTTATCGTGCGTACTGGATTCAGCTTGAGATGTAATTCTTGAAATTCCTTCCACATGTCTATATGCGTACTCGAGCACTAAGTAATAAAATGGCCTTGATGGCTTGTGACTCATCAATCGAGGGGCGAGATATAATCTTTGTGAGTTCATATTGGGCCAGTCGGGAGGACTTGAGGCCAGATCGTTGTTTATGGCTGGAGCACCAAGGTGCTGATTTTGCGAGTTGGTATTATGAAATTTATATAATAAGTATTGTCCCTAATTGTTGGGATGGCAGCTTGACAATGGGCGAACTGTTAGGTGTTTGACTCTTATTCTGATCAGTTGTGTAGCCCCAAGCTATGGGTGTGGCAAATATGTTCATGTCTCTTAGTGGAAAGGTAAAGTGCACTACGTGTGTGTGACGACCCGGCCCGTCGTCACGGGAATTACCACCCCGTTACCTTGCATTTATGTGTTTTATGTTTTTATATCAGTGGTAGAGTCTATCGCGTGAGTTAGGAGTGATTTGGATTGAAAGTGAGGCATAAAGCCTTTTTAAAGGAAGCATGAATGTGGAAAGTCAACCTGGAGTTGACTATTTAGTTAGAAGGCTCGAAATCAGATTCTGATGATTTGGTTAGTTCCGTGGGGTGATTTGTGACTTAGAGGAGCGATCGGAATTGAATTTGGATGTCCGGTGTAGAAAGAGGCTTGAATTGGCTAAGGTTGAATTTTGGCGAAATCCGAACGGTAGGTGAGATTTTGATCCAGGGGTCGGAATGGAATTCCAACAATTTATGTAGATTCGTCATGTGATTTTGGATATGTCTGTGAATTTTCAGGTCATTCGGACGTCGTTTGGTCGGGTTTTAGATCGAATGTGTAATTTGGAAAGTTTTAAGAAATTTAGGCTTGAATTCGATGTGAATTATGGGTTTTGATGTTGTTAGATGTGTTTTAAGGATTGGAACAAGTTCAAATAAGGTATTAGGATGTGTTGGTGTGTTTGGATGAAGTCCCGGGGGCCCCCGGGGTGTTTTCGGATGGTTAAATGGAAGAAAAACATGGAAAATTGC